>JAPSGF010000002.1:2165169-2403461 GCA_035772895.1 Perdix hodgsoniae | reverse complement strand
GGCACAGGTAGATCTTGCTTAACCCGTGACAGGAGTCTCCTTCTCTGGAGATATTCAAGACCCACCTGGACACCCACTTGTGCGACCTGGTGTAGGGAACCTGCTTTGGCAGGGGGTTGAAGTCAATGATCTCTGGAGGTCCCTTCCAACCCCTGTGATTCTGTGATTCTGTAATAAGAGGCATAACTTTCAGAGTGACCAACATATAATAGAGTTTTAGAAGTGTTTAATATCACAGAGTCATAGACTCATAGAATGTCTTGGATTGGAAGGGACATTAAAGGTCATCTAGTTCCAGCCCCTTCCATAGGCAGGATCAGCACCCACCAAACCAGGCTGCTCAGGGAGCCATCCAACCTGGCCCTGAATGCCTTCATGTATGAGACACCCTCAGCTTCTTGTTCCAGTGCCTCGCTACCCTTTTCCCCTCTTTGACTTTAAAACCATTCCCTCTTGTGTTATCACTATCAGAAAAAAAAATAATAATAATAAAATAAAATAAAAAAATATTAAAAAATTAAAAAATAAAAATAAAAATAAAAAAATAAAAAATAAAAAATAAAAAAATAAAAAATAAAAAAAATAAAATAAAAAATAAAAAAATAAAAAAATAAAAAAGGGATATCCTCTCTTAACATGTTGTTTTTTTTTGTTTTTTGTTTGTTTGTTTTTGTTTGTTTGTTTGTTAGTTTTTGAGGAATTTGCTTCTCCAGGGTGAACAACTCCAGTTCTCTCAACCTTTCTTCATAGTAGAGGTGCTCCCACCCTTTGATCATCTTCATGGCCCTCCTCTGGACCCACTCCAACAGCTTCACATATTTCCTGTGCTGGAGGCCCCAGTCCTGGACACAGTATTCCAGGTGGGCATGAGGGCAGAGCAGAGAGGGACATTCACCTTCCTTGCCCTAATGGCCAGCTTCTGTTTGGATGTAGCAAAGGACACATTCGCTCTTCTGGGCTTCACACTTCTTCAGGCACACACTGTTGGCTTGTGTCAAGCTTTTTGTCCACCAGAATCCCCAAGTCCTTCTCCACAGGGCAGCTCTCAATATATTCTTCTCCCAGTCTGTACATCTGCATGTAAATAACAAGTGTAGGTTAATTATCAACGTGTTTTACTTCAAAGCTTCATTCTTTTTTAAAATTAAACTGCTTGACTTGCAAAGGAGAAAATATTTTAGCAATTATTTTTTAGGCTTTTTTATGTTTATCCTATGAAGCCATGGATAAGAAGCAACTGATACTTTAAATAAAAAAAAGCATTGTAAAAATATAGTGCCTAATCATAGTCTGTTTTGTGAAAGTTGTCATTTATGTACTGCATTTAATTAAAAAAAACATAACTGAGACAATTAATTTGTTCAATTATAAAGTTAAAAATATGACTAATAATATGAAAATGACTAAAATATGAAAAATATACAGTGGTGTACCTTCTGCCGGATACTGGCTGAGCCTTTAGAAAGAATAATGTAAAACAAAACAAAACAACAATTGATAGCTTTCTCGTAATATAATAGATAATGGGACTAATAACAAAGACTAACAAAGCAATATGCATGCCTGGTTCTTCAAGATCTTTTTTTAGATTTCCAAAAGGAAAACCAATGTGTTTTATGGTATGTGTTTTTTTTTTTTAATTATTATTATTATTTTTAAACTTATTCTGTTAGTTTCAAAGCACTGTGGGGACTGTATTGAAACAACAGGTGAAGCTTGCTCAGGAAAACATGATTCAACCTGTTTAAGAAATGAGTTGAACATCCAAGGAAGAAAAAAAGATTTATAATTTTTCTTTGAATCTATGCTGGAGAATGTTTAAAGGAGAAATTACTGCTCATTCCACTGGGGCATAACTTGTAAGGTTGAAGTAGCTGCTGCTTAATTTTCAGCATTTAGTTCATTTGAATTTAAGGCAGATTAAATTTCAGGGGGAGAGAATAGGAATGTCTTACAGCAGAATTTTGTGGGATCACTTCATAACAGTAGGTAGAAGAATCTCTAAAGGCATGTCGATTTCCACTTGACCCAGGAAGCATACATTATCTAAGGGGAAAAAATATGTACTTTTAATTTTGTTTAAAAGACCTAGTCATTGATATTCAAATAATATTAAGTCCTGTATGTAAAAAATAAAAAATAGATAAACATAAAAATCACCAAAAAACCTCCAAGAGATCAATTAATAACTCTAATTTCAGAAACTGGCCTTCAAATGTTTCAGTGAATTTGCAGAAATGATCCAGGCAGTGTAACAGAGGCCAAGAAAAATCATCTCTGTATACATAAAGGCCCTTATATACATTTGATGCTTTTGCAAATAGAATTAGACCCTTCATTTGCAAGAGAAAATAAAAAACACATTTATTTATAAATCTAGTGATTTAACAAAGCTTAATCATAAATAAGAGAGTGACTTAATGAGATTTGAGATAGCAGCATACACTTCATTATTCACTGCATGCAAGATAAATGCACTCAACTAGGAGACCCTCACAAAGCTCAGAGTAGATGCCTTTGCTTTCTCAGCTCTTTCTCAGAGGAACTTGGTGTGGCTGGATCAAAACTTAGTCCGAAACATCATCAGTGGTTTATATCTGAAGGACTGTATGACAGAGTCAATCTAAGATACAATTTTAGAAAAGCTCAGGAATCTTAATTTATTAGTCACTTACTGAGGATCTCTATTGGCAAGGCATCTCTTGACATCAAGGTGCAAGTAATCTCTGCTCACATGTAACTTTGAGAGGCATCCCTACTCAAAGGAGATCTTGTCGTTATCAAGAAAGGAGAGCTTCTGGGTCTTCTGGGTGTCTCATATTTACAAGGTCAGATGATTAACTGATATTTTCTGGTGCATGCTCAATTGGTCCTCAGCTGTTGAACAGACATCTGTGTACAAGTTCTTCCAACACTCAGTTTGAACCTGTGTTGTGGTTGCTATCTGTATGAGATAGGCTTTGAATGCAATAGCCAGTAATTGCACAAGGCAATGGCCAGACTGGAGGAGGTGGTGTTGGGAGCACATCATCAAAGATGATAGTACGTTCATTTTTAGAGTGCATTTAGAGCACCAAAGTGTGAAGAGAGAAGTTTTATAACAAGGGAGAGTGACCAGTTTAATATCTCAGATTATGTGTGAAAATGTTTCTGCTAATACGTTCAAGTGAAACTTCTAGTAGTTTTTCATAACACAACTTCTCTTTGCAACCTGTTCCACTGGCTCACTGCTCTCGTGCTTACTTGGTGTAAACTCCTTGGTGTAAAACTCTGTAAGGAATAGAATAAGGAAAGTCTATGTGCCGTGTTCACATCCCCCACATGACTGCCTGTAAAAATTTCTGTGAATTACCAATGTGAACTTACTTAACTGTAAGCTAAAATGTCTATCATATTGAAAGAAAGCATATTCAGATTATGTTTGAACATTGCTGCCTGCTACATTCATGGTTGCCATGTTCGATCTTTTCATAGAAATGCATCAGTGGAGCATTTTCATTTCTGCTCATGTTGCAATTTCACTGTCTGCTGTATGTTTATCTGGCTTCTCACACTCTAGAAGATGTCATTAGCTGAAAATACTGTCATTTTCAGGGAAAAATCTTTTCTCCTCAATTCATGACTTATATAATAAAGTGCAAAGCTACCAAGACAAGACAAAGTTAGTCTTATTCATTTTCTCCAGAAACTCCATTTTAAACATAATATACATTTTCCATACAATAAACTACCAACCAACAAAACAGATGTCTGTCACAGCACACTAGATTATGTTTAACATACATCAGCACCCCACCAACCAGAGAAGCCATAGCTACTTTACTTCAGAAAACTTAGTTGAATGAACAGTAAATATTCCTTTTATAATTAGCCCAGTCATTACATCACACTTCAGTAGTAAATAGGGAACTTATACTCCAGTTCTGATCACCCTAAGGATAATAAGGGAGTTTGATTTGTAGCATAGTGATTATACAACAAAGGTGTTAGAATTAGATCCTAACAAAGTAAATATTATAGAAGAAATTCTGGCTGATTTGAACTGATGAGTCAGTTTTACAATGTTAATGAATCAAATCTCTAAAATGAGCATGGCGTGAAACAAAAAATTCAGGAAGGGCTCAGAGAAATTGAGTTGTGATGAAGCTCTTAAAATTTTCCAAGCAGAGGTCACCTGGTCCAGTGAGAATCTGATGGAAAATTCTGGCACAGATACCAGGACTGAGAATAGACAGCTGATAGATAATGGCAAATGTACAAAAAATCATTCAAATCAGATATGAAACTTCACATATTAATTAGTAGACTATATGCAATATATAAAAAGGTCTGAGAATATAAGCAATTAAATAATATTGTAAGAATCATCAAAAAGTGACAATGCAGTAATCTTTCTAGCTACTATATAAATGACCTCTGACTGCTGAGTAAACCTGGCTGGTGTTTAGATGGCTTCCATTTAATAAGTACCTTTAATCTCACATGCTTTCAGCACACAACCTGGCAGTGCAGTGAGCTAGACTGTAGCCACATCCTTCGTCTGTTATGAATGGCCTTACTGCTCAAGCAATTTTGTTTAAATTGACTTGTTATTATGGCATTTCAATCTTGTTTACTTGAAGTGAGCACATCAAAAGCCTTGGTGCTAAACCAAGTGTGAGCAAAAGTGTCCTCAAAGTGTCTTTATGGGCAGACGTGTAGTATTATTTCTATACCCTATTTCGACACATAAGAATTGCTTGGGCATTTAGATATCATTTATGTTAACCATTTATCCAGTCGGTCACAGCTGAGCATTCATTATTAATGCATTGATAGTCATGCAGTCAGCAGATCATAAGAAATGGTCAGCTTGCTATCCGATCTCACACAGAGATGAGCACAGCAGAATGAATACGGCATTTACAAAGCTGGATTATTTGTTACAGAAATAGACAACTGTTACACAAGATGAATACCGTATCTTAATAAAAGCAAATGGAGCAAAATCAAGTATTTCTGACTTGGATGCCCAAGCACAAACTAATGTATTGCCAGAAATACTGAAAAGCCACAGATTGGAGAAGGTAAATGAGCAAATCTTGCAGATTATAATCATTAACTTTTATTCCTGCTACAGGAATATACAAAACCAATCAGCTGAGAATGTACTTTGTTTGGCTGCTGGAGAGAATAATCTGAAAGTATTACCATGGAAAAAAATCACAATGTATGAGAAAATTTAAAAGCTCAGTTTAACAAACTCTGCTGCCAGAAATACTGAGGAGGCCCAGACAAGGGTCCCAGTCTCTCAGAAACGGGAGGCAGCAACCAAGAAGACCGCAGTGTCCCAGACTGAGGTCCTGCACATGCCATATAGGAAGGCTGCTGCCAAAATGTCTGAGGAAGCTCAGACTGAGCCCCCAACCCGAGATGCTGGTGTGCAGGTCTCTGGCTGTACTGAGTGCCACAGCCTGGCCCTTTCAGTGCTGGGTGAGGGAGGCAATGATTGTGTTCACTGCGACCAGGTGAACTACTTGCTCAGCCTCGTAGTTGACCTGAAGGAGGAAGTGGAGAGGCTGAGGACTATAAAAGAGTGTGAGAGGGAGATCGACTGGTGGTGTCAGTCCCTCTCAGCCTCAAGTTCCCAGCATACAGCCGAGGCTCCTAATGGAGCATGTCAGCCCCTGCCACCTCACAAACAGGTGGTAAAGAGGAACCAGCCAGCTGGCAGCACTGTAGAGAGCCCCCTGTCCTCTCTCCCCCCCAGCAGTAATTTGAGAAGGGAGGAGAAGTGGAAACGGGTACCTGCTCGGCGGAAGGGGCATCCCCCATCCCGACCATCCCCGGCTCCCCAGGTGCCTCTGCGAAACCGGTTTGAGGCCCTGGAACTTGAGGGGGGGACTAGTGAGAGTGTGGAGACAGGTGCACCCATGAGGTTGCCTCAGGTGAAGCGGTCACCCCGAAGCCTCAAGACTGCTTCTACACGTAAGGACAGAAGGGTGATTGTTGTAGGTGACTCCCTTCTGCAAGGAACAGAAGGCCCTATATGCCGGCCCGACCCTACCCGCAGAGAAGTGTGCTGCCTTCCTGGGGCACGGGTCAGGGACATTTCAAAGAAAATTTCTAGGTTGATTCAGCCTTCAGATTACTATCCACTTTTAATAATTCAGGCTGGCAGCGAGGAAGTTGGCAAGGAAAGCCTGAGGTCCATCAAGAAAGACTTCAGGGGAATGGGGCGAATACTTGAAGGAGCCGGGGTGCAGGTGATCTTTTCTTCTACGCCCGTGGTGTCAGGAAAAGGTACAGGGAGGATCCGAAAAACCCAACTCTTAAATAGATGGCTTAAGAGCTGGTGCAGACACAAGAATTTCGGCTTTTTTGACCATGGGGCAATCTACACTGCACCTGGCATGATGGCTGCTGATGCAAGCAGCCTGTCCCTGAGGGGTAAGAGGGTATTAGCTGAAGAATTAGCGGGACTCATTGACAGGTCTTTAAACTAGGAACGAAGGGGGAAGGGGGCAAAATAAGGGCTACTGGGCTACTGGGGTTGAACGGTTCATTCGAGGGATTGTACCAAACTCCATGGGCAATGATGGCAGAGTCCAAAAGGAGGGAGTAGGGCAGGGGGATGCTGGGGATGCTGCTTTTCTAGCGGATCCTGGATCGCTTATGAAGGTGGTGAGACGGACAGCCCAGCTGAAGTGCCTTTATACTAATGCACGGAGCCTGAGTAATAAGCAGGAGGAACTGGAAACTGTGATGCACTCTGAAAGTTATGACATTGTTGCTATCACAGAAACATGGTGGGATGACTCCCACAATTGGGATACTGCCATCGACGGCTATAGACTATTTAGGAGAGATAGGCGAGGTAGGAAGGGTGGGGGAGTCGCTCTCTATGTCAGAGATTGGGTAAACTGTGAGGAGCTCCCCATGAGAAACAGTCAAGAACAGGTTGAGAGCCTGTGGGTTAGGATTAGAGATGGGACTAATAAAGGTCAGCTGGTATTAGGGGTATACTACAGGCCACCTGATCAAGGGGAGGCTGCTGATGAGGCTTTCTTGCTCCAGATGCGTGAGGCGTCTGGCTCACGGGCTCTTGTCCTGGTGGGGGACTTCAACCATCCAGACATTTGTTGGAAAAACTACACGGCGAGCTGCAAGAGCTCCAGAAGGCTCTTGGAATCCATTGATGATAGCTTTCTGGTTCAGATATTGGACAGACCGACCAGAGGTCAAGCGTTGCTGGACCTGCTGCTCACCAACGCTGAGGAGATCATCAAAGGCGTCAAGGTTGGAGGATGCCTGGGATCCAGCGATCATGCCCTGGTTGAGTTTGTGATCTCAAGCGATGTGGGCCTGGCAAAGAGCAGGACCAGGACGCTGAACTTTAGAAGAGCAGACTTCAAGCTACTCAATGGAATGCTGGCCAAGATCCCCTGGCGCGCTGCCCTCAAAGACAAGGATGTTGAGGAGAGCTGGCTGCTCTTCAAGGATGCCCTCCTGGAAGCACAAGAGGTCTCCATTCCTCTGAATAAGAAAGTGGGCAGGCGAGGTAGGAAACCGGCATGGCTCAGCAAGGACCTGCTGAGAGAACTGAGGGCGAAGAAAGGGGTGTACAAGCTCTGGAAACAAGGGTGTGTCACCTGGGAAGAGTACAGGGATGCCGTCCGGACTTGCAGACGTAGGATCAGGGAAGCCAAGGCGCAGGCAGAACTGAACTTGGCAAGGGATGTGAAAAACAATAAGAAAAACTTCTACAGGTACATTGGCCAGAAGAGACAGGCCAAAACGGGCGTACCTACTTTGGTAAATTTAAAAGGAGAAATGGCTTCAACAGATGAAGAGAAAGCTGAGGTGCTGAATGAGTTCTTCACCTCGGCCTTCACTGGTGGCTAGGATTCTAGTCTCTATCACGTCCCTAAGTCTTGCACCCCCATACCTCTATGTGGGGACCAAGGAGGTAAATCCCTCCCCACTGTAAGGGTAGAGCAAGTCCGAGAGTGCCTCCTTAGACTGAATGAGTATAAGTCTATGGGGCCAGATGGCGTGCATCCCAGGGTCCTGAAGGAGCTGGCTGAGGTGGTTGCTGAGCCGCTCTCCATCATATTTGAGAAGTCGTGGCTGTCAGGTGAGGTCCCGGATGATTGGAGGAAGGGTCACGTCACTCCCATTTACAAGAAGGGGAGCAGGGAGGACCCGGGTAACTACAGGCCGGTGAGTCTCACCTCCGTGCCTGGGAAGATTATGGAACAGATCCTCCTGGACAACATGCTTGATCACATAAAGAACGAGCACGTGATCCTAGACAGCCAGCATGGCTTCACCAGGGGAAGGTCATGCTTAACTAATCTTGTGGCCTTCTATGATGGAGTGACGGCATTGGTGGACGAAGGGAAGGCGACCGATGTCATTTACCTGGACCTGAGCAAGGCCTTTGACATGGTCCCCCATCACATCCTCATCTCCAAATTGGAGGGAAGTGGATTTGATGGGTGGACAACTAGATGGATAAGCAATTGGTTGAAAGGCCGCAGACAGAGGGTGGTGGTCAATGGCTCTATGTCCAGGTGGAGGCCGGTAACAAGCGGTGTCCCTCAAGGGTCTGTCTTGGGACCGGTGCTCTTTAACATCTTTATTAATGACATCGATGAGGGAATGGAGTGCACCCTCAGCAAGTTTGCTGATGACACCAAGCTGAGTGGTGCAGTCGATACGGCGGAGGGAACAGATGCCATTCAGAGGGACCTTGACAGGCTGGAAAGCTGGGCTCGGGTGAACCTGATGAGGTTCAACACGGCAAAGTGCAAGGTTTTGCACTTGGGCCGGAAGAACCCCAGGCACCTGTACAGGCTGGGAGGAGTTGTCCTTGAGAGCAGCTCGGCAGAGAAAGATCTAGGGGTCCTGATAGATGAGAAGCTTAACATGAGTCAGCAGTGCGCTCTGGCAGCCCGGAAAGCAAATGGGATCCTGGGCTCCATCAGGAGAGGGGTGGTCAGCAGGGATAGGGAGGTGATTGTCCCTCTCTACTCTGCTCTTGTGAGGCCCCATCTGGAGTACTGTGTCCAGGTGTGGAGCCCTCACCACAAAAAAGACATGGAGATTTTGGAAAGGGTCCAGAGGAGGGCCACGAAGATGATCAGGGGACTGGAGCACCTCCCCTACGAGGACAGGCTGAGGGAGTTGGGTTTGTTCAGCCTGGAGAAGAGAAGGTTGCGGGGTGACCTCATTGCAGCCTTTCAATACCTGAAGGGAACTTACTCCCAGGAGGGGTGTAAACTCTTCGAAAGGGCTGATAATAGCAGGACTAGGGGAAATGGTTTTAAGTTAAGAGAGGGAAGATTTAGGTTGGATGTTAGGGGGAAGTTCTTTACTAGGAGAGTGGTTGGGTCCTGGAATAGGCTGCCCAGGGAGGTTGTGGATGCCCCGTCCTTGGAGGTGTTCAAGACCAGGTTGGACAGGGCTCTGGGCAACCTGATCTAGTAAAGGTGTATGTTTGGTGGCCCTGCTAGGCAGGGGGGTTGGAACTACATGATCCTTGAGGTCCCTTCCAACCCGGATCATTCTGTGATTCTGTGATTCTGTGATTCTGTGAAGAGCCTAGTCCTGTGACTGCAGAGAGGCAACACAGAAGTAATTCATCTCCATTGCCTTCAAGCACTGTATTCTTCCAAAGAAATGAACAAACCTGGGAACTAATAACATGGGCTTTCAGGAAAACAGGATGTGTGTGTGTATCTGTATATGTAATCAAAACAAAACAATAACAGAAAAGTGCTACTGGGTAATGAAACTGATTACAAATGTCTATCATCAAAGGGGAAAGAGTTTTACTGGTTTTAGCTAGTGGTTTAAATATTTTATATGACAAACTATATATATTGTAGCAAAGTGGCCTTCTATCTTCTTTTGTGTAGAAATGTTTATTTTTACAGTTGCTGTTTATCGCAAGATACTTCATACAGATATGAAAACATGAACTAAGGCAAATCTCTGAAAAGCTTTCTATACTAGAATAATTACTGAAATGCCTGTGTTGCACCATTTAATCTAAGTGGTGACATTTGCATTAATTTAGACTACAGAAGGCAGACTCAACCCTATATATCATATTTGAAGCATGCCAAATTCCTTCAAAAACATAATTGTACTGGCTGTAGTAATCTAATTTTCAGTGCTTATCTGTTTTACTCTCTTTGTTTATAGGCATTTATTTGTAAAAAAAATCAGTAAAAAAAAAAAAAAAAAAAGGTTGGACCATAAGTCCCCTTTTGACTTATTTGTTCTTTCTTAATAATTATTGTAATGACTGATAATATATATGTTATGTTGCAAAATATTCTACCAAATACATGCAACAGATTTGATCCTGTCTTGATATAACACTTTCCTCTGATGATCATCCCATCCTGTAAAATTCAAGGATACCTCTTAAATATATAACACTGTGACTTCCAGTCATAGTTTTTGTCTTAAATTAACCTGCTTATTGTGTTGGAATTGCTATTATTTCACTATTTTATTATACTGCATATAATTTAACAGTGCATGTTGAATTATCAAGGCAGAGTTATATAAAATAGTATTTTAAATTATTTCTTTTATAGTTTAAAGATCATGTTTCAAATATGGCATTGGATTATTTTATATTGACTGAGTGTGAATTGCCTTTGAAAATTATCTGGAAGAGCTGAAAAGAGATCATCTTGCATTGAAAAGTTGAACACAGTGTTCTTGCATTCATATTTTCTTACTGAAATATTTCAAAACCAGTAGAAAAAAATGAAGTCAAAGCTGTAGTTTTGGTAGGCCTGGTGGATACAAGGAAATCCTTGAAATTTCTGAAACCCATCCAACTATCATGCTAGTAGCTCTCTCCAGTACTTGTAGACATTACTGCAGACAGTAAAGGTCAATAGGAAACTAAATTTTTAATTAGTCATATATTCTTGTAGGTAGTGTCAAGTAAAGGCAAGGACTGACTGTTCCACATGGAAAAGCCATGTGAGCCAACAGCTGGGAGTCACAGAAATGC
Source organism: Perdix hodgsoniae (assembly GCA_035772895.1). NCBI lineage: Eukaryota > Metazoa > Chordata > Aves > Galliformes > Phasianidae > Perdix > Perdix hodgsoniae. The sequence continues at coordinate 2,392,441 of JAPSGF010000002.1, read as the reverse complement.
AGGCTGGCCTTAGCTTCAAGAAACCAAGATGATCATGTCCAGAAAAATGTAACCAAGGTCAGCAATAATCCAACGGCCATCCAGCAAGTCTGTATTGATAAGCGGTTTAAAAATCAAGTTCTGAAGTCATATCAGTAGATTACGGTTAGTCCTACATAAGACCAGCTGCAAACATAGCCACATTTCAGCAATAATGAATGCATCTTAGGCAGACACCAAAGATGTAACTACAAACTAAAAAAATGGCAACTGTGTGAAGGAAAAGGGAAATCCAACTTAGACGCTGTTTTTTTTTCTGTCTATACAGCAACTCTTTTGGTAACTTGCTTGTCTTGAACACAGGCAAATTGCCAAATGTTTGGGGGAGCTGATTCAGGTTGCTGGCAAACAGAAGACTGAAATATATTCCTTCATCTGGGGAACATGTTCATAGGAAACTGTCAAGGACAGACAAAACCTGTTAGTGGGTCATATGGAAGCCTTAGGCTTCCTTATTTGTCCTTGGAGAAGTTATTCAATAGCTTCACTTTTCACAGGTAGTGTAAAAAGAATGTATAAAAGCTGAACATATTAATGACAGAAATTGGAAATGTTTTCAATATGGGAAAGGATTATTAGTGTACTATTCTAAGAATTGATGACTATAATGAAGAAGTAGCATAGCTTTGATGCTTGTCAAAAGAACCACATAAAAAGGCAATAAAAAAGTAGCAAAATAGAGTTGAATAACATCTTTGAAAATTAATTAAATGAAAAAGAAGGGTAACAGGTATCATAAATAAGAATTATTTATTTTTGAAGGTTAATCTAAGTAAAAGTAAATGAATGATACAAGATGCAGTGAAATTTCCTATGTAAGTTTTGTAAGAGGAAGAATATCCAACAGCAGTAGCAGATGTAGAAACATGAATTATTTTTAAAATACATAGTGAACACTAAAATTTGGTTACCTGAGAGAGTTAGGGGCTCACAAGGCTATTTCTGTAGCAAATTTTCTCAACTCATGTATAAGTATTATGCAAACTGCAAATGCTTAAGAATTAGAACTTGTCTCAATTTCTCAATTTAATTTCTGCTTATATTCTGCACATATTATAACTAAATTCTGAGTAGTTTGGGCAGTTTGCAAAGTGAGTATTAGTATTTCTCATATGCAAATTATGTATTTTCTATTTGCCTAGGTTTGGATCTTATAGTAATTGTTCTTTGTGTCATTAGTAATTGGATGACATACACAATCTCTTACTGTGAATTAAGATTTGAAAACACTGGATTGTCATTCATAACATAAAAGTGTTTTTCATGAATTATACAGTGCTAACAATTCTTGGTAATCCTTTGGTCAGTCTGAAGAAAAGGGAAAGTAATTTCAGTGATTCTACCTCGTTACTCTTATATATTTCCATAGAGCCCTATTATGATTTCTTTTGACGGTAAAGCCAAATTTGGTCTTAGTTTCCCCACACAAATGAAATCACAGCAATAAATCAATTTTGGCCCTTAGCCAGAACAGTCTATTGGAATCTTCTGCTATTAATTCATAAGCTCAAATGACTCCAAAGCCTGTTTTTCCATTTTAATTAAATTAATTGTGTAAAAGTTGTACCAGTTTCCAGAAACAAAACTTCCTTTGGAACTGAAAAAAAAAGGGCTTATTCAGTATATGTGAATTCTATTTAATTTTTTTGGGCATGTAGCATCTGTTTCTTTTTCTTCAATAAATGGTAATTCTAGAAGGAAAAGGAAAAAAAGGTAAGAAGGAAAAAAAGGTAAGATGGCTAAGAATCATTGCCATTTCCCTTGTGTGTCAATTTTATTTTGTCTTTTGTATTTTTTTTATCCTCCTCTTAATTGCTCCCTAAACATCAAAGCTCTGTGATAAACTGGGTAAAATATCTGGAATATGTTAGTGCTCCCTACCTTCTAAATCTTCCTTGTAGTTTTCAAAGCATATAGGTAAAGTATCTGTCAGAATGTAGTCAAAGTTGAAGTTCTTGCAGTAGGCAAAATTTGCATTTTTTTTCATTGTGAGGCTGATACTGTATGACTACATGCCTTTAAGGATACTAAAATGATGTAAATACATGGAGTGACACAGTCTAATGCTTCTGCATTCTATTTTAACAGCTGGAAGCCTTATTTTTGAGCCATTGTTACTAAAAATACATATTATTTAGTATTACTTTTTTAGGTCTTTCTGAATTCTATTGACATCCCCTGGGATTTTTAAAATAAAAATATTTAATTGCAATTTTTTATTTTTAGATATTTTCATTATTTAGATTTGGAAAAAAAGAAAGGCTTTTTACACCATATTTTCACACCATGCTCAAGCATAGATTGCTTTCTAAATAATATTATCTTGTTAAATTACATCGTGTCACTTATTTTTTACTTGGCTTGTCCCATTTTTATTTTCTCTAATGTTGGCATTTTTTGTGGGAAGACACAGCAGTTCTTAAAAGTATGTGCCAAATTCCTAGTTGAATATGTAGATGAGCTGTACATCTGCCACAGCAGTTTCCTCTAGTGTACCTTTGAATAAAACAAGCCAAAAATATCTTGTTTAATTTGGCTGGAAACAAATTGAACAAAAAGAAAGAGTTAAAATGTGCATTTACACTGATTATTAAAGAAGCAGGGACTCATATTTGAGTATACCTCAAATCTTGGGAATATATATTGGGAAAATATCTTTAAAACATTGTGAAAGGCTTGTTTTAATTACTTTGCAAGGCACGGTTAGTAATAATGGTTACCATGATGCATATCATTCTTACTGTAATATTGTTAAATTGAGTTCTAATCAGTCTTTATTAAGTTAAGATACCTTCTTCCAGTACCTTTACTGTAGAGGGTTATGGTAGTATAATAGATCAATATTTGCCAGTTCTTCAGAAAAATATTAGAAATATTAAATTTGTGATTCTGGTGCACTAAATTTCTAACTATATCAAACTAAAAGAAGAAATACATTTACTTAATATTATTATTAAGGATACTGTCAATTCACAGGTTCTAATACCTGGTTTTGTTTTCCATGCTTATTCTGATTATGTATACCACCACTCAATTATTAAACTGGAGAGTTAGTTGCTCTTTTCATTTGCCCATTATCTTTAGGCCAGCAAAAAAAGATGCTCAGCAACAGCAGTGAGAGAAAGGCAGTTAGAAGACTAAGAAAAGGGAAAGGGAAGTAAAAGAATCTTGACCAAAAAATAAAAATAAAAATAAACAACTCCCAGAACTACACAGTCTTCTATTGTGAACATATTCTATTGTGAATAGTCTTTGTAACAAACGCTATCAGAGGTGATTGTAAATTTTCCAAGCTCTTGATGATGGAGAAACTAAAGTCTCCAGAAAAACTTCATTTTGTTGAACATTGTATGTAGGCATATTTGCCTTCACTGGGGATGTAAGAGTGGAGCACAGCTTTTGCCAAAAAGGACTAGGAGGTACTAATGGATGGCAAGCTAGACATGAGCCAGCAGTAAGACACGGCAGCCATGAAAGCCAACTATACTCTGGGCTGCTTAAGAAAAAAATGTGGTTAGCAGGTCCAGAGAGGTGATTCTTCCCCTCTACTCTGTGCTGGTGAGGCTTCACTTGGAGTGCTGAGTCCAGGTGTGGAGTTCTCAGTACAGGAGAGATTTCAACCTGTTGCTGTGTGTCCAAAGGAGGGCCACGAAAAGGATACAAGGTGTGGAATACCTCTCCTTTGAGAACACCCTGAGAGAGCTGGGGCTGTTCAGCCTGGAGAAGGTTTTGGGTATAGCTCATAGTGGCCTCTCATCATCTAAAGGGGGCCTAAAGGAGGCAAATTCTTTAGCAGGGTCTGTGGTAATAGGACAAGGAGAAATGGTTCCAAACTAAAAGAGGGGAGATTTATATTGGACTTAAGGAAAAAGTGTTTTAGAACAAGGGTAGTGAGGCACTGGAACAGGTTGCCCAGAGAGATGGTAGAATCCTTGTCCTTGGAGACATTCAAAAACAGGATGGATTGGGCTCTGAGCAACCTGATCTAGATGTAGTAGATACCTCTGTTGATTGCAGGGGAATCAGACTATATGACTTTTATAGGTTCCTTCCAACTCAAATCATTCTGATTCTGAGAGTAGTCAGATGAAGAAGGTTGTGGTGAGATGTAAACCCTCTAAGAATCTACGGTTGGCATAAAATATGGGAGGGAAGTCTGTAGACTAATCTTGAAATTCTCATTGTACAAATAGACAAAATTATATCCATACAGATGAGCATAAAAAATTGAAACAGCCAGAATAGAATGCTTTAAGTGAATGACAAGATGCAGTGTTAACTTGTTAATGTACCACAGAGCATTCAGAGCATTTGGATAGACCTAGAAGTATTTTTTGAAAGGCATTAGTTCCCTGTGAACATACTTCAGCCTGACCTAGGCTCACAGTAGAACAGATTCATTACTATGTTATCACACTACAAACCGCAAGCTGAAGTACTTGTTTCCTGTTAGGGATTACTAGATCATATGTGATGTAACATGATGAGAAGAAGAGCTACCTAGTATTCTATCCAGCAAGAGCAAGACAGAACAAGCAGTTATTTGTCTTTCATAAAACTGTGAACATACCCATAAAAGATCTCAAAACCTGCTTATAAATTTCAACTGCTGCTGAAGGGATCTGAGCACTGTTTGAAATTTTTAGACTAAATTCAAAAAAATAGAGATTCATTTTCTATCTTCTGTTAATTTTTGACAATTTTATAGATCACTACTTTCAAGATCCAAGCCTGATATAAAATATTTTGGCTGTGGTGGGTTTTCTCGTTTTATGGATATGTTAAATTATAGACTGCAGTGAAAATTAACAGCATCATTCTTACTTGATATTGTTGGCAGATAACATAAGGGAATTGATTTTGGGGGTTCATTGTTAGTAAACAGTACTAACTAACAACCAAAAGTAGGGAGTTTATAGAAAGCAAACAAGTGAACAAGCAACAAAGGGAAAAACACTGCAGAGTGACTTAATTTATTGAAAAAAGTTGCTTCAGGCCATTGCTGAATCAGAAATTATCAAATGGTCTACAAGACAGAATCAATAGATCAAGAAAGATCCTAAGAATATCAGTACTTAAATGAAAGTGTGGACTCACAGGCAGGGATTTGCTCTTATCGTCCTGTCCCCCAGCATATTTCCAAGAGCTAAACTATTATTGAAATAAATAATTCTTATATATTGTCTTATGTAGAAGACAGTAAAGAAGGACAGCATTTCTTTTGCGCAGTCTTCTTGTGTATACCCACATTTGTGACTTGCACAGCTGAGCTGGATTGCTCTCATCCTACCTTCATGCCTGAAGCTAATGATCTCTGTCTATAAAGGCTATAAAAATAAAATTCCATGAAGTAATGAATAGAGATGCTATGAGATGGCTGTGGTTGGCACTCCCCTCCCCCTCCAGAATAGCTTTACATACTCAATCTTCTGTGGCCTGAGGAATATTCCTTGTATGCACAGATCACTTCACAGCATACTAAATTAATATGCAAAAACAGTGCCAAGGGGATGGCCCTTCCCCTTTATTAATTTAAACATTTTAATATTTTCTATATGCAAAACATAATTAGAATTAATGGACTTCAGTGCTAATGTAGTGCTGGAAGCTATCTAACGCATCTATCTTCTGCATGCGATGAACATGAATTCTGAATCCCTTACCACCAGCAAGACTGGAAGCTCGGCTCAGTCTGCTGATGCAGTCTGTGTCCAGATAAAGATCATATCAACTGACAGACAGAGGGAATTATCATCCTTTTGATGAGATAAGCAAATGATCCTCCAGGGAAAAAGTAGAACATGACTGAGTTGCACTGTTTTTTAAGCAAGATCTCACTATTAATCTATAAAGACAGTTTATTTAGGATACAGTAAAATATATCAGACGTGGAAGAAATGTCATATTTTGGTCTGTTGTGTCCAAACTGTTGAAACTTTCCTTGTGTTAAAAATCATATTCCACATGTGATAGTGAAGAAAATGTAATTTATGTGCTAGTATGTCACACATGCCTTAGGTTCAAATCTGGTTGTGCTGTCCAACACAAATATATCTTTGCAGTGTGAGGTGAAAAAAAAAAAAGACCAACATACACAAAAAAAGAGGAAAGAAAGGGACATATTACTGAATTACTATAGATTTAGTGGTCTTGCAGCAAATAATCATAACTGGTGAAATTTTTTTATTTCTCAAATAGGGGCATTAGAGACACAAGGATATACCTCAAAATTAAAAACCCTTTGTGCAGATCCTGGAAATAAAACTTGGTCATTACTGGTTACAGGTACTTATTGTATTTTTATATTGCTTTTATATGTATGTTCTGTACTTGTAACTTTGGAGAAAAACCAAGATTCTCTTGAAATAAAATGTAAATACTTTTTAAAACTCTAACTTCTGGAACACGTAAAAAAATAAAATTTTTCATTATTTCAATGTTGAAAATGCCAAAACATTTCAATGTTTAATTTGTTGTAATAAGTAAAAGGGCAATGTAGTATGTTAAATGAAAGTTACCTTATTATTTTCATTAGTTCTATTTTAACTTTAGTAAGTGTATTACAATTTGTAGGGGATACGTCTGCAGTGCTTTTATGACAAGCCTTTGTTGAGTTTTGTCAAATAGCAACCTGTGTACCATGTAATCTTCAGTGTTTTTCAGGTACCCTAGACAATACAGGAATTACTTTTACTCCTTTTTCATGTCTTCAAAACAACAATATTTGTTTCTATAATTTGGGTTTTGGCACTGACTTTTTGAATGTCATTATCCTCAAATCCTTAAAGAGTATACACTAATGAATTAATTTTATGTCAGTATCAAACATGTAGATTGATCTTTCCACATGAAAATCCAGGCTAGCTACATACTTGATATAACAGTGATTTGAAATAATAACACTATTTTCCTTTAAACTTAGAGGTGCAGTGATATGCAAATATTTCCCAGATTACAGAGAAGACATTTTACTGATATCTTATAAAGAGCCATCAAGAGACTCTGTCAAACATATAGAGCAGCACGAGTAAATAACACTGTTGAGTACTGCTAAGCATTTTATACTATCAGAAAATGATGTGATTGAAAGAATTTATCAGCAAGGTAGCAACCCAGGATTGGAAGAATTATTATATTGGTCTGGAAATTAAAGAATTGTAGAATCATGCAATCATAGAATGGCGTGGGTTGGAAGGGACCTTAAGATTCATCAAGCTTCAACCCGCCTGCCTCAGGCAGTGCCACCAACCTCCCCGTTTAATACTAGACCAGGCTGCCCAGGGCCCTATCCAGTCTAGGCTCCAGGGATGGGGCATCCACAACCTCTCTGGGCAGCCTGTTCCAGCACCTCACCACGCTCTTGGTAAAGACCTCTCCCTCACATCCAACCTAAATCTTCCCTCCCTCAACTTAAAACCATTTCCCCTTGTCCTGCTGTTATCTACCCTTTCAAAGAGTTGATTCCCCTCCTGTATGTAGGCTCCCTTCAGGTACTGGAAGGCTGTAATGAGGACACCCTGCAGCCTTCTCTTCTCCAGACTGAACAAGCCCAGCTCCCTCAGCCTGTTCTCATAGGGGAGGTGCTCCAGCCCCCTAATCATCTTTGTGGCTCTCCTCTGGACCTCTCTAACCCTTTCTTGTATTTAATGAGAGCCCCAGACCTGGACACAGTACTCCAGATGGGGCCTCACAAGGGCAGAGTAGAGGGGGACAATCACCTCCCTGTCCCTGCTGGCCTTCCCTCTTCCGATGGAGCCCAGGATACCATTTGCTTTCTGAGCTGCAAGAGCACACTGTTGGCTCATGTTAAGTTTTTCATCCACCAGGACCCCCATGTACTTCTCTGCTACTCTGAAGGCTTGCTCCTCCCAGTCAGTATATATGCCTGGGATTCCTCTGGCCCAAGTTCAAAACCTTGCACTTTGCTGTGTTGAACCTCATTAGGTTCACCCAGGCCTACCTTGTTGAAATCCCTCTGAATGGCATCCCTTCCTTCCATTTTGCCAGCCACACGGCTCAGCTATTATCTCCAGCCTGTCCTCATCTTTTTTGAACTGCATTATCCAGAGTTGTATACAGTACTTCAGGTGCATCCTGAAAGGCACAGAGCAGGGAGGGATAATCACATCTCTACCTCTGCTGGTGATGCTTCTTTGGATAGAGTCTAGGATCCAATTTGATTTGTTGCACAGATGCACAGCTGACTCATGTTCAGCTCATTGTTCACAATCACCTATAGGTACCTTTCAGTAAAGCTGCTCCTCAGTCACAGATCCTGAGCTGCACTGGACTCTTTGGTTTGGTTGTCATAGGTGTTGAATTTACTTTTGTTAAACTTCATAGAGTTCTTGTTTACCACTCTCACAGTCTGTTCAAAAGGTAGGCCATCTTGCAGAGACCTGATGTGTTTGACTCACTGCACAGTTTAATGTCACCTGCAAACTTCCTTTTGTAGGTACTATTTTCAATCATAATTCACTTTTCAATATTACTCAGTCTTGTGTTCTTTCTCATTGGATGAACCCCTTCACAGAACAGATGCCACCAGAAAGTAACATCTACAGTAATCTTGGATACCAGGATACTTTTACAATTTTTTTTTCAGTTGCACTGGCTAAAATGTTAAATTTCCCACTTTGAGTTTGTCTATATTCTGGTGATTAACTGAACCTTTTTTCAAGATTCTAAATAGTTTTCTGCTAGATATACAAATACCTTTTTAATCTCAGATGGCATATTCCTGGATCTTCTGTTGTTTTAACACCAATTTACTCCAGTAACCATCCTCTAAACCTTGAAAGGTGTTTTCCAAAAGCAGCAATCCACATTTTAGCTCTGAGGACCCTTTTGCTTGCGCATATTCATGCCTCTCCAACACTAAGTTGCAACCAGGCTGAATTAGGTTTATCTTATGGCCACAACATTTTGTCTGTATATCAGAATTTGTTATCTTTGCCTATGCTATGTCTAAGGCTTATAGCTTTCTTCCTCAAAATAAAGTAGCTACGTATCTTTCCAGAATACTTGATTTTATTCTTGTAGCATCATTGTCCAATCTTGAATTAATTACCATGCTGAATCTCAGGATTGCCTTGGGAATGCACATTCTTTAATACTATTATAGTTGGAAATGTCTTAAATGTTTTGGCTTAAATTGTTTGTACTTCGCATCAGAGACCACTAAATTCCAAGAGCCTATTTAATCTTTTTTTTTTTTTTTTTTTTTAAATGAATATTACCTTCTAAATAGCAATTCTACCATAGACTTTAGTGTCATGTTATATGACTTTCATTTCTGGTCTTACAAAATGGTAACCTAACTTTCTTTGCATATTTGGATGTATTCTTATGTAGTAATTGTTTTGCATATCCCCCCTATTGTTCATTTTTATTTCCGCAACTAGTATCTACCATGTGTACAGGAAAGTTTTTCTGCACAGTCTTATTCTTATTGCTTCTGGACCAGTAAGTATGTGTGTTCCCCAGTGAACCTATGTCAACCACAGTCCAACTATAGCATTCCATGTTTTCCATTGAATAACACTAGCTGCAGATTTGCACAGTATGCAGTATCACTCTTTGATTTTAATTAAGACTTTGGTAATAAATTGAGGAAGGAGGTAGCAGACAAATAGCTGCCAAATTTCCACTCCGAAACTGAAGACTTTGAATTTCATGAAAAGTTGTAATTCCCCACCTCTTCTGATGAGGCCTGAATTGGCTCATAATTCTGCTGGTTTATTAACAATAACCTGTGATCTAATGTCATGCTTGCACATTTTAGAGATGAAAATGGGGCTCATTTTGATTAACTGGTAATACCCCTAACACATCATCCCACTTGCAACAAATAGATATATATTTTCTCAAACAAACCTGTGCAATTAAGGAAATTGCGTAGAAGTGGCCCTTTACCTGCGAAGACAATTTTAATAAAATACCCACTATTAGCTAGGGCACTCATAATGCTGAAGTGCAAAATGTATATGAGCTCTAACTTTTTCTGATGCTGCAGGCAGAAAAAATGCTGCATTTTAAATGCAAAAAAACCCAGATCTTCCTTAAGCTATTCAAAAGTCAATTTTGCCAGCTGTCTCTACATGCTCAAAGAATATTAGAGAACAAAAGATATATTTTTAAGTTAATGACATAAAGTAATTGTAATTTCAGCTGTTATAGGATATGTTATAAGCAACAGACAGACATACCTAAACACACTTTAATGATGAGATTCATTTTTTATTTTTTTTTCCTAGGACTTTGAATGATTCAATTGTTTATTTTAAATATGGAGAACTGGTTGTCATGGTTTTATGATTTTTGGTCATCAGTATTCCACACCATAACATCATGTAATGCCGAATGTTCGTCCGTCGGAGAAGAACTACATTTCCCCAGGAGACTTTGCAGTCAGCAAGGGGATATAACTCCAAGGAAGGTCACCTGATCCTTTTTCTTTCGCCTGCTCTTCGTTGTCTGCACTTCATCATTTATCCCACCTCAGATCAGTGCTGTTGTTTTCAAGTATTTTGGGGTCCCCTGCTTCCCCTTTCCCAGAGGCGCGGATCTGCAGATCCCACCGCCCTGCTGGTCACAGAACTGGGCCGGACCAGCCCATAAACCGTTGACACTGGTGCTTAGAAAATTCACATACTACTAGTGCTACTGAAGGTCAACTTTCTGGTTTGTTTTTTGTTTGTTTGTTTGTTTTTTCCAAATGTAGTAGCAAAAAAAAATAATCACATTCATCAGTTTGCTCACTGTTTATGGATACCAAACAGTGGATGAGAGCATAGTAAGTTAGCGGATGGTGCACTGGTGTACATTTTTATGAGGGCAGCACGCAGGTCATCGCTGGTGAAAAATGTATAGCTGTTTGTGCTGGCTCTGTTGAGAAACAGTGTTATGTTGTTGAGAATTTTCTCTGTCAAATAATGTTCTTGTGCTCTTTGTATCTGCTGTAGTTTCCAAAGAAATAAATAGGAGGCATTACCTCTAGAGTAACCTGTGTATAACAGAGCTTTAGAAGTTTTTAATGTCACAGAGTCACAGAACCATAACACACCTTAGATTGAAAGGCACCTTAAAGATCATGATTTCACGCTCTGAATTTGTCTGGTGCATAACTTTATTAACTATGATCAGATTAATGTGAGATATGATTGCATTTAATAATGGACAATTTGTTAACATAGATGCTAAAGACATGATGTAGAAAAATAGAAGAAACACGTGTTTTTTTTTAATTTAAAGCCAATTCTATATATTATAAATACTTATTTATAACATCTTTTTGAAACATCTATAAGAAAATTTAGTTCTTCGTATCATTGTTTAACATGTCCGTGTAAATGGTCTAATATTAAAAAAGAATTAGGATGGAATTAAACAGAACATCTGGTCATTTTTGAGAAACAGTGGATACACTTCAAATGGATATTTATTGTCTTTTTGAATGTCAACATCCATTTTAAATTCTAATGTTTTAAGGAAATTTAATTTTTATACATGGTAATTTCAAATTGTTTTACAAAACACTGTAGTTATTTTAGAACTGCTTTTTAATCTTTTCCTTTCTCCTACATGATTTTAGTATCTTTAAAAATTTCAAAAGGTATCAATTTACATCAGAATCCGAAATTCTAGATTTTATTCTGCTTTTTTTTTTTTTTTTTTTGGTGCATGCATAACTACCTATAAATTACTGTAGATATATATTATTCATCTCTTTGAGTGTATGGAAACTGCTGAATCTCTGCCTGAACCACTGATTGATCACCTGAGGCAAGCAATGAGTCAGCCCTGGGAGTACAGGTGAAGGCAATTCATAATTCATCTGTGCTGCTAGAAGGGGTGGAGCTGACTACCAGTGGGGAAAGATATCTCTCTGGAGATTCCTCCTTTTGGAGTTTTCCAGTGGGCTCAGGACAAGTGTAAGTTCTCTATCTACTCTTTTATGATGCAATAACCTGCTTAGCCAAAGTCTCTTGCATTTTTCTTAATTATAAGACCTGTGTATTCATTGATTATACACAGAGTCACAGTGTATTTAATTTCCTTGTTTAAATCAAAGAAGTTATTCCCCAAATCATGAGAAACAGATATTAATACATGTAAATTATGCGTCAAAGTCAACTAAAAATCATATACTCAGTCAACATTTTAATATGTGTGGATGATAACATCAAACCAATTATCTCATTTCTTCAGCTGTTAATTAAGAGTGCATCTGATTCACAAGTAGCAATTGAAAACAAATATTCTATGAAAGATCCCATTGCTGTATCCTCCTGTTATGACTTAAAACACTTGACTAAAAAATTATAAATTATGTTAGTACAACATAGATATTTAAGTGTAAGCTATTACACTAAATGGAAGAGCTAACTGATGTCTAAGCAAGCACAGTCTAATGATGTGACATTGTGAGGAATATACTGGAAGTAGTGTTAGATTTGTAAGATTGAGAGTACATGCATATGCGTAAAATGATAATCTATCTTACCTTATTGCTAGTAATAGCAACTACGGTGTATAGCTAGCAGATGGAAACTTAAAATCCTGTATAATGTGTTGCAGGAATCAACTAGAATTGTAGGGTACTATAGCAAGAATTGCTTTAGTCTGATTTGAGAGAAAGAGAAAAACCTAAGTAAATAAAACTATGGAAAGAATAGTGTAATCATTGGGATATGTTTGGGAAGTTCTTATTGTAGAAAGGGATGGATATTTCTTTCTGATTCTTGAGAATGCAGGTTATCAGATGACTTTTTTGTTGCTACTGTAGCAGTAAATGTAGACTACTTAGAGATCTTAGTATTTTCTCCTGATAATAATCTAAGCAGGACTTAAAAATCTTTAGGTCATTACATTTCCAGAACCCAAAATAGTTCCGTAGTATTTAAATTCTTTTTCTGATAAAAACCTTTTTATCCATCCAAAAATCCAGTGATGTGCTTTACCTCCTTGAATATTCCATTTTAGTAGATGAAGGAAATATGTTTAATTTCTTCACAGTGGAGAATTCTTCCACAAACTGGAATGTTGCTTGTAAAAATTTCCAAATATTATTCTTACAGAATAGGATCATAAAATCAGTTAGGTTTGAAAAAACCTATCAGATCAAGTCCAGCTGCTAACCTGGCACCAAGTTTACCACAAAACCAAGTCCCTAAGCACTGCGTTACACATATAGAATGGGCCCAGGTTAAACAACATCCACAGCTTTGTTAGCTGGAATTCTCCATCTTATTGGAATGACATTCACCTTCAAGATCTGTGGCTTTTGCTGTATAGTATCTTCTTGTATTTCTACTTCAAAAATCCTCAATAACCTGATTGACATAAAGTGTCAATACATCATTATTAAAAATTCACACCTATCACAGGAGAGATGAGTAAATGTTTTCACAGGATATTATATATTTTTTCAAACTAACCTTATCTGCCTCTTCCTTCATCTGTTCATTCTTCAGTGTTATATAGGTGCAATGAGGAATAGAAGCATGTTTACTTCAGAAAATTATTGATTTTTATTTGGAAAGTTTTTTGTGATGTTCTAGCAGATTTCTCAAGTAAAAGAGGAGTGATGTGAATAATACATACCTGTATTATTGCTGATTTTTATCCATAAAATTTGTTGAAAGTGATCTACTGACTAATCAAGTACTGCCTTTTTTACTTTCCGTATTTAAATATTATTTTGAAAAAAAAAAAAAACGAAAAAAACAACACAAAAACAACATAAGACAGATACAGGGGAAAAAAAATCAGAATCCTAATGACATTTCAATGGCACATCTTAAAATTTAAAAAGATCATATGTGCTGAAATGCCAGCTAAATTTTAGTAGCTTTGCCAATATTATATCAGAAGTATTCATAAAGACAATTGAATCTAATCTAGTAGAGTCCTGCAAAGTGTAAAGTTGTTTCTTTAATATATTGTTTCAGTCTATAAGACATGAGTGTGTCAGAGGCTGCTGGTATGATTTTAAGGACATCATGTGGGAGCAGGGGAGGGTATAGTAAGTAGAGATCTAAATATCTAACTAAGCAGGTCAGATGAGAAAAAGAACATATGGAGGTCTAGATAACTTCTGAAACAGACTCATTAATTGTTTGAAAGATCAGTTGTTCTCTGCACACTTAAAGACACCCTGACAAATATTGCCATGACTTTTCTCATTTAGGGCAGTGACATGAATAAAATTACTGAGTACGAAAAATGAGAGAATTTGTCTCTCAGTGTATGTTGGCATTTTGACATTTCTTTATTCCCTTTACCAAAAGACATCAGTGGCTACATTTGAGCATAATAACATTTCAGTGACACTGGAAGTGTGTACTTTATGTTAAGGTGTAATTTATGGTATGTTTTAGAGGACAGCTACTAAGACTCAGGCTCTGTTCCAGTGATGACACTGAAGTGCAATTGAAAGATATTGAATTATCACAAATGTTGTTTCTTTTCTTCTAGTAGATCTTTTAACTTCCAGGAAACGTAGTGAATAAATAAGATGTCTTAATAATATTACTTTTCTTTATAAAGAAGATTATAGTGTTGCAAGGTGTACATGGGCTATTGCTGAGCATTTAATTACTACAAAACTACAGCTATAGTAAGAAAAAGCTACACACATGGAGCGGGGAAAAAAAAAAAAACAAAAGAAAAGAAACACATTATTTTATGGCTCTATAGAGGAAGAAATAAACAAAAATACACTAAATTACAAATTCTATAAGAATCATAGAAACATAGAATGGTCTGAGTTGAAAAGGACTACAATGATCATCTAGTTTTAACCCCCCTGCCATGTGCGGGGTCACCAATGACTAGACCAGGCTGCCCAGAGCCACATCCAGCCTGGCCTTGAATGCCTCCAGGGATGGGGCATCCATATCCTTTCTGGGCAACCAGTCCAGTGCAGAAGTATTTGAATGGTCAGGAAACTATCATAGGTTCCCTTTTCCCTTTTTTGTATATTGAATATTTTACCATATCTGATAATGTTAACCTTGGCTTAATAACAGCTGATAAGATATATGAACTTACAAGTTAGTCATTTATATTTAATTCATTGGATTTTGCCCTTAATTTTCATTAATATTCAGACAATACAATTATTCATGAAATTACTTTAGTGTATTAGAGGCATCTGAAATTCATAATAAAAAAATTGGTGTACTAAATATAAGGTCTGCCATAATCAGGAATCTATATTGCAACGTATAAAACTTTGATTGCCCTATTTGTTTTTGCATTACAAAGAGTGATAAACTGTTACATGAACTGAATAGCCTGCTCTGAAAATGAGTCAGATATATCACTCAATGATCTATATAGACAGTAAATACTCAGAAATTCAAAAACACACTACATAACTGGTAACAAATACTTCTGTTTTGGAAGTATTTTGTCAGATAATATATATATATTATATATATACAATATATAGGTAGATATAATATCTACCTACCTGATATACTTGCATATCTGTTCTTAACAGAGAAGAGGAAAAAAAAAAAAAAGAGGTGAGAAATGTTAGAGAGTTAATTGTAGCCATATTAACTACAATATAGAATGTAGATAAGCAGAAAATGGCTAGCCAACTGTTAAGTGTTGGAAGATGATTACCTCCACTGCATCGCTGTGAACTGGACTTGTAGCACCTATGCCTTGACCAAAAGCAGCTCACACAGACAGGGGATAGTTCTTGGAACCTCCAAAAAGGGTACCTGTTGGTACAAGGTCCTCTCCCCATGTCTACCAGCCCTCAGCCTTCCTGGAAATGAATTGGTCCCAGCTGTGGAAACCAAAATTCCATGGGGGTTTTGAGCTCTTTCAATCCATTTAGGGATCACACCATTCATATTCCTGAGAAAGTATGATAACTTTCATTATAGCATTCAGTTGCATATATATTTTCTTATGTACCACCTCACTGATTTTTTTTTTCCTCTGAATCACATGCTTACTGAAGAATCACATGCTTACCTATATAAGATATCTTACAGGCATTGTTGATACTTGTGTACTTTAAGATTCTAAAGTATCTTATACTCAACCTGTTTGTGACAGATCATTTCCTAATACAGAGCTCTGGAGAGATGTCTGAACCTCATATTACTTCATGGTCGCTAGACATTACTGTTATAATCAGTCAGTAGAATAATTAGAAACACGCTGAAGGAAATATTCTGACAAAGTATTTACCTAAAGATGAGGGCTACTCAATCTCTGTGGACTGGCAGTCATTCAGACAATACCCTATAATCTGTATGGTGTTAGTGATTCACTGTGAATTGTGCTCCATTTCATTATGTATTGTCTTTGGTAACTGTTAGCAACCACCTAGAAACAGGATGATTTTATTAACCGATTCTTGTGCCATTTTCATCTACTTTCAGTTAAATGAAAGGTTGCAATAAGATCTTATTTCTACACTGATTGTAGTCACTGACTGAATAATAGGAAACAATATCAGAAAAGAAATTTTAAGACATGAGATGGGGATAACTGGGAAGAAGACTGAGAAAGCAGTAGTTGTATTTATGAGATGAGAAGAGTTTGATTGACTGCTGGCAAGAAGTCCTGAACCCAGTCTCATTTTAAGAGATACTGGATTCTATGAGCTTTACTGTGCATCATACACGAGGCACCTATGCATTAACAATGCTCATAAAATTGTTACCTTTATTTTTGACATTTCTGTTATAGTGAATGAGGATTTCTATTTAAATGATGATTCAGGAATAAAAGTTATACATTTAAACTTGTGAACTTTAAGGCAATCAGCGTAATAGCTTTTTATTGGAACTGCATCAGAAGCAAATTGCTCCCCTGATTCTCTCTGAACTAAATCCAAGAACAAATTCATTTTCTGTTGTGTTACAAACAATCAGGCCCTCTGCAGGGTACAGTACAGTATGTGAAATTGTATTACAAGTCTTATACATTTTCTTTTTATTTGGGGGGGGAAGTGATTTAGAAAATTGATCTTTTTCTTAATTCTATCTTAAATGTTGTCTTTTAATTTCTCAAGTTATACTGTTTTTGCTTTTTCCATACTACAGATCAAAGGATTTTGTGACCTCTAAAAAAAGCAACAATTTTCAGACTTCTCTAATCTTCTTGGTTTTATAAGTTCTATGCAACATTGTAATTGGCATGTTCTCTGTTAATTCTGAAACTGCTTTAAAGGCAGATGTATAGATAGAACTTAACAATTTTTGCTTACTTAAAAGCAGTCAAATGAGAAGTATTTATATACTTCTTAATTTGTAGTTTTTGATTACAGTAAAAAAAAAACAACCCTATGATTAAGTAGGGTGTGCAAATGAAATTTCAAGCAAACTCGCGAGTTTATCACGCTGAAAATAAATCAGGAAATGTCCTATATGACAAGGAACCAAATTCATTATAACCAGTCCTAGTAATTCAAAGAAATAGATCATTTTTCTCATTGATACTTTTCTATGCAATACACAAAGAGATACAGCCAGATGTTCAAACAACCTAGCTCTGACAGAATCAAGACTTCTGTTGTTACATTTACAGTATTTACATTGTTCTGCCTCCCCGCCTCCCCCCTCGCAACCCATTTGAGATCCATCCCACTTATAATCTTTCCAGTTCAGGACTCTCATAGGATCCAGGAATGGAAAATTGGCCAAAAAAAATAATCTGAAGATTGATTTCTTATCCACTTTCCTCTTATTTTTCTTCTGTTTTTTTTTAAACTGATGTAGAATTGTGCTGCTCCATTTAGGGTTTTTTATTTATTTATTTTAATGGGTAATTAATGATTAATGTCTTCACAAATTGAGCGTGCGGATCAAAGGCTATCTTTATCATTTTCACTTTGTCTAAAAATGATAAAAATAGATAGCTTCAGATAATTAAATTTAAAAGATTTTTGCTTTGAACTTTATTGCACATATGTAATGATTCATACCTAAGCAAAGCTAGTTAAATTAGGTGTGAAACATACTCAGATAAAGAATTCACTTTTATATCTTATGAACATTGGGGAGGGTTAATCAAGTTCTATTTTTACTCATGGATAATAACGTCCCCTTTTAATGGGGTCAAAGTATTTAGCAGATTTGGGGAGACTAGAGTTTGAATCAGGTGGAAATGCTCATTCTAGCAGTCTATTATGAAAAGCAAGCACAGAATTTCTTAAAATAATAAAAGTATGAAATATTGTCAGTTTTGGAGGAATTTTCAGACAGTGATTGCTAAATAAGCTGATTACAGCAAGAGTAATTTTTAAATATTTCAGTTGCTAGTAAATGTTTGTTCTTAAATATGCAATAGTTTCTTCCTGACATAAATCCTTCAACACTGTTACCAATTAAATTTATCAACTGCCTTGCATCCCAAAGAGGTGGTAAATCAGAGTGGAGAACTGGTAGATTGGAGTCCTGTGTAAAACTTATAAAACTGCAGAATAATAAAAGCATGATATTTTTTAATAATCCAATGAATTAAATGTCAGATAAAAGTTCCCTCCAGCATAGACAATTCCATGATTTCTAGCACCACAAAGGAAAACAAAATAGCTACTCTGTTTTATTAACAATAGTCTTATAGTATGTTAAAACAAAACAAACTAACAAAAAACACAGAACAACAAAACACATTTCAGCTGTATTATTGATTTTTATAAGCTTTCAACCTTGATGTCCTAGCAAGAACAGGTCCTTCCAATGTCAAACCCTGCTCAAATATAGTAGAAAACCCATTTCTATACTCAGTTACCTTAAATGTGTTTTATTTTGTAAGCATAAGTAGTTATTTTCTTTTAAGTACAAGTAGATATTTACCATTAAATTACATATATCATGTGTAAATGTATTCAAACAATTTAACCTTCCTTTATTTCCTCTCAATCAAATTTTTGTTCTTTTCTGAATGTCTTTCAGTTCTTCTAAATAATTTGTATATTAATGCTGTGGTCACTATGCTTCATAAAAAATATGTGAATCTCAATAAAATAGCCATGATTTTCACAGAAGGGTTTCACCAGTTCAATACATATTTTCTTTTATTGGGAGAGTTTTGATTTGCCAGTCCTACTTGATAAAATATACTTCTTATAAGACGAGTCACTATAAAAATAATTTAAAAAGAGATCTTGACTAAGGAGAAAACTTGTTCAAGATAATGAGGCTTCACATATTATCATGGGTTGAAAAAGTTGGCAAAAATTAAGAGGCTCAAGTGAAAACAATCCCCTCCTTTGACTGCTTTTTTTTTTTTTTTTTTTTTTGTCTCTGTAAGAATTCTGCAAATAAAAGAAGCAAGAATTTTAGGGAAATTGCTTTAGTTACTAGAATTTAGCGTCAGTGTTCAAATGAATTTTCTGTCTGACATAGGACAATTTAAAGATATTGGTTGTTCCAATACAGTTACAATTTTAAAGTAAACAAGTATGAATAGGGCAAAATTTCTGTTGAACAGGTTAAAAATAATATTTTTCAGTGTTTTAGGAAACTTGGGACTGTATTTGTACTGCTATAATCACATAGTTTTAGAAGTGAAAATCATTAGAACCACAAATTTTAGGATTGAGAAGCACTAAAAAAAAAAAAAAATTGCAAACCATTTTGGCAACTTCAGTAATTATATAAGTTACCATTATAGTCAAAGAAAAAAGTGTAAAGCATTTACAGCTATTGCCTCTAGAAATGGCGCCAATGTAGTTACTGCTGTACTAGTCTTTTGTATTTTGGAACATTCTAAGCCATTTGCAATCTGTTTCATTATATGTACTTAACTTTCTGAGAAGAAATAAGAGAGAGAGTAGCCTAGACTGGTGTGTTTTATTTGGCATTTATTTGCTTACACTTGGTGTGTTAGGGAGGAAATATAATTTCAGTTATCCCTGGAAACATGGATCAAGCATTGCTGTCAGCACATATTCTATCTTTAAAAATACTGTGTTGTTTCCAATGTCTGTAGAAAGTACAAAAGATAGGGCTTCTGCCAAAGTTTTCAAATTATTCTTACTTTTGTTCAGACCTGATGTGCAGGTATCTTTCAATGACTACACATGGCCTAACTTGCATCATTACTGTTGTTCATGAGGGAGAAATTGAACAGTGTTCAGAGTATGGCCATCCTAAGTGATTGGTGAATTCCTATCTGGAGATTTCTTGTCTGAACCTTACTAATATTGTAATCTCGTTATTTTAAAGACTCACAGGCATCTAGAAGAATGGAAAATAATATTTTTATGTACAGAAAGTCTTCTGTGTTGAAACACCTTTAAATACTCTTTAAATAGGAGGCCTTATTTTTGGAATAACCTACGTATTTAAGTCATTATACATTGTCATGCAAAAGTGCAAATCTCTCTCAGATGTTGACAAAATAAGTTTGAATAGGACGTTAGGTTAAGAGCAAACAACAATGTTAAAGATAATACTATGGAAGAGATAATGTTAAATTATTCAATATAATCCCTAAGATTTAAAAGCTGAATGTGAAAGTGCATTTGAAATCTTTCACAGCACCTGGTTAATCTTTTTTTTTTTTTTTTTTTCCTAGGATTCTGTTTATTTTAATTATTTTTCTTTCAGTGCATCAAAGATACATGTAACAATAGTTTTGCTGATGTCTGGACAATCTAATATCTGATTATGTATTTAAATGACCTTTGTAATGAATTGCTGTACATACATTACTGTGCTAGTACTGACTTGTGCAGAGTTGCTACTTGATAATGGTGGTAAGACTGACAGTTTAATATACCTTGTAAATTATTTTCTTTTAAATTCAGTAGCTATATTTCTATTTTACTTATTTTTTTATTATTTCTTTACTCTTTTTTTTTTTTAAGTAGTATCAGTATCTGAAATGTCCAAACTTCAAGTTTATGCCTTAGGATTCTTAGGATAAATATTTTATGTATTTGATCAAGGCATGTGCCTCTGATCTAGTTTTGCAGCAAGAGTAAATTTGTGAACAAAAATAAATGTTTCTATGTCACAGATATCCTAAAATGAAATCTTGAGTTTAATTCAGTATTTGTTGGAAATGCCAATTGAAGTTAAAATGTTACTCTGTAGGTAGATCTATAATGTGTTATTTCCATAAATACATGTTGCAGCTTAATGATTTAGTTGTTATGCTTTTTTCAGTACATAATTTCAAAAACCAGAAAAAGTAGCTTTAATTTCCATGATTGCTAAGATCTTTTGCAAGTGGTTGTTTTTTGACCAGAGAACCCTAATCAGACAAGATGTGGGAATGTTGATTCAAGTAAGGTTGTATGAGTAAAGATTTCAGCATCAGCTTGGTAAGTAGTAAAGAAAAGAGAATGATAAGCAAATATTTAGAATTTTAAAACTACTGATTTAAGTTTTAAACTATGGAGTTTAATTTTTTTTAAGAAACTCATGAATGGAAATTGCAAAGTTTTTATCATTCATGTTGCAGTGAACATTATATTTTTTTCTTCAGCTGAAATTTTCTGCGACTGAATGATTTTAAGGTCTCTGAAGGAAATCTATCTTAAAATTTAAATCTTGATACATATATTGCTGTCCATTTTTATTTTTTACTTTAGAATAGAAATATCAACATTTAAAAGAAATGAATGAATTTTAAAATGTGAAATAATAGTAAATGTCAAATTAATGCTTTTTAATTCTGAAATCAAGAAAACAACATCCCTGCAATAGTGAAAGCATTTTAATTTAGTTCATAGATTGCACCTGAAAAAAAGAAATAAATTCAACATTCTATTTTACGAAAATACTAAATGTTAACACAGTAAAATTGCCATGCTGAATACACTACAGCCTTATAATATGGTAATTAACGCTATAGTCATAGTACCTAGTAGCTGAAAACACTGCAGTGAATTGATTGTTATGAATAAATAGTAGCATACCTGGAAGGCCAATCTGAAATATTTGAATTTTCCATTAAAAGGCTTTTAATCAGTATGATATAGAATATAGAAACTTTTAATTAGACTAAATTCAAATTAAAGAAAATGCTTGGTTGTCAACAGTTTACGGGCTGGTTCGGCCCAGTTCCATGGCTAGCAGGGCAGAGGGATTTTGCAAAATCTGAGCCTCTGGAAAAAGGAAACAGGGAACTCCAAAATAATTAAAAACAGCAGCAATGAACTGAGGAGAATCAAAGTAATTTAGTAAATATGGTATTGGAATGCAAGATAACACACTATAATACAATGTACTTAGAATTGAAGCTAATGAATCAAATATAATGAGAGAGTGTCTGAAAGGTGGATAGGCCTCACCACAATGTTGAGGTGAGATGTGCAGTCCGGTTGAGCAGCAGGGAGGAGATCCTGACAAAGAAGAGCACATTAGGTGACCTTGCCAGGGGTTATATCTTCTCTCTGTCTGCAAACCCCCCTGGGATATGTAGTTTTTCTCTTCTGGGCAGGTGCCCAGAACTGGAGCATTAACAGCTTAACTCCCAGTGCACAACATGGTGTTATGAAGTGGAATACCGATAACCAAAAATCATAAAGCCATGTCATTGGTATTAATCCACAAAGAATTTCTTTTTCTTGAAATCTCTGAAATTGTTTGGGTGCAGCTGTTGATTATTCTAAAAGGGACACATTTGTATTAACTGTGACAGCAACATTTTTTACATGTAAATATTATTTTAGTATAAGAAAAGTGTAGGAGATGTTAAGGAAAAATATGAAAGCAGCTTTACTGAACTTTTAAATAGTTCTACCATTACTTACACAATAATCTAGTTCTTTGTCTTTTTACTGCCTGTCTTCTCAGGTCAAAGGTTAGAAAGAATATTGCCTGAAGGAAAAGAAGTTTGAAAAAATATGCTCATCAACTGTAAATTTTCTTGAATATCTATGTTTTTCTTGAATCAAAAAGAAAGGTAAAAGCTGTTTTGAAGTTCTTACTGAACAAAAATCAGAAGTCAGCTGAACATAACATACACATGTCCTGTTACTGATTCAACTAAAAACTGACATCTCCTGGCAGGATATGAATCAGCATGAAGCCTCTGCATTTGCTAAAGCCTGTGGAGCAGCCTCATGTTACACTTGCTTTTTTCATCCTGAACATCATTCTCTCTTTCACTGTCAGCTTTGTCATCATACATAGTGTGAGCCTTTTCTTTCTTCACCTCAACCTGATATTGTGATGTATTTTGCCTAAGATCTTTACGTAAAATATTCCTACTGAGTTCTTACTCTTCTGTAGTGGACAGCTATGTTTGTTCCTGTCAGAAGATTCCATAAATTCCCTATCTATATAAGCTCTTTCCTAGCTCTCACAGTGGGGAACATCCCAATGTATGTGCATATATTTTACCACATTCCAATAGTAAAGAATGCGCAGAGTGAAAAGAAATCTCCTCTGCTCTCATATTGTTGATCATTATTACGACACTAACACACATAGCACTACAGTTCATCTTTTACATTGCTAACTCCCTGTGCTGAATTTGATAAACTATAGAGGGGTTGAAACATTTTAAGAGAAGAAAGAGTAACTGCATTCCAGCACTGGTGTTTGCCACACTTTATGATGTAGCAAAACCCCAGGGCTTAACAAAACAATTAATATTAATGTTACTGACACAAAATAGAACTCACTCAGACTAGTTTCACTTGGAACAAAGAGAAAGCAAAACTGACATGCAAAGCTGTATCAATTCAAATATTTGAAATTAATGCCTAAAACTCACAGCAAGTGAGGATGAGTTCTGTCTGAAAAATGCACTTTGAATGGAAGTCAATTGTTTGCAGTTAGTGAGGCAGCTGTGCATCTGCTATGGATTGCATAGAGTATACCTGAAAATCTATATTAACCTGTTGTGTGAAAAGGGCAGGGATGAGATGAACACTTAATCTCTCATTTTTCTTAAAAAGAAATTAGAAGCTACTTATTTTGTATGCTTTTGTTGCATCATCTTTGTTTGATCTTGATTTTTTACTGTATGAATGAGTACTGGAACTGTTTGCCCAAGGAAGTTGTGAAGTCTCCTTCCTTGGAGATCTTTGAAAATTGTGTGGACGTAGTCCTGGGCATTTTTCTATAGGTGACATTTCTCAACCAAGGCTAATTTTATCAGTGTCTTTTTAAAACTTTCCCAGATAGTTCCTTAAATTCTAACTATCTATCCAAGCTTGTTCGACAGTGAAAATTTAGTCTGAAGAACTAACTGCTCAAAACATATATGTTACCTGAGAACCTTGGAAAATATAAGTTTAAGAAGTCTAACTAATTTCAAATTCATTAGGTAATTCTGATATATTTCTTTGGGCCTCAAGAGAGTATTAGATAACTGCATCACCTCTGGGTGGTATAATGGTATGCTCCCCACTGTCTGCAACCTCCTTCTTTGGCTTGGTAGTTATGCCTAAGGCCTTGTTCAGGACTGACAACACAGTCTTGCCAAAAATTATAACTGTATCAGTGTTCTTACTCCATAAATAGTAAGAAGCACAAAAGCCCTCTGAGCTCCTAATAAGACTGCATGTAATCTCTCCAATTCCTTTTAAATATTGTGAAGCTTCCATGACTATAGCCTCAGTGTGCATTACGAGGTCTATTTACTATTTAACTTGTTCTCTGAGTAAGCTTTGCACAACAAAGGTACATTGGGGTCACTCAAGCTCTACCTGAGAGTAAGGTAATAGCATAAAAATAGCCTAACAAAGAAGAAATTTTGGGGAACATACAATCAAAGATAAATTGGGAAGACAATAGGACAGAGAAGTAGTAACTGTCAATTTCAGAAGTCTCATTTTCTGAACTTTTAACCAATTCTAATACAGTAATCTCATTTCTGAACAATCTGTACTAACAGTTGGTGAGTGATCTTTTTCAACATATAATTCACTTGGCATGATTAACTTCGCTCATAAAAGCTTTTCAGAAAGTTACGAACTTCATATGTAATTCTACAGGATAAATCAGTAAAACATTCAGAAAAGCTGATGTTTTCACTCACTTTTTGCTGGAGGTTAGAGTAATTCCTATATTATCTCTTTCTCTCTATATATATAACATTTCAAAGAATCAGGCTTGGAAAAGACATTCAAGATCATCCAGTCCAACCATCTGCCTATCACTAATAATCACCAATACTTCCCACTAAACCATGTCCCTTAGTACAATGTGTAAATATTTCTTGAACGTTTCTAGCAGCACTGACTCTACCACCTCCCTGGGAAGCCCATTCCAGTGCCTGACCACTCTTTCCAAGAAGTTTTTCCCAATGATTAACCTGAACCTCCCTTGGTACAATGTAAGGCCATTCTCTGTAGTCTATTGCTTGTTACATGGGAGAAGAGGCTAAATCCCACCTTGCCACAGCCTCCTTTCAAGTAATTGTAGAGAGTGATAAGATCTCCCTTGAGCCTTCTCTTCTCCAAGCTACATAATCAGATGTTCCCTCATCTGTTCCCCATAAGACTTGTGCTCTAGAACCCTCACTAGCTTCATTGTCATTCTCTGAACACGCTCCAGGGCCTCACTTGTCTTTTTTGTAATGAGGGGCCACAAACTGAATACAGCACTTGAAGACAGGCTTTGCTAGTGCTGAGTATGGAGGGATGGTCATTTCCTTACTCCTGCTGACAATGCTACTTCTGGTATAAGCCAGTGTGCCATTTGACTTCTTAGCCATGTGGGCACACTGGTGGCTCATGGTCAGCCAAGCGTTTACCAACACCCCCAGGTCTATTTCTTCTGTATGGTTTTCTGTCACTCTACCCCAAGCCTGTAACATTCCCTGTAGTTGCTATGGATAAAATGCCAGACCTGGCAATTGGTCTTGTTGAACTTCATCCCACTGACTTCAACCCCGCAAACTTAATGTGGGTATGCTCAATGCTCTCATCCAGGTTGTCAATAAAAAAATTGAACAGGATGGACACCAATACTGACACCACTCATAACCAGTTGCCAGCTGGACTTAACTCCGTTTACCATCACTCTGGGCCCAGCCATCCAGCCAGTTCTTTACCTAGCAAAGACTGCATCTATCTAAGCCATGGGCTACCAGTTTCTCTAGGATAATACTGCGGGAGGCCGTGTCAAAGAATTTGCTGAAATCTAGGTAGAGTATTTTAACAGCCTTTCCCTTATCTAGCAAGTGGGTCACTCAGTTATAGAAAGAGATCATGTTGGTCAAACAGAACCTGCCTTTCATGAACACATGAACACATGATCATACAGCTGTCCTGTACATTCTGTATGATCTTTCTCAATATTTGCTCCATAGTATTTCCTGGCACTGAGGTCATGCTGACAGGCTTGAAGTTCCTCAGATCCTCCTTACAGTCCTTCTTGTAAATGTGTTTTTGAGTTTCTTTCAGTTTCTCTAGTTCCTAATTGATTTCATCATTTAAAAATCCCTATACAGTGTTTCTAGTAGCAAATGTACTATTTCTGGTGAAAGCTTTTGAACACTCAAATTTATCACTAGATATTAGTTTTCTTTTTGACAGTGGTTTGATTTAAACTCTCAGATGGCTCATTAGCCTAAATATCTTATAAAAATATTCCACATAAACAAATGGAACATTTTCTAATGACATTGCATCGCTGTTTTTAACAAATTATCATTGTATTAAATCTTGTCTTTTAGAGATGTATATAAACGGGACTGTGAATTTAGGTTTCTATTTCTCTGACAGAGTTATAAAAGTTAGTCACTTTCACCATTTCTAATTCTTTCTTAAGAATATGTCTGGGTGCATTTGTTCTCCAAATATACCAACAAATATCTGGACAACAAGCAAGATAAGGGGCAGAAACTAGAATTATGAAACATTATCATTTCAACATCACCATTGCAGTCAGTTGAAATATATTAAAATGTAGTATCTACTAGTATATTTACTATCAGATTCTAGTCAGTTTTTTATAACTGAGAGGATTTACATTACAGATACAGGTTGTGTCCACCTGGCCAGAGACTTAGAATTTGCTCTTCAAATCCTTCAGTACCTATAGTTTGTTTGTGAACAGCATATTTTGTCTTTTTTTTTTTTTTTTAAGTAAAGTGTAAACAAGAAACTTTTATTGATTTTTTTTTAAGGGTTAGCATTTTTAGTGTGCTGAACTGTATCAAAGATTAATTTACTAATTCAAAGTCTTTAGGTTGAAAAATTGGCATATAAGTCTGTAAGGGTTAGAATATCCCTTGTAACAGTTGAGAGATTACAGTTACGAAGTAGAAAATAGAAGGAAACATATTAAATAAACCCCAAACTACTCTACTATAATGTTTTTTTTTTCAGTATATTCTTAAAATAATGGATATTGCACTATGATGATTCTTCTCTGCCTTCAAATCTTTTTTTTTTTTAGGAACTGCTTTTGTTCCTCCCTCACCACTCCTAAAATAGCTTGTGAGCAAAGCTGTGAAACAGAAGATGGTATTGAAATAGCTGGGTGATAATTTATTAGCTGGAAGATTTAATCAGATTGAATTTGATCTGCATAAGTACAATTTCACTTCTGTTTTCTCCTAAAATTTTCTATATTCGTTTTCTCAGGGAAAGTTAAACCAGTACAGTTTCACTGGAGTTGTGTGTAACTTATAGTAATGCATAATAAAACTCCAAACAGTATAGACAGATTGAACAAACACTGAAACATGAATACACATCCCAACTGAAAGACAAAATCGACTGTTTTTCCTCATTTCCATATGCTGCAATACAGCCACATAAATTGATGGATTGATAAGAACTTTGCATCAAAAGAAATTGATATTCATTCATTTTATCTGTATTATAGAAATATTATTTGATTTATATTACTGTGCTTACAAGGAAGACAGCTAACATGTCTATTGAGATATGTAATTAATAATAAAGCTATTACTACTTTCTATTGAATTTTATTTGGATGACAAATCCAATCGCATTCACTCAGATTATTTATTTTTCCAAAAACAAAAAGAATTTTTCAGGATTGAGATTTAATTTATGAATCTTTTTTTTTTTTTTTTTTTTTTTTTTTGTTAGCCTCTGCTGATACTATTTCCTGTGTTACCTGCATTTCTGAGTATCTGAGTAATACAATTCTGCTCCATGAAATGTGCTGTCACAAATATTTTGGACTCAGTTTCAGCAACCAACTTTTAATTTTCAGAAAATAACCAGTGGAATTCTTAACCCCTTATCATTTTCTCAGATTATATATTAGTTGGTTTGGGTTTGTGGTGGGTTTTTTTGTTTGTTTTTGTTCTTTTTTTTTTTTTTTTTTTGTCCTAGGATCCACTCTATTTAGACTTGTTCCATTGCTCAGAGGATTCAGAGTAATTATTCTATGCTGGTAACAATTAATGTGCTATAAATGCTGATGGAAGGACCCATAGGGAAGGACAAGGAACATCATCTATTTGTATTAAAATTCCCAACAGAATATTAAGAATTAAAATTAAAAGAAATCCTCATACTGGTGTGCTAGTTGTAAACATTGCATGAATACCCAGTATAGGAGTACCACCCTTCAAACTCATTATACTTAGGGCACAGTAGAAGAATGAAGCTGCTCTTAGCCAAAGTTGCAAGAGTTTACTCTGTGGATGAATTTAAAAAAAATCTCCCAATTGTATAACACCCACAACCCTGCATATTTTGTAAGAAATTAATGAGCAGCTTTGCCTCAAGCAACTAATTCTCCAAAGTAATGATTGGTTCATTAATCCCCAGGAAATGCCCTGGGCAGTATTTCTTACTGTATAAGTATTTTTAACTGACATCAGGAGCAAAAATATGTCTCACTTTATAAGGTTAATATAATTGATAGCATTGATAGTGTATTATTGCTTAAAACAAGTGTGTACTTGTATATAATCCTAATACAATTTCACAGTATTTCCATACAGGAAAAAAAAAAAAAAAAAAGAGACTACATTAAAAAACAGAAAATATTTAAAATATGTAATAATGCTGCTAGCCCTTATTTTACATCTTTAGAACAATCAGTATGAGCAAAATCCTGGTGATACTGGTGATAGAAGTGAAGTGGCTTAGTCAAATACAGTCTCATTTGAAAAATTAATTGTTGTACCAACACAAGTGGTTCTCTCACCAAAGGCTTATCTGCAGAATCAACATTATACTTTTTTTTTTTTTTCAGAACATAAGAGTAATTTCAAAGAAGCACTATACTATTAAACTGTCTCTATCTCATTGTTACTTCTTTGCACTATACGCCCAATATAATTCTATTTAAAAGGAAAATCCTGATGAGAAGCTTCCAGGAGGACTTGTTGGATTCTACGGATCATACCTATTCAGACTTTCTCAGCTCAGAGAAGAACTGATAAACAGTTAATACAGTTTCTATATCTACTTTACATGAGAAATGTAACATTCAGAACATACACTGTATATGTCTTCCTATAGTATTTTTCTGTTATAAATTCTATTGAATTCACTGATCCAATGCCAAATTCCCTAACCTACCAGGGATTTAGGTTTAAAGGCATTGAGCTGAAGAGCTTTGCCTCTTTCTAGTTCCATGGAGAATGTTCCTAGAAATTCCTTGTTCAAATTCATTTTGTTTGCCAAGGGACAGCTATTGTGTGTGAGCTTCCAGACTATCTTTCTGACCAGATTCAGATAAGTAAGAGACATCTCAGACAATATTGGATTTCAGGCATGGCAGTAATCATACTAGTGGGAATTTGGTCATGAAACTGTAAGTAAAGAATGTATATGAAATATTCACCGTGTCTCATTTGGGGGTCTCCAAATTATGCAGAATTTATTTCAATCTTATTTCTGTACAGTTATTCCATGTGCTTCAAATCAGCAACAGATCTATGGTTCTACCCCATGCTGATTATCTGTTTCTGCACTTGTTTTCTCTTTGGATTGCAAAACTTTTTTGATTGTTGGCCTATTAATCCAGCCATTTTTAAAGCCTGAAACTTCTGAACTTCTGCCAAGTTTAAGCTCTATTCTCTTGATACTTTTTGCTAGCAGAAGAAAGAAAAGCCCTAATCTCTGCTCTCAAAGCTGGATTGAGAATGTGGGCTCTCAAAAATTAAAGATGACAAGCCAGAGGGGAGTTTTCTCTGAACAGTGCTGCTGAGATAAATGGTATAAGCATCAGAAGGTGAATCATTCTGTTCTCTCGTTTAATAAATTGAGAGAATTCATAATACAAATAGTATGGTATACAATAGAAATTTATCACATCTTCCTGTGACTTGAATTTGGTGCCGTATCTAAATTTAAAATCAGCAACTCATAAGGAAAAATACATCATATAATTTTCTCTATATGTATAAACGACTATAGCAGACAATGAAAAACACTTCATGTGTGGTATGCCTGGAACTGTCTCAAACACTTGGAAGATAAGAGCACTGTCACATCACAGAATCAGAGAATCACAGAATGGCCAGGGTTGAAAGGAACCTCAAGGATCATGAATCTACAACGCCCTGCCACATGCAAGGCCACCAACCTCCACATTTAATACTAGACCAGGCTGCCCAGGAGTCCTATCCAGTCTGGCCTTGAACACCTCCAGGGATTGGGCATCCACAACCTCTCTGGGCAGCCTGTTCCAGCACCTCACCATTCTCATAATAAAGAACTTCCCCCTGACATCCAACCTAAATCTTCCCTCCCTCAACTTAAAACCATTTCCCCTCATCCTGCAGTTATCAATCCTTTCAAAGAGTTGATTCCCCTTCTGTTTGTAGGCTCCCTTTAGGTACTGGAAGGTCTCAATTTGGTTATGCCACAGCCTTCTTTCTTTCCAGCCACTTCTTTCTTTCCAGCCACTGCTGGCTCATGTTAAGTTTTTCATCTATCAAGACCCTCAGTTTCTTCTCTGCAGGGCTGCTCTCAAGGACTACTCCTTCCAGTCTGTCCAGATGCCTGGGATTCCTCCAGATCAAGTGCAAAACCTTGCACTTTGCTGTGTTGAACCTCACCCCGTTCACCCAGGCCCACCTTTCAACCCTGTGGAGGTCCCTCTGAATGGCATTCCTTCCTTCCACCATGTCAACTGCACCACTCAGCTTGGTGTCATCAGCAAAGTTGCTGAGGGTGCACTCGATTCCGTCACTGATGTCATTGATAAAGGTGTTAAAGAGCACCGGTCCCAAGACAGACCCCTGGGGGACGCCACTCATTACTGGCCTCCACCCAGACATAGAAACATTGATGACCACCCTCTGCTGCCTTTCAACCAATTTCTTATCCATCGAGTGGTCCACCCATCAAATCCACATCCCTCTAGTTTGGAGATAAGGATGTGATTAGGAACCATGTCGGAGGCCTTGCTCAAGTCCAGGTAAATGACATTGGTCTCCTTTCCCTTGGCTGCCAATGCTTTCACTCCATCATAGAAGGCCACCAGATTGGTTAAGCATGACCTTCCCCTGGTGAAGCCATGCTGGCTGTCTTAAATCACACGTTCATTCCTCATATGATCAAGCATGTCATCCAGGATGAGCTGTTCCATGATGTTCTCAGGCACAGAGGTGAGACTCACTAGCCTGTATTTCCCTGGGTCCTCCTTGCTCCCTTTTCTTGTAAATAGGAGTGACATGACCCTTAGACTTATTGATGGTGAACTTGTTGACAATGAACTTGTTGACTGTGAACCCTTAAGTCTAGAAGGCATAAAAAGTATGCCCAAGAGAAGTTCAAGGGGACTTCAAGATTTTGGTATCTTATGGACCTCAGGGCTTCAGAATTTCAGGACAAATGCTTTCACCAAGGATCCAGAGTCCAAGAGTCTGCCAGACCAACACTAGGACTCAGATCAGTGATCGCTTTCTCTGCCCAACTCTTTCTCTCTAATCCCATCTTTTCTTTCTTTTAATCTTGTAAGTTTATTAAGTAAAGCAAGGCTTAATTTGATTTCTTATACAGTTGCATAGTTTAGTCTCACAGCTTAGATAGTTATAACTGTAAGAATGCCAGTACTTTTAAGATAATTGTAGAACAGAGATTCTCATTAAAATTGGTGACTGTGTTTGGACTTTAGGATTCAGTTTCACCTTAATCTAGTTGAGGGGAATTTGCAAATCTGGTCTCCCCTTCCTTCCTGAATGGATGGGATATGACACTAATGCTAACATATCTTTCTGCTAGGAAAAGAACTAAGAAAAAAATAGGACTACTGCTGAATGGAATACATTGTTCTAAAAGGATCAAAAAAAAAAAAACAACAACAAAACATAGGCAGAAAACAGAATCTGGCTGAAAACTGACATTTTTTAACTTTGTACTTTTTGAGTAACTACTACTTAACAGTAAATTGCTATGAATCACAATGCAACTGATTCTCTAGTGTGAATTTGGAGACATTTCTTTCTTTTTTCAAAGACAATGTGCAATTCTTTTTTATTATTATTATTATTTTTTGATTGTTGAGTTAGTTGCTTCCTGTAAACCATTAAGTGAAATTCTCAGAATCCACAATGTGGAGGCTTATAAAAGCCAATTTGCCTATCAATTATTCTAGAATATATCCACACTAATTTCAGTATAACCTAAAACTTAAAGAAAATAGTCTTGAAATCCCATGGCTGTGAGTAGCATTTTTTTAATTTTTTGAGTGGTTGAATAGCTTTTACAAATATCCCTGAATATTCTGAAAGCACTAGTTTTAGAAACAGATTTCAGGTGGCCATTAGAAGTCACTACCAACAAAAACAGTATGAATTGTGGTGAATTATAATACATCACATAATGATAAATGGTCACATAAATGAAACTGCACACTATCAAGTATTATAATAGAATAAATGAAATCAGAGTGCTTGTATGGGTTCATTTTATTTCCTTGAACCTAATAAAGATTTGCTATTATCTTCCCTGACAGAAACTGTTGATGACAAAAGGTTTGCATTTTCTTGTGCTGAGCTACACAGACAAATTTGATTGCCAGCATATGTAGTTTTTAGAGAGATGAGAGATGGAGCATCATATTGCTTTTCCTGTGAGTGGCTCAAGGCTGTGACTAGAGACCACAGAATATATCCCCAGTTGGAGAATTCAAAGGTACGTATTCTGAAATTAAGCTTCAGTTCAAGCAGTAAGCTTTTATTCATAGAAAAGTAACAGATTTCTCAAAAAGAGTAAAGGAAATTGTTAAGAACAGAAAAATTAACTAAACAGTAACATATATTTTTTTCTTTAAACGCTTAAATAAACAAATTGATACAGAATTGTAATGGTTCTAGGAAGAAGTCTGTTAAACCCCTTTATTAGTGAGTGGCATTTTAAATGCTACAGGATCTCAATAACACTGCAACTGGAAAAGGTTGCTATTGAAAACTTTCTACATTCTACATTTTATTTCTTTCTGGAATCAGAACAGATGTACTATTTGAATTCTATATTTTTAAATTTTCTTAGAAGAAGCATGCAGCAATATCCTTGTGGAGAAAAAAGTGATCACAAAAGACATATTCTGTGCACTTTACGTAAGCTCTTATGCCTCACATTACTGATTGTGCTTTTTATACATATTTTGATATTTCACAATGAATTATGTCAAATTATCGACATGATCTCACTTTCTAATTTATTACATAAAATTAAATAACAACAGTTCATAAAAAGTATGTTTGATAAGGTAATTCCCTGAGCCAGGGTCTCTCTCAGAGCAGCAAGGCAAAGGTTGGCAGTCAGGACTCATTCCACCATCCCAATCAGAAGAGTAGGCTGAGGGTGACAGCTGTAAACAGGGTGCAGGTATCAAAATGCAGGCCAGAATATAAAAATGCAGATGCATTGTGTTATTTTAATAGTGGTATTCTAACAAATACTGTAGTGCAGCACAGTTGCCAAAGATTGTTTCCTAAAGGATAGAATGTTCTTAGCGTATTTTGCAATTAGGGAAACTGTAGGGCCTGTTCTTTAAGGCTCACATTGCAGTTCTCTTTGCTTTGTATACCATCCTTTCTTCCACAGTGGAAGAAGGTCATCATCAACAGAGCTCTTTTTCACACAGCAGAAACTGAAAGGTGCAGCTAAAGAAAAAAACAGCCCCGGTAAACAGTCCCTGGATGGAAGGATGGAACTGCTATTGTGATTTGGTTTGATGGAGAGAGTGTCTCAAAAGAGGATGCAGGAAGATAAATATACTGATAATAAGAAAGCAGGTGCTCAAGAATTGGATAGGCTAAGAAAAAAGATTTTCATCACTTGTGGTAATTGTGAGGAAGAGATCCTTCAAGGCCTGCTATGCCCTGAATATTCTACATGGCTAAAAGAACATCTGCCCTTTATGTTTCTTTGCACACACAACCCAAAAATCTGTTCTGTCACTACAGCAAAACTAAATTGCTCCATTCTGACAATAAAGACAATAAAAGCCCTGTAAGATGAAGAAATTAAATTATTTTACAGTATTAAGGATCCCTGAATTGACTCATCCTGTCAAGATGCATTGCTTTTGTTTACTGTTTGATTGCTAAGTGCAGAGAGACATTAAACCTGTAGATTTGAATAGAGAACAACTATCTGTCAAGGTGAAGAAAACTGCTATTTTTATGAGGATTATTTCATAAGATGGGAACACGTCCAAAATGCAATGATGTTTAAAGTAGAAGTTTTCAGTAGAAAAATTCTGGGGTTTCTGGAAGGTATAAATAATAAAATAAGAAGAGAACAGGCTGCTTAAATTTAGGTAGCTTCTGCTGGAACATCAGAAGTAGGCAAGAATGGGATATATTAAAAAGTAAGTAAATACCTCCTTACCTGTCCTTTCTATAGTGTTGTTCTTTTTAGAAGTACAGAGTAGACTTTGTGTTTAGATACATACTAAGAGCATAGTACTTTACTATTCAGGTAAAATTGATGAATGATAAATATTCTGATTTTGATCTTTAGAATGTTTTATTCTCTTTAGGGCTCTGCAGAATATAGTGATCACTGTTGGGTTCTTATGGAGTAATCGGTTCTTTTAACAACTGCCTTCTTGACACGAGTACTCTCAAGCAGCAGCTACCAAATGCTGGACATTCAAGACATTGCCTTAATCTGGAAAGGAATCATAATGCATCCATACTAATACTGCAGTCTCACTGTTCTCATTGCTATGTATGTAGAGGGGATGTACTGCTCATGTAGGAGAAGACATTAGTTTGAAATTAAATCTATCTTGTTTTAGAATATAATTGTCTATATCCACAGAATGAAGAAACTTTAGGGTTCATGTTACATACTAATTCCTAAAGGCTTTGCAAAATCTAATTTATTGGCATTTTTATGTCAAAATTAATCTAAACCCACAAAAAAAAAAATAAAAATTACAAGACTTGTGAAGGTAGAAAGATTATTAAGAATTTCATATTATTCAGGCCTGAACCTCTGTTAAATCCAGTTGCATGGAGATTTTCTCCTTGATCTCTTCTAATATTTGACAGTGTCCTGTCCCAGAAGTAAATGCAGTTTCCTTGGATATAACTTTTTTTCCATTCAGCCATGAACTGTTCTCCTCTTCACTGGCAAACTGAATTAATTGTGACTTGGCTGTCCC
The DNA here is from genome assembly GCA_035772895.1 of Perdix hodgsoniae. Lineage (NCBI taxonomy): Eukaryota > Metazoa > Chordata > Aves > Galliformes > Phasianidae > Perdix > Perdix hodgsoniae. The sequence continues at coordinate 2,356,898 of JAPSGF010000002.1, read as the reverse complement.
ATCTAACTCAGGAAAAATATGGTTTCTTTAATCATTTTTTATCCCTGGAAATTAACATCTGATTTTATTTATTTATGTTTTGCAAACCTTCAAATCCAAGCCCACACACTACTCACACAAAGCATCCTATCTAAGGACTGTAGAATCATAAGTACATAGACATCTTAATGTTTAAGTCCTTGCTTCTTAATCCATGTTGGAAATATATTTTGGGAAAAAAATGCTATCTAGCAGACTGTAGTTGCATTTTCTTGCAAAGCTTGACATATAATTTAGCAAAATAAATAAATTAAAAAAAATAGCAAGAAGGTTGCAAGAAAAAATGTTATGATAAATGCAGTTCATCTGCATTGTCTTCATAACCCCCAAAATCAGTCAGAATGAACAGAAATTGTCAGATATTAGGATCTTGAAAAGAGTTAAGTTTCTGTAGAACCTATTCAATCATATAATGTGAAGTTCTACCTATAAAAATTGTGTATAATTGCAGAAACACATGCACATCCATACAGACATGAAACAAAAAATCTGCTTAGTATGAGTTAAATTCTGTAAACTATGTTTTTAAATGAATATCATGTTTGGACATTTCTAGAATATAGAAACAAGTGAAAAAATAAAACAAAAAGCATCAACAACAGTTTTTCATTTGGTACATAAATACGGAGGTTAAAACTAAGTCTTCTTTACTCATCTCCCTCATGAATGAATGAGAGCAAGATTTGTCTTTGTCTTCCCAATTCTAGAGTAAGAATAAGAATGTTTATTAGCCACAGAAGTTTGTATGCTGACTTTAACTTTTAGCATCTGATTAAATCTCTGGAACAAACTAAAGAAGCATATGGCAGTCTCTGAAAGAGAGATTAAGTCATTCATTAACTGTGTTTTCAAAGAGTGGAAGTCTAGCTTTTGTAATCTTCTTAAGAATAAAGAAACCAAAGTCCAGTTTTAGAAATGCTGTGTTTATTTGTGAGATAGGCATTTTTTTCTTGATGTACTTCCACTTATCTAGCAGGGAAGAATTTTTCACTAAGTAGCAAAGAAATTGTTCAGCTCTTTGAACATTTATTTACTTTTTTCTTGTTGAAGGGGATTTCTAACTCATAAAAATAGTATAAATAAAAATAGTAAATAATTGTAGATAAATAATAATAATTGTAAGTAAAAAAAAAACTGTAACTAATAAAAACTTCCAATTCAATTTGACAAATGAAACCTTTCCCAGAAGGAAAGTCATATAATATAGAGGAGGGAGGACTTTGACTCAAGAAGAATTTTCTTTAAAGAAAAATGATATACCAAATCTTTAAACATTTTTAATAAAACCATACATTAAAACTAAAGCATTATCAATAATGATGATTTCTAAATTCTAGATAGTTGTAAACATAGATATTACAGCCATGCCAGATGTAAAGTGGCATGGAAATATCTAATATTTAATGATCTATGAAAACTTCTTCCTCCCAGATATTTTAACATTGATTTTTCATACCTATTATACTGTGGTAAAGTCATACATTGAAGTGTCCAAATGCTTTTTAAGTGCCATTTTCACTTTTTCACATGCTACCTAAGATCTTTGCTCTGGCAACAACAGACTGCACTACTGAAGTGAAAACTACCTTTCTGTTACTATACATTTTTTAAATGTTCCTCTTTCATTATTTACTTATGCACTATTCACATTTTCTGTTCTATGTGCAGAGTGCTTTGTTGTCATTGGCCAGACCACACAGGTGTAAGAAAATGAGGTCTTCAAAACTCCATCAGAACATAATTGTGATAAATGGTTATCCATATTATAAAAAATGCCTGCTGTTATCTTTCACCTGTCAGTTACTTAAGTAATCTTGCATACTAAAAAGATAATTTAAAAATACTAAAAATCCTTCTTATAAACAACAAATATATATATATATTTTTCTCAGTTATGATCTAAAGTGGAAGTATTAAATAGTAAACTTGTACAGAAAGCAGTACATCTGTGAATTATGGGATTATTTAAAAATCTAGAGAGAAATTTTCAGCCTGCATTTTCTGGATTTTATTCTGCGGTTTTCCTCTGCCTAGCAACATTTCTTCCTTATTCTTTTCCTATGTGCAGCTGCACATGGAGTTGTCCTTTCAATGGTCATATTTCTTTCACATTCATATTTTCATTATGTTTGGTTATGCCATGAAAATTTTACTTCATAGTGTTGTTAATTACACCATGTTAGTGTATTTAGTATCATATTTTCATTTAAGACAAACTGATATTAGCATCTCATTGATTAATAACATTTTAATTTGAATATCTTTATAATATGAAGTTGTCAGAAGTCTCTGCTTTGACAGCACTCCATGTAGGAATCAGAGAGACTGATTCCTAAAGAAGACTTCTAACTATGCTATATAATAAATGGGAAAAAAACAAAACAAAACAAAAGAAAAAAGCATTGTAGCCAGGGCTCTAGTTCAAAAGAATTTACTTCACCTTTCTAAAATACATATGCCTCATTTGAGTTTTAAGTTAAATTTGAAATTATGAAAGCCTTTTATTTATTTATTTTTTAATTAGGCATTTAAAGCAATTACACTTAGTGATTACTAAAAGAATGGTAATTGGCAAAATATTTGAAGTCATTTGAGACATCAATATCAGCAGACAATCAGCCTTTTGATTTCATTGTGACCCAAATTCATATCTACAGTAGATTATCCAAATCATGCTACATTAACACAATTCTTTTTCTGTCCTGGGACTATGGGTTTTATACTCCAGTTTCTATCACTAAGGGTTCTATCTGACGTCTTGATCTGAAAGCACGTATAATTAAAAGGAGTCACCTACCTTTGTCACATATGCCATGTTGAATTTCATAATTTCATAGTGCCCTTAGGCACACAGCAGGAACTATTCTTCAGAACCCTATGTCCTCTATGTTATTGCTTATCTAATAAGTAATATCAGTGCTGAATTCTGCTCCAGGCAGATTTATATCAGGGATTTGACATTTCAACACAAAGCCAAAGTGGCCTAATTTTAAAGTTAAAAGTAATTGTTTGTAAGTAAGGTAACTCTTTCCTCTATTTCTTCTTATGCATGCAAAATATGTGATGTGATGGTACTGTTATTAGTGATCTTTGTGGTGCTGTAAAAATATGTGGATACTAAGACAAAAAATATTGAAACAAATATATATTTAAAAAAAAAAAAGTGCATTAACATCCTTCCATTTATCAAAACAAAACTTGAAGCTTCAAACCTCATGTGTCCCTCAACAGTAACAATCTTTTTATTTGACAAAATCTTTTAGATAAAATGAGAAAGAAATTATTATAATGTTAATACAGCAAAAGGTATTTTGATATTGACCACATGCTGAGAATAGGGATTGCAGAGTTCTTTTCCAGAAATTCACTATGTGCATTTCAGAATGAAACATTGGATTAAATTCTGAAAGATATCAAAGGTTTAGATGAATGAAATGTTTTCTTTCTTGTTTATCACAGATCTCATACTATTTCCTTGTTTATCAAAGCTCTCTTTTAATATTAGACCCATGATTTTAAGAATCCAGTGAGTTTTGAAAAGTTTTGAGTTTTGAAGATTTTTGAAAATCCTCATCTAGGATTAGAGCTACAAAGGGATATTTCTAGTTTAAAATCCCTGGTAAAGTTTTTGCTTACTTTGAGAATGTAAATTTGATTAATAGTAATCAATTATACATAATCCTGAAAGGGATTTCACTGTTGCTGTTTTCTGGAAAACCAGAGAGCAACTTTGAGACACAGACAGAATTCCAAAGTTTTAAACAACTTTAAGCATGACTAGATACAAACAAAGCCATGAAAATTCTTGCATGGATTGCAGTTAACTTACACAAAAGTTGTGATGACTTAATCTTTGTGTACTTAACGGGCTGACTTTTATTAGAGCTGCAAAAAAAAAAAAAGTCCTTTTTTACTGTTCTTCAATTCTCTTGCTAGCTTCAGCTTTAGCTGAGCTTTAGCCTTCCTCACTCTATTGCTATGTAAGCAGTCAGTGTGCCTGTATTCCTGCCATCTAGCCTGTACTAACTTCTGCCATTTGTGTACTTCCCTTTTTTGTGGAATTGAGCCCACTGGTGACCTTTTTCCACTTGCGCTTGAGAAGACTGGACCATTTGTGTGTCCTGAGGAGGTTGTCTTTGAAGATAACCATTTGCTAACAATGCATCTAAAAACTATATTATTCTCACCTCAGAACTGCAATGTTAATGTACTAGGGCAGCTCAGAAAGTCATGCCTCCTATTTTCTTATTTTGGCCTATCATGCCAGAAGCGGATGTTTTTAGGATGGCAGTAGAGGGGGAAATTTCCCACCAGTATTCCAGTACCTTCTGTTGCCACACGACAGATGGCAGAAGATGGCAGTCTGACAAAATGGCATCTGACATAGAAGAGCTGTGTCACTGAATATTTTTATGCAGAAAAGATTGCACCCATTGTCATTTGTCAGTGCTTGCTGAACATTTATGAAGATTAAACAATGGATGTGAGAACAGTGAGGTGATGGGTGGCACATTTCAGCAGTGATGACAGTGACAATGGGTTATCTCTGCTGGTACAGATTTCAGAAAGCACAGCATGCAGTCTCTTCTCATCACCGGTGAAAGTGCATAGCTGGCGGTGACTATATGGAGAAACAATATTTTGTGGCTGTGAATTTTCAACATGAAATAGTGCGGTCTTGTTCTTTCTATCTGTTGTAATTTCCATGAAAATTCCATTACTTCTAGAGCAATGTACATAATTTAACTTTTTTCTATGGCAGTGGTCTCCTTTATGCTGGAAGACTGGTACCTAAATTTTGAAACTGAATTTAATCTTCCAAATTTTCATTAGATAACTAAATACTTGTAGATCTGAATTCTTACATGTTTCCTTATTTCCCAAGGAAAGACTGTAAGATGATTTTTTTTTTTTCCAATAATGGGGCACCTGTAAATACCAACAGACAGATTATGCAGGTACTTTTGTGTTGTTTCATGCACATATTTTACAGTCTGTTAAGTGCAAACTGTTTCCACAGTCAAACCAAAACTGAAGCATCATTTGTTGTGTAAAGTAAAGCAGTAATCTTTCTGACAACTCATGAAATTTGTATTACACTCCTGGATCCCAGCTTTCTATCTCAATTGCTTTTCGTATTAGAAAATCAGATTTCAAAAATTCATTTTCCCAAGGGAAAAACAGAGATATAACAAAAACTGTGTAACTTTCTTAAGATTAAAAACCAATTAAAAATTCTTATCCTGCTAAAATTATAATGAACTTAAAGACAGTTTTGGAATCACAGTAGCAAGCTGTGAATGATATGTGAAATGAAACAGTCCTGCTGATTATGCTGCTGTGCTGTTTGTTTTGTCCTGTAGATATTCAGGCACACAATATTCATATTACAGACAGAAGAATAGCAATGGTAATGCAAAATTTCAAAAGCAGAATAAACCATATGTTTGTGATGTCTATGCTTAGGATTCTAAGGTGTACTCAATTTTCTTATTGTCAGTCTTCCTGGGATCATCAACTTGCTTCCAAACTAGAGCCTATGAAGCAAAGAGAAGGAATTATCCTTTAAAGTAGATTCCATAGAATTTTAAAAATGTCTCTTAAACATTAAAAGTTCTTTCCTCTTCTCATCACTGGGTGAGACAGAATATTTTGTCTCATGCACAAAAATGAACTAAAGCAAATTCTAAAAGAGAACAAATAAGGAAAGCAATTTTAAAGTAGGTTTATTTGCTTAAGTTTAAAGGCTCTCTCCACAAAGATCCTGTGAACACTCAAAAGAGCTATCTTTCTTTAGCCATTGTGATGGACTTTGGTGTAATCCTATGTGAAGAAACAGTTACATTCTGATTATGCAGAATTAAAGAAATAAGATTTTAGATAGTTGATGGTTATTAGTAAACAAATGAAATAATGAAATACATGTTAATTCTACTTGTGGTACAAATTGATAATTATTCATGATTTTTTCTATTCATGTTTAATGAATAACTTATCTCTAAATTATTTTAAAGCGAAATGTCTTAAGCCTTTCTGGATTAGTGCAGGTATGTATTTTGTTGATGAAGGCCTATCTTTCCTTAATCTCTAAATCCATACCATAACTGTACTGTAATAGCAATATTACTTTCAGTGAAAAGATAGTTTTACTTTTTTTGGGGGGGAGTTGTATAAAAGGTTTTAAGCCTGTTAAGATCTTTTATTCTGTTGTCAGGGCATGTATTGGTTCTGACAGCAGTGCTGCGACATAACATCCCTGAGAGAGCTCAAAGTTCCATGCTGACTATGAAGAGTCACTGAAACTGAAGTGGTTAGGGAGGCAGCCAATATGATTGCTGATATTGTTTCCAGTCCAGTGAAGATTTGTGGATCTTCAAGAGGGATAAACTATTCGTGTGTAAGTGGGCTAAAAGAGCAGCTGGATTCAGAAATAGAAAAATTCTGCAAGATGTAAGGAGATGTAAAGGTTTACTTTAATATAAACTTTTTATCTTTTCTTTGCTAAAAGCTAGACATATACATAATTCATCCACTGCTTGTTAATGTCTTCATGGAAATGCTGATTAAAATTATCCTATTCCAGCGATTTCTGCAGTAGATTATGTGGTAATCTTCGTGAGAAGTAATACAAGTAGCAATAGCTACAAAAAGATTAAAGTGACTTTGTGACTGGGGAAGATTATGGTTGAGTTTACTTTTTTTTCTTTCAGGATTCCCAAATCCCCTGTTAAAAAAACTAGAGAATTTGGCTTCACTTTTAACCAAAAATTACAGAACAAGTACTTAATCTTTTAGCACAAGTGAAAAAAATTACTGGAATAAAGTCTTTCATGTGATTGCATAAATCTTTGAAGAGTGGCAAATCAGTCTCAGTGTCAGGGTATAGTTGGGCTGAAAACTCCCTGGAGCTGGAACATTGAAAACAGCAGGGCCTGCCCCCAGGATACAAAGGCAGAAACTGACAACCAGGCCTGGCTTCCCTGGCCTGGCTTTCCCACTGCCCTGAATGGGAAATGGAGTAGGCTAAGGAACAGCTGGGACAACTCTGGGTATCATGCACCTCTCAGGGAACAGAGCTGTGCTGGGCCATCATCCAGGACCATCAACCCATGGGTGGAGGTCAGGAAAGACCTGGTACCAAGGCCAGATATAGCCCCAGTATGGCTGGACAGCGCCATGGAAACAGAATTGAATGAGGTTGGGTTAGGACATCAGTTGTGCCTGGACAAGGATAAACGGGCCAAGTGCAAACACATCTGTGATATTGTTGATTACAGATCAAGCAGTGGCTCACAATGAGAGCCACATCTTAATACCACATCCCAAGAGAATGAAGGTTCACCATTCTCTGAGGCCTTCCAATATAGCTGTTTGGCAACCTCCCCCACAGGCATTAGCCTTGGCTGTGAGTCCAGGCCACTAAACCCTCAGGATGAAGGGAAGATTCATTCATGTCCTGGAATGTAATTTTCAAGAAAAAACATGTAAAAAGCATGTAAGAGACATTATATATATATACGTGTGTGTGTGTGCTACTTTTATTTGTGAATATTTTACTGGATCCATCTATTTTGGTTTATCTATTTGGTATGTGTGTGTATTTGAGAATATGTTTTACATCTGTACATCCTGCTACTAAGTTAGTGCGAATCTTGTCGCACATGTATCTGTAATGAACTCGTTGTTTAATTATCATATATTTAACTAAATCACCATAATAATCTCCAAATTGGTTAATGAATAAGAGCTGTTAGAATTAAATCTTTTGATCTACTTCATTCTATCAATAAATTTTAATTTGCCACATAACTGACTGAAATATATTTGTTGTTTCCTGTGATAACAGCTGTAAATATTTTTTTCAGATATTCAGCAAAATTTGCATTAAAAAGTGATGATCATAATCTCAGAATTTGCAAACTCTGGTCCAAATTCTCAGGTAAAATCAATAGAAACTTTTTCTGTGGAAAAAATAGACTGGGTTTAGATTATTCCTTTTTTCCTTAACACTCCAGTGCTTGGTGTTCCTAATGATATATTTTATTTATATATAGAAATAATGTATATAAATGTATAAACACAGCTTTGCATCATTATCATTGTCCTAAACTCAAAACAGTATTAAGAGCTGGTAAAAAGAGTTTGTTTTATCACTAAAACAAAACTATCTATATAGTTCTGGCCTGATTACAATATCTGTTACGGGTCCTCATGCTTGGACAAGACACAAATCCAGTTCAGTGAGAAGAACTATAATATATATGTATGGCTTCTGTTCAAAGACAGTCCATGTTTCTTTAACTCAGAGCACAGTAGTTGTGTCTGCTCACAGTCATACTCGTGGAACATCTCTGACACAGCTGTGAACTTATGAAGGAGTCTGTGATGTTACACAGGGAGCACTGAGGACTCTTTAAAGGTTTGCCTCTTTGAAGGGATGCTGTGTCTCCTGGGGAAACTGAAGGGTGCCTCTGCATTAGTGTCTTAGTTTTGTTGAGAAGTGTGCTTTTGAAGTGACTTTTCTGATCATTTCTACTTATAAAACTTTGATTCCATCATGGGGTAGTTTCAGTTCTCTTACGGGGTTTCTTTTGAATGAAACTAAACATGAAGATGCTCTCTAGGAGCACAATGAATGTGCTCTGACTGCTGTTGGATATTTCGTTCAAGGGACCAAAGTAGAATTAGTCCAAAGTAAAATTTTCTTCATTCTCACTATGAGCTATTTCACTTAATGAAAACTGTGCTTTTTTGCTATGTATTACTTGTAATACAGAGGTAGGCTTAGCCAGTTCTAGTATCCTGGGAATAGGGCTCTCCACAGATTAGTGCAGAATCAGCAAAATGAATAAAACATATTTTCCTGTCTCCAGTTTTACTATTAAATTCTTTCCTATGGTACTGTTGATGAAAAAGCAAGCAGAGTTAGGTGTTCACTTTTTTGTTTTCTTTTTAATAATGTGCTGTTGGGGATTACTTCTGTCCTGTTTTTAGTACTTTCAGATAAATATATTTTTATATACTTATACCGGAGGTAAAGTATCAATTATTGTGAGAATTCTCATCTATCTAATAATCTAATTGTTTTTGCTCTGAATCAGATGTAAAGAATCCAAAATTCTGTTGTGTTTTTTTTTTTACCTGAAAAATTCCTCCTTTTTATTTCAAGTCATGGATTTTCACTTCATAGGCTGTAGATTAAATTTTACTTCTATTTTTCAGAGAAGTGTTTCAGATACTTTGAAGTAAACTGTTCATGTCTGAGACAGATTGTTGCTAACCAAATAGTGTAGTGTGATGTCATGCCTGGGGTGATAAACCCAGCCTCTCTTTGTTGATATGACTGTATTGCTTTCTGTTTCTCATGTGCACTAGGGAACTTGAAGATAATAAAACTATCTTTCTATATGCCATCAAAAAAACATTATTTATTTATTACCAACATCATTTCAAATTGTGTGAAAGTTAGGATTATGTTTTTTCTAAATAATGGCACCAGCTATGTCATCTGCAAGTAATAGCAGTCAACATGGTGACATATAGTGTAGAAATACCCTAACAAGCTATTTGAAACCCAGAATAAGATCTGAGTTTGTGTGATTTTCACTGACAGAGGTAGAAATTTTTTCTCGTCACTGAAGATGACAGATTAGACTATTGTTTTTCTACATTTTTATATCACTTGCAGAATTCTCTGTGGAATCACTGAATCTTCATTCCCAGTAAAGTAAATGAGTGACATTGACAATTATGGTTTGAGAGCAGCTGTATTGACAATAATGACTTGAGACCAGCTCTGAGAGAAGGATTTTGGGGTGTCAGTTGGTGAAAGACTCAACAAGAGCTAGCAATGTGTACTTGCAGCCCAAAAAGCTAATCGTGTCCTGGGTTGTGTCAAGAGAAGCATGACTATCAGGTTGAGGGAGATGATTTTGCCCCTCTACTCTGCTTTCATGAGACTCTATCTGGAGTACTATGGCCATTTCTTGGTCCCTCAACACAAGAGCTGTTGGAACGAATTGGGGGGGGGGGAGGCTGCACAAAGATGATCAGAGGGCTGGAGTACCCACACTATGAGAACAGTCTGACAGTCTGAGAGTAGGACTATATATCCCTGCCTATAGCAGGGGGGTTGTAGATAGATGGAAGGGTCTCTGGTAACCCAACCTATTCTATTATTCTATGATTTTGACTTAAAAGTCAGAAGGACTTAGGACCTGGCAAAGATGACATTAATATGAACAGAGTCAGAAAGCATTACTGAAATACAGAGTCTTTTGCAGACTGACTTAGATGTTTTCATTGCCTTACACTAGTGCCAGAATCCTTCAAAGGGGCAAGATATTTAGTGCTTTAGTGATATTTACTGCACATATTCACAGGTACCCGGAAAGACACGTGAAAAAAAGAGCAACCCAAGCAGCTATGTAATAATCACAATCATATTAGATTTGCATATTAATGTGGAATGATAAGCACAGAAAGTGATAAATTTGTTTATTTTTGTTAGTATTTTTTAATTTAACATAGACTTTAGCATTATTAAGACTGAATTTACTGAATTAAAAAGTATACATGGAGTAGCACACGTAGCACTTGTAGCTACTTGATTGCTACAGTGTAATTCTATTATGGTGCTTGACTAGGTAGTCTTCCACTGTCATGATCTACTGACAGGTGCAACATCTCTGTTTAAGAAGTAGTTTGATTTACTTTATCTTCCACATTTTGATAATATAGTAAGTACATAAAGAAAAATAGCTATTTTAAGTGATGACTTCAAAACAACTTTTGTGATCTATACACTGCTTCCCAGTTCTTTTAACAACGAGTCTTTATTATTAGTGCAATTGGTTGTGCTGTAATACATTATGATGTTCTAACACTAGTTAATTTTAACTCAGTGATTTTCACTATTAAGTCATGTAATGAAAAACTCTTATGTTCATTTAAATTTTTCCATATATCTTCTTATTGATGCATAGAATTTATGATTAACACCTAAAAAACAGTACTTGAATAATTCAAATGTGTTATTCAGTGCGTAGCCCTGGATCTTATTTACTTTTTTTCTCTAAAGAGGACATTCTATAGCATTCAATATCATTGTAGTTTCCAATTGTTTTGAAACAGTAACAGAAGAATTTTCTCTGCCGTTGCACAGAAGACGTAATATTGCATGCTTTGCAGAGGATATCTGAATCATAGACAAGTAAATATCTAAAGCATATCTTCTTATCTTGGATACTGAATTTGGAATGCATGGAACTAAAGTGTTTCACAGTGTTTCATAACTTCAAAGCATAGCGCTTATTAAGCTATACCGCACCTGCTACTTGCTTAGTACAGCTGTAAATTTGGCATTCAGAGTGTGAAATCAGAGGTCCAGAAAAACAGAAAATGAAATAGCCGATGTCATAGAAAAATTCTGTTGAATATCTCAGTAATTATGGACAGAACCACGGTGGAGAAAACAGCTCATAAGGACGATTTTTCTTTGTTTAAATACAGAGGGGTTTAGTTTTGTTTGTTGGTTGTTTTATTTTTTTTTGTTTGTTTATTTGTTTTCATTGCTGTTGTTTTTAATTCTTTGTCACTTAGGAAGCCTTCTGCCCAAACATACAATGTGTAGACAAAATATTCTCTTCTGTAAACAATGAATTTATTTCCAAATAAATGCCTTATATGCATTCAAACATAACATTTTTGTGTAAGACAATAAAACATACATAAATATATCTTAAAATGTATTGAATTATTTATTAAGAAATTAGAAGTTGGGTTGGCAAATTTAACTTCCATTTTAAAGACTGAAAGTGAGCATGTCTGCTTCTCTGTGTGTAATATATAAATTAAATCCGTGTATGGGAACTGTTGAGTCATGGCCTGAACCGCTGATTGATCACCTGAGAAAAGGACTTAGCTGTAGGAGTGCAGGTGAAGGCAATTTACCTTCTAGACCCCATTTAAGGGCTGACTGCCACTCTTTTTGGAGATCCTTCCTCTGTGGAGTCTTTCCTGCAAATCTAGATCTTTGGGTATGGATGAGTATTCCTTTCCTGTTTGTTTCTTGTCCTATTTTCACCACAATAGTCTTTCCAGCTGTAACACCAACTGTAACAATCTGCTACTATTTTAGCTCTAAAATATAGAAGATGATGGACTCTTCTCTGAGAATTTTTAGTGATGTTGGCTGTGGGAAGAGAAATGATGAGTTTCAGGAATCTTTTGTTCTATCCTGAGATGTAGGAAGCAACAAACACACCATTTTGTGCACTGACTTGATTACTTATACTTTATCATCAGCAGTCCTCTCCTGTTTCCACTTTATATATACTATGCTTTTTTTTAATAGCATTCAATTTTGTTTCTGTCAACTTCCTAATTTTGTGAAGTTATCTCTTTACTTCCAGTTCCCCCCTTTTACTGAATAAAATGGTTTATTTTTCATATTACCTCAGCTGGAGAGGGTAAAAGAAAACCAAAGTTCATTAAGTTATTTTAATTTCTAATTTTGATTTCTGCTGAACTGGAAAACAAATTGTCCATGAACTTGCTTAACCATCTGTATGCTCTTTCTTTAGCAGCTAAAGAAGAGTTCCCAGCACTCCCAACTCTCATAAACTTCTTATGCTATTAAATGACACTCATGGGGGCCTTAGCTACTTGGGTGTTCCCAGCCAACCTTTCAGAATTTTGGTGGCACCAGTTCTGAGGTAGTCAGTCTGGAGTCTCAGAAATGGTTCCTTTAGAATTATGAGAGGTACATGAGAAGTTTAGTTACAGGCAGTGAAAAATATATTTTCACTGTGTATTTTCTGACTATGCTTTCTTGTTGGGAAATTTCAATATGTGCTACAGAAAATCGGAAGACAGTAGCTCAGCTTGGGAACTGTGTTGAAACAGCTATTTAGTATACAGATTTATGTTCAAATCGCTTGGAATATGCACTAAGGAACTAAGAGATATATTAACAAGAATCACTATGAAGCAGTTCTAATGTAGCCTGTTTACTAATTTAACCAGTTACATTTGAAGATAATTGCAGTTTCTACAATTAAAAAGCAAAAAACAACAACAACAACAAACACAACGACTTATGATGTAAAAGACTTTGTCCAAAAAAACACATGCTTGAACAGATATGTATTTGTATAGGATAACTTATGCGGGTGATCATCAAGTACTTCTGAAGGGTAAAAGTCCTGATATCTCAAGAAATTGGTTTTTTTTATCTAGCTATCAAGTGCTCAGTATAAAATCACTTTTCTTTCCCCAAACACGAACTTCTAGTTCCTAATTTACCATGTAGCATTTGAATAAGAAATTCTAATAAGTTTTATGAGCCATAAATACCTCATACTCTATTTGGAAAGAGCTATATAACAGAAGACAATGAACTAATTCTTCACAGTTAAGAAATGTTTTACCACTTCCCAAATAATCTGCAATATAGAAGAAATTTAGAAATCAAGTTCTTCATTTTTTTTTTTACTAGTGTATGATTTGGAAGAATTTCTTATGTTAATATCATGCCTGTGTAATAAACATTTACAGAAAGCAAGGAATTTTTGAAATTCTGCACAAGGAGAAGAACTTGTTAAGAGTGAGTAGCCGTGCTGAGAAGAACATCGGGACCCTGGTTGTAGAAAAACTTAACATGAGCCAGTAGTGTGTGCTTGCAGTCTGGAAAGCCAATGATATCCTCAGTTCCATCAGAAGAGGTGTGGCCAGCAGCATTAGGGAAGTGATTTTTCCCTTTTATTCTGCAATCCTGAGGTCCCAGCTGGAGCCCTGCACCCAAACCTGAGGCCCCCAACATGGGACAGCTGTAGAACTTTTGGAGAGGACTTGGAGGATGACCACATAAATGATCCAAGGGCTTGTTAAGCCTGGAAAAAAAGAAGTCTGTGAGGAGATCTCATTGCAGCCTTCCAGTATTAAAAGGGAATTTGTAAACCTGAGGGAAATCAAGTTTTTTACATGGGTAGATAGTGACAGGGCAAGGGGGAATGAATTTAAACTAAAGGAAAGGAATCCAGAGGGGCTGTGGATGCCCTCTCTCTGTAGGTATTTAAGGTGAGATTGGATGGGGTTCTGAGAATCTGATCTAGTACTTGCTCTGGTGGCTGGCAGCTCTTTCTGTGGCAGGGGCTTGGAACTTGATGATCCTCGAGGTCCCTTCCACTCAAGCCAGTTTGTGATTCTATGATAAGTATAATTTACAAATCTTCTGCATTATATTATTAGACATATATTTCTGACATACGAAACACACCTTCTCATTTTTCATTATTTTCTATTGTTTTCATTCAAATGCATTCAAGTTTATTAAAATATAAAATGACTTATATTCAATCACTTGCTTTTTAAATTCAAATTAACTCTTAATTATGTTGTGAAGTCAATTTGCAATACATATATATCTCTTGATATATTATCATATCCTATTATTGTGCATGTTTGTTTTCTTCTTTACTAATAGACACAGGAGACTGAGGAAAAGCTGAGTTATTAGGAAAGAAGCATGACAGATTTGGCCTTCAATACATGTAACAATCTTGAATATATACCAAAACCTTTCAAAGTTAAAGAAAAGAGAAAAAACAAAATTTTGTAAGGTTGAAATAATAATATATAAAATAAAAAAACAAAGGAAGTCTTTAAAATCTTTTTTTTTTTTCATATTGCATTTCAAAACAAAGATGACCATGTACAATAGTTTTATTCAGGCTGAAGTTATAAATTTCCATTTGCCCTTCAGGAAAAGTAATACTTTTTTCTTCTTCAAATGCCTGAATGCTTTATTCTGTATTGACTACGTGAGACACTCATTTAAATATAATTCCATTACTGAAACACTGAAACAAGTAGATATTATTCCCTGTCTAGGATGGGATATTCTAAGCAGTGGGGGACTGTCATTTAGAATTGTTTTTTAACTTCAACTGTCACCAGCTTCTGGATATATATTTTTTTTCTGACTATGAAATAGCTCACAAAACCTCATGGGTTTGGTTTGCGTATGGTTGACTTCCTTCAAAGAGGTTGATATCATACTATGTTTTGAATTTTTATTAAAATAGTAATGATAATATATTGTTTTTAGTTATTGCAGAGTAGTTTTTACACAGAGTCAAGGACTTTTCTGCTTCACATGTTGACTTATCAGTGGTGAGGCTGGGGGTGCACAGTAAGATGGGAGGGCATACAGCCAGGACAGTTGATGGAAAATAATCAGCAGGCTATTTCCCTCATGTTCAGCAATAAGAACTGGGGTAAAGAAAGAGGAATGAAGAGATACATATCGCAAATACTCTAAGGTCTGGCTCATACAGAGATGCTGTTCCAGAATATTTAAGTACCTCTCTACGAAAATTGGGTCTTGGGTCTTAATGTTAGCTCTTTTAGTGTTTGGTTTCAGCAGTCACAGATATTTTGTTTGGAAAAATCCTTAAGGAAGTAACAAGCTAATGAGTTCTCACACAGATCTAATAGATAGAAGAAAATATACAGATTAATACAAAAAAATACTGTGGTTTCAAATTTGTATTTGCAATAGATTACTATATTAAAAGAATGATTCTTTTGTCATTCAGTATATGCTGTTCCTTACCAAGTTCTACCAAAAGGATAATTCTTAGACTTTATTGCTTCAGATACAGAAAGGGAGTGTATTCCAGTGAACAATGAGATGATTAACAGCTGATCTCATCCTAAACATTTAAGCTAGCGGACTTCACGGTGTGCAGTAATTCTAGATTCAAGCTTCCCTATGTCCTGGGAATATCCTCACAAAAAAAATTCATAATTCCATTGCTGTCCTGTAGTGTTCAGGAGGAAAATCAGTAGAAAGACATTCAGATATGTCATAATAGTTGATGTATTAAGTAGGGAGAATAAAACACGAAATGGAAGAAGCAAAAGGTGAATGGCATGTGGTGGCACAACGCTTACAATATGTAGATGAAACTGCTATTTATCAACACAATTTTCTTCAACAAAAGTACATTTCTGTTTGTTAGTGAACAATAGATTTTTTTTTTTTCTTTAATCTTTCTTTCTAGAGGTTTATCTGAAGTTGTTCTTTTGCTGGAGTAGTATTCCCTAATCTTGAGCTCTGAATTTCATGCTTTTTGTCTAATTCTCAGTAGATGCACATTGCCAAAGAAGTTGCTCTCTGATGATTCACCAGTGTCCACCTCAGCACTTCCAGCCTCCAGGGCAAATTGTCGGTCATAATCATAAATTGAATACATGGGGAAGAATAATTAAAGATCAAAATGTAATTATGAGCAACATCCGAAGGGAGTATGAAGTAACATTGAAATTATAGGCCTGAAGTTTCCTATTAGTGCATTTAGGATTAAATATAAACCTTCTTGTTAAACTCAATTAAATAGTTCATTGTATGGATTTTTCTATATTAGAACAGGTTAAGAGGCTTAGCTTTTAGAACCATACTGTTTGTTGAGATTCACTTTTTTTCTTAATTGTTTTTATGTATACTTGAACTGATTTCTTCTTCCTGGGAAATTATTTGAGGATTGACAAAGAAAAAGAATCCTTAGCACAGCTTCAGAGAGCTAATTTTTTTCTTTTCCTTTTTTTTTTCTTTAAAATCTTTTTCTCACAATTTCTCTTACATCTCAAAAACATTTAGTTGATACAGTAAATTCTGTATGATCCCGAAATGTGTTCTTGCAGCCCAGAAAGCCAATCATATCCTAGACTGCATTAAAAGAATCATCAAGGAAGGGATTCTGTCACTCTCTTGAGAGATCCTGCCTGGAGTACTGCAGTCAGTTCTGTGGTCTCCAATATAAGAAAGACATAGACCTTCTGGAATGCTAAGAGAAGGACTATAAAGATGATTAGAGTGATGGAGAGACCTTATAGCAGCCTTTTGGTATCTAAAAATAGACTATAGGAAAGATGAGAAGGGACTCTTTGTCAGGGAGTGCACTTTTAAGACAAAAGACAGTAGATTCAAACTAAAAAAGGTTTGTTTTCAAAATTCTTCATTGTGAGGCACTGGAACTGGTTGCTCAGGGAAGTTGTGGACACCTCATTCCTGGAAGTGCTCAAGCATAACTTGCATGGGGTGTTGGGGAACTCAATTTCATTAGAGGTGTCCCTGCCAACGGCAGCTGGAGTTGGAACTATATCATCTCTATGGTCCCTTCTGATCTAACCCATTCTATGATTTTATTCTATGATTCAATGAATTTGGGTAAAATTTTAGATTATATTTTAAGCCAAAAAGATCAGAGCTGATGATATGAATAGTACTTTTTGGTTTTAACATCTTTTAATGCAAAAGCTTGCCCATTCTTTAACATATACCCTTTGCTAATATAATGCTGGCTTGGCAATAATTATGCCTCTAGTCTGTTAGAACCTCGCTTAGACATTCCATTTCACAATGACACTAAAAAGTTAAATATACAAATGTACTTCTAGATGAAACTTAACCCCTTCTCATTGCTGTTAATTTTTGTGGTTATCTCCAGATGCCACACATGATTTTATACAGGTTATCTTAGTTTTTACAGTCTTTTCAGACTTTTTTGCAGCTTTTTAACAGCATTAAATAACTTTGATTATCCCATCCTATATTTTCTACTCTAGATTTAAAAAAAATAATAATAATCTATTCATGAAATAGAAGATGGACAATGGTTAATGACCTAGGCTAGATGTAGAGACTTAAACTAAATACATATGACATACAGAACTTCACTTCAAATGCCAGATGCATCTTGATGTCTATTGTGTTTATAATTCTATTGTGCATGATCATTTGCAGGACTTATTTCAATTCCACCTAATAAGAAAGGTATCTTTCTCATGATTCTCCTGAAAAAGTAATATTTAGAGTCATACAATTGCGTGACTTGGAAGGGACCCTTAAAAGTCATCTTGTCCAATTCCCCCCCAGTTAACAACAAAATTTATTCTTAATATATTTTAGTACCTTTAAGTTTACATATATATACTGTGAGCAGTAAGGATAGAGTTATTTTAAGTGGTTAGTCTATCCACTATGCATTCAAATGTGAAGTTTCTAAGGTTGAAGGAGAATGAGAAGCAAACACTTAGCAGAAGTGTAAGAGACCACCACAATAGCAAGATAAGGAGTAGTTGGAGGAAGGTGCCTTGAAAAGGCAAGGTATTCCTCCCAGCTGATTTTCTTATCTTGTGAAGACTGTGCTGAGCTGTTAAATTCCAACAGGCAAACTTAGTGGGGAAGGGAGAGATCTTGCAAACTAAGCCTGTATTTCAGCAGGTGAAGAATGAGACCTCCTGAAACTCCTCTGATCTACTGACTCGTGCCCAGAGTATTCTATAGTTTGAGCTACACTTGTGCCATACCTCAGTCACAGTGTTAGCAGAGACCTGATGATCACCCGAGACTCCATACGCATTTCTGGAACATTCTACAGAAGGACTGAGTTCTTTCTTGGGAAGGGGCACATAAAATATAATGGGCTTCCTATTTGGGTGTGTGCACTCTCTCTTTTCTAATTTTTTCTCTCTCTTCCTCTATTTACCTCTCTTTTCAAGTTATATTAAAACATATTGCAAGATGTGTCATCATAGCTTGTAGCTAATAAGGCGCTTCATCAATAATTCTTCTCCCCAGGCAATTTTGAAGCTACTTCTTGTTTGAATTAAATCGCTAACTAGCCGTTCAGTGTTGTTTCATCTTAATTTACCCCAAGGAGATCTTGAACCTTGCAGCCTTTATATTACCCAGTGTAGCTCAGAATTGGGTTGCAACAAAGGTTTATTAGGCAATTCTATCAGTCTATATCTCATTTAAATCCAAGAATGAAGAAAATAATTTGATTTGTATTCTGTTTATGATCTTACCATACGTACACCATGTAGACTGCTGTGAAAAGTGTATGGCACCAGTTTTAAATTCCATGTCATTTGTCAGAAATTGCTCTACATTGCAATATACAATTTATCTACGTTCCCATGCAATGTCTTGCACAAGCATGTAGATCACTTCATGGTCTTATTATGAAAAAAAAATGTTTTAAAGATCTTTAAAAGTCCTAGGCAATTTATGGTTCAGAAATCTTAAGGGAAATGAAATTGTCATTTCTTCATCACGAAGGCCTAAGCCCCAGTGACACCAAGCAGCTCTGCAGATAGGATTCTACAACCTATTTAAATAGAAACACTGTCGACTTTCCAATTCTACAGACAACAGAGAAAAAATGAACATGGGAGATGGACAATAATGGAAAAACTAGTTTTGATGATTAACTCAAGACTTAGCTAGCAGAATTACATAATTACTTTTATTTATTAAAATACATCAGCCGTGTACAAATTATTTTCTATCCTTTGTATACTTTTTCAGAATCTCAGAAGTCACTCTCCTCTGATTTTTGTATCAGTTCTGTCAAAATTATGTGCTTTTTGTTTTACATAATCTACTTTGCATGTCTTGGGGATGATCTGTAAGAGATACGGTACCAGTATCAATATCTCTCTGAATTTCTGAAATGACAGAATGGTTAGAATTGGAAGGACCTCTGAAGGTCATCTGGCCAAACTCCTCTGCTCAAACAGAGGTGCCTAAGTTAAGTTTTCAAGGACTATATCCAGGTAGATTTTGAAGATCGCCAAGGAATAAATTTGTCAACAGTAAACTTGCTTGAGTGCACCCTCAGCAATTTTGCAGATGATACCAAGCTGTGGGCTGTGATTGACACACCAGAAGAACAGGATGCCATTCAGAGAGACCTAGACAGGCTTGAGTAATGGGCCCAGGTGAAACTAGAAGAGAGTCAACAAATCAAGTGTAAAATCTTGCACCTGGGGTCAAGGCAGCTCACATTATCAATACAAAGTGGGGGAGGAAAGATTTCAGCAGCTCTGCTGAAACAGACTAGGGGATACTGGGGGGTGAAAAGGTGGACATGAGCTAGCAAGGTGCCCTTGCAACCCAAGGAGCCAACTGTATTCTATGCTGCATCAAAAGAAGTGTGTCCAGCAGGTTAAGGGAGGTGATTCTGCTGCTATACTCTGCAGTGGTGAGGCGTCACCTGGAGTACTGTGTCTAGATGTGGAATCTTCAGTACAGAAGAAACAGACCAGAGTCTATGCCTAGAGAAAGGCCACAGAAATGATCAGTAGAATGGAGCACTCTTTTTATGAGAATGGGCTGATAAAACTGGGGCTCTCTAGCTTGGAGAAGAGAAGGCTGTGAAGTAGCCCAATAGAAACTTTTCAATATCAGAAAGGCAGCTAGAAGAAAGAAGGGTACAGATTCTTTAGCAGGGTCTCTGGTGGTAGAACAAGAGGAAATAGTTTCAAGCTCAGGGATGGTAGATTTAGGAAAAAATCATTTACAGTGAGGGTGGTGAGGCACTGGAACAGATTGTGGTGGATGACCTATCCCTGGAGACTTTCAAGGTGAGGTTGGACCAGGCTCTGGGCAACATGATCTAGCTGTGCGTGTCTCTGTTCATTGCAGGGGAGTTGAACTAGATTGCTCTCAGGGGTCCCTTTCAACTGTTAGGATTCTATGATCTCATGTTTCTACAAAGGAGATTTCAATGTCTGTTCAACTGTCTTGTGTTCCATCATCTGTACAGTAAAGAATGTTATTTTGTCTTTCAGGTGTGAATGAATGCTATTTCAATTTGGAAACATTAATGAATGCTACTATTGTCTTCCACTTTCCTTGATAGCTCATTGTAATTCTGGAAGATTTAAGAAGAAGAAAGCAATATTTTTCACTGGCTGTTTTCAATTGTTTGCCTCGCAGATGTAGTATAATTTGAACTGGGTTTATCTTTTATTTTATTTCAAATGTCCTGCTGCATTTTAAAAAGCCTTTTACTTTTAAACTGAGCAGTAGCTGCTTTTCAATGCTAAAAGAGCTGATTCTTCTGTTAGGAATCTTTAGCTTGCTTATATACTTTTCAAAGTGCTTTGGTTAAATAATATCAGTTATTTTTGTTTTTATTATCAATCATCAATCATTCTCCTTATTATATTTCTGTACCAATAGAAATAATTATTCTGAAATATTGATATCAACCCTGAAATGTTGATGACATCTGGGAGTAATGGCTGACACACTGGAAGGCTGTACTGCCATTCAATAAGACCTGGGCAGACTGGAGAGTTGGGCAAGCAGGTACCTCAAAAATACTATAAAATCTGTTGTTTCCTTTTGTTTAAAATTTTTGATGTGTCTGAAATCTTCTACAACCTTCTTAATAGTTATATGATGCCCATACATATGGGTATATATAAATGATCAGTTTAGTGCAAGGGGGTGTCTTTTTCTTTCTTTTTTCTTTTTTTTCAATGTGAATTTGACTCCTTTCACTGTTTTGAGTCTTACCGATCATTCTCAAGTGTACCCATTTCTATCTTGTTAGAACAAAAGCAAAAAAGATGACAGAAAATCAATTAGAATTGACTGCTTTTGTGTCACCTGTAGACAAAGTTTGCTTCTAGTAGAAGGAACTGCTTCTGATTTCATTGCCTGCAGAGTTGTGATGTAGATGTATGGCCCTAGAACTATGAAAAGAATAGCAACGGAAAACTTAGTGCTTCTCACTACATCAGTCAGTAGTACAAACAAGATGTTAAAGTATGCTTAGCCCTTCTCAAGTTTCATGAAGGCTGTGATATGGAATCTTCTGTTGAAGAATCTTCTCTTTAAGGGAAAAGAAAGAGAATGAATTACATACAACTTAATTTATTTTTATTTTTATTTTTTGAAACTAACATCTGAATCTGCCATTGGAATAGGAAAAAAATGTTTTGTTTTTTTTTTTTTTACTGTGTGTTATGATGGTGTGAGGACAGTCAAATGCCGAAACAAGCTGTGCTGTCCTTGGAAATATTCAAAACCTACCTTGACATAGAGCTGGGCTGTGACCTACTGTGACTGACCTACTGTCACCTACTGTGACTGACCCTACTTGGGTAAATGAGCTGAAATAGAAGACAAAAAATAAAAACAAAAAAATCTCCTTTCATCTACCTAGCTTATCTCGGTCAAATATTTTAATGTCCTGTAAAGCAAGCAATAGAATTAAACTGGTCAAAGTAGAACTAGAGAATACTAAATGAATGGCTTTTTATTTATTTATTTATTTGTTTGTTTGTTTGTTTATGGAGTTGTTTCAAACTACAGGGTCATATGTATACACATTTTTAACATGTTTTTGTTTGTTTGTTTGTTTTGTTTTGTTTTTAAATTCTGGAAGTCCAATTTAAAGAGAGGTCCAGAATTCTGCACTTAACCTGTTTTCTCCCAAGTACAACAGAAAAATAACGAGGACTTATTTTTCAAATCATTAATTATTTTATTCTACAATTTTAAAAGTAGCTGTTGTCTCACTGTTCTTTTTATCCTCCATTCTTTGAAATGCAAACTAGTTGTACAGATTACTCAAAGCCTCACTTTCAGTTCAAAATACCTGGAAGAGTCAGAAAGCATTATTGTCTAATATACAGGAAAAATGTAAAAGTTACAGACTTTAAAGTAAGTTACTGGAAACTTCTGTATTTTGAAAGCAAAACTGTTAATTCATAGTACTTGTAATGTTTCTGATGTCATAATATCTTCCTTGCACAGAATTATTGAAACTCTAATGTAGTCATAATAACCTTAATGTAATTTGGTAATGTGTGATGTAGTTCATTTGCTATGTTATCATATTATTCTTTGAAGGAATTTGCATTGTTTGAAATATTTTTTTATAATTGAAGGTGTCATGGTTTTATGATTTTTGGTTATTGATCTTCTGGACAGGTGCCTGGAACTGGAACATTAACTCTTTAACTTCCAGTGCGCTGCATGATATTATGATGTGGAATACCAATAGCCAAAAATCATAAAACCATGAATGAAGGGGTAAACGTGTATGTAAGGCAGGATCTTCTTCAGTCTTAATTACATCAATAGCACTGTTTTTAAATTACTTTTTCTACTTTAAACTTTTATATATGTTAACTGTAAGTTGTTGTATGTTGAATTTCTCCAAAAAGTGTGAAATGAAGTTCCAGTTTTGCAAGTAACATTTTTTCCCCTTGAGTAGAAAATGCAGTGTAGAGGATGTGTGGTCAGCACACCAATAAAATTTATATTTTTTATTTTTACAAGCAAGGAAGTTCAACACAAAACAATAAAATATGATTTTCTTATGGTCAGAAGATAATTCTGTGTTGTCACTAAAAGCAAAGTTTCTGGCTCATGCATCCTTTAAGTTTATATTTTCCAGACTTTAGATGAATATGTCATTTTTGCTTGTCTGCAGAGTGTTGAAGAAAAGGCAGAGCCGACTGCTCTTTCTAAAAAATAAGTTGGAGGCTAGTCTGAGGTTTGGAGAGAAGTAGCACAAGCTGTTCTGGCTAGCTCTACATGTCTGTGGACCAAAATACATGGGGCATATTTTTCCCCAGCTAACAGTCTAGATAATGTGAAGTATTCGGTATTTTTCAAAAATTGATTTCTTCACATTTTACAAGACAAATGCGAAGAATGATCCATCAGGTCTAAATTTATATAATACAGGTTATATTTGTAACTTGTTTGTAATTTCAATTGTAGATATAAATTATATTTGTGTCTTTAGATAAGTACTTCTATCCATTTTTAACAATGATTTATTTCACTGCAATAATAATACTGAATTAACTACCAAACAAACACAGCAATAAAGGAGTCCCGGAGTCTTAGAAATTCTGTCTAAACGAGAAAGACAAAAGGAATGTTATCTCCCACTTACAGATAAGGAACTGAAATGCAGAACAATTACTTAGTTTGCAAATGCTCTGCATAGGGAATGTATACATAATACAGTGGCACACAAAACATGGATTCTATAGCTAGCCCCAAACAAGGTATATCTAGAATTGGAACCAGCATAGCTTTCTTATGGATAAGGTAGCTTTTCTCTGCTGAGAAATAAACTGTGCAGTAGCATAGGTTACCGCTATCCTGCGATATGAGCTAGCAGCCTTGCAAGATTGACTAGTGCCATGTAAACCTCATGACAGGTAATTATACTCAACAATTGCTAAATATTGAACCAAAACCTCAGATACGTATTTCCACAATGCCATATTTTCATGGGCTCATTTTAAATGATGCAGGAGTGTGAAACAAGGAAGCTGAAGTCATAGCCTCCGTCACAATTAAATATCTGATAAATTGATGCAGGAGCATCAATTGTGCTTTAAGTAGTGGAAATGATTCCTGAAAATGCAGAGGCTAGGTATAGAGAGGGGTAGATCACACTTGTGGTGGAGTGGTCCAAATTTCAGAATTCAGCAGAACAATTTTTGGAGGGGATTTACTTGATCCAAGTTAAGTTGCCATTGCAAGAATACATCCAATTCACCCTTATTACATACTTATGTAGCAATCAAATTTCCTTTCTGAGATATCTAATTTCCCAAATACCTATTACAATATGCCGA
Source organism: Perdix hodgsoniae (assembly GCA_035772895.1). Classification (NCBI taxonomy): domain Eukaryota; kingdom Metazoa; phylum Chordata; class Aves; order Galliformes; family Phasianidae; genus Perdix; species Perdix hodgsoniae. The sequence goes on along the minus strand of JAPSGF010000002.1, from coordinate 2,332,391 downwards.
GGTCCTTCTCTTTTAACAGTCTGAATCACAGCTTTCTATTATTTTCCACTAATTTGATTTTTTTAATGCATTTTTCTACCTATGTTTCAAAGTCGTGTTTAGAGCAAGATGTATTTCTAAATTGGGAAAAAGAAAACAGAAAATACATACTTATTAAGCCTTATATTCCTTATTTTCTTATCCTCAAGGCTTGTACTGACGTTCAATTTCTCACTTGTCTCTTTGCAAAATTTGGCAATAGGAATTAATTGTTCAGTTTTCCCCAGAAAGTTATGATTAAGCACTCTTACCTGTAGCTGTCTCCAAAGAGGCCAACAAGCTGTTACTTTTGTTCAGTTATGGATAAACATCCTTTCTTCCCCTGAGTCTCATCGCGTTCAGAACTTGAGATTAAAAATGATATTCAACTAATTATTTGTGACTTAGAATGACATTCTATTTATTTATTAATGTATTTATTTATTTATTTATGCTCCTTGCAGAATCTAAAGAGAAATTATTTTTAAAAAGAACAGTTTTGTCATGGAATCTTAGTGAAAATGTAGTGAACTACATATTTTTGGAAGAATGCTGTTGGCCTCTACTTTTTTTATTGGATAAAATTTGATCCCTATGCAAGTGGTAAAATGTTAACTCCTTATTGAGTATTTCCTGTAATACTACCAAGCTTAGTCAGTTGTTTTCTTCACACATAATCAATGCTGAAGAGCAAATATTAACAACTTGAAATCTGTTTGCTCACAAAGAATTGAAAAATGTTACGGAGAAAGTGCTTTTCAGTCTTTACCAGCTAACTAAATAGGAAAAAAAAAATAAAAATGCAATGACACACACTGCGTTATGAACACTTTGAAGATAAGTAACAAACATCACACATAGCAGAATCACTTTCCTTTGAATGTTCACGTTCATTCTATAAAAGTGATAAAAAGATGGTAATTATATACTGTTTTATTAAATAATTTTTTCTGGATTTCTCTATAAACTTATTCTCTTCTAAGTAGTTATGGATTGTTTAAATATATTAATTGTTTTGGGGCTGAGGATTGCCAAGAAATAGTAAATACTGTTTTATTATTCCCTAGAGCTAGCCCCCTTCATTCCATTTCATTCCATCTAATTGCAAGGACTTATCTGAGAATTCTGAGAAAACATGGTATCTCCTGAATCACAAAAACTGGTTTCAGTTGTTGCCCAGCTTCAGTAATTAGGCTTCCTATTTTTCCAGCATCCCATGGAATTGAATATTTTTCTGTTTATGATCTACTGAATTATTGTTTTCCAGAAATAAATACAGTATTTAAATCTCCCTTTAGCACCAAGGGTGATCCTGGTTTATAGTCTCTATCCATTTTTATGGTGGTATTTTTGTTCTTGTCTTCTTTTCATTTCAACCACTGTATTATTATACCATGGATCATAATGTAATGTATTGTGTCCTTGATACATCTCTCTTCTTTTACTGAAAATAATCTCATTTATATATGTGTTATATTCAATCGCACACTAAGATTTAAAGCTTTTATATTGAATGAATTTGGTTATTATTTTAAACATGGAGGGAGGTTACTGATCTAGTGAAAGAGAAAACAGGATTTTTTCGTGATCTAAAGGCTGGGGAGAGTTTTGTGTATGAATGATTTCCAAGGATCATGATTGATTGTGGATTTACAATGCTAATTCCTGTTCTGAGAAAGCAACCTGAGAATGTAAAATTGCATGTTTAGACTGGTTGCCGTGAAATGCCTGACAGTTTGTCAAAGAAAGCTTTGCAACAAATTTTGTGCTAGATAGCTATATACATCATTGTTATCATTTTTATGTACATGTTATGTACATATGTTTATTTAACTTTATATGCCTTCAAAACTGTGTAATCCACTTTAGATTTTGTTAAGAATCGTACCTTTGAACCTTGGCAAAAAAAAAAAAAAAAAAAAAAAAAAAAACATAAAAAAAATTAAAAGCCACTCACTTAAATCAGGATATCCTCTTCTGATGTTTTTCTACAAATAGCATACTGGAATACTCTAACACATGGATCCAGGTTATTCAGTGAATAACAGGGTCAGTCATTGAACTTCAGAGGCCACTTTGAGGTCTGGAGTAGAAAAGATTTGCATGGCAGGAAAGTTTTTTCTGGCTAGCGCTTGTTATAAGAAGACACACTCATGCAGTAGAAGAACTGAAAATTCAGAATCTTCAAGTAGCTTTTGACATCAAATATTTTGTTGAAAGCCTTGATTTCAAAATAGGGCTATTTGTGTTTTGTATAATATCCAATTTACTCCCATTACTACAAAAAATACTGCCTTTCTGATTTTACCTTCAGTTAAATTGTATGTTCAGTTTGGCACTTTAACTATGCCTTCACATCCAGACAATATATTAAGTCTTACTATCATAACACATCACGGTAGATTCAGTCTTTTAACATACCTACTCAGCTACATTGTTTTCTGTCTCTTGTTATCCCACAACGTGACTACAGCAACTTCCATCTTTAGTTTGTCTTACGTACTAATATTAAATCAGAAGAGTGTTCCTAGAATATCTGTTTAGTATTCCATTCATCCTTACCACTAACTTTTTTAAAGGATCAAACCTCGGTATTTTGTTTTTGGTATTAAGATCTTTCATGATTTGTTTGCTCCTCTGGCACTTTTATGCTGTTGATTGAAACCTCAGGTCTACCCACTCTCATTGATTTTTGTTAATATTTTTTTTTACATTTCTTTTATATTTATCTTCAAGGTGTGTTTCTATACCAGAGAAGCTCTGTATGCATTCATGAAACTTCAGTGATCCTCTTAAAAATTCTCCTTTGCTAGGATGCTTGCAAAAGTGATTAATGCATCAGTAAACTGTGACCACTGTTTTCATGCTAAGAAAATCATATTTCCTTTCTTGCTTATTTGTTATTTGTTGTTTATAGTTATGTACTGATTTTGTATGCTATGCTTCTGAGTTGCATGGATTATCTTTTTCCTTTGTATTCACAATGAATTCAATCAAGTCTTTGACTGGGATCACTTGGCACAGTTGTGATAGAAAAGATATAATCATCGCAAACATTGTCCTCCTTTTTCCAATTAGCAGACATGGAGATGAGCATCTTCCACCCTCTTTTACTTCCATTAATAAATTTTGAACAATTGCTGCTTCATTCATAACAATCAATGATCACATTCCTTTGATCATATTAAGATGGACTTTAGTTTCTAGAATTTAATTTAGTATTGTAAGGGTATGTTGAAGAAGGATGTTTGCTGCTTTGGAAGTATCTGGTCAAAGACTTTTATTGACAACATAGGGATAGGAACAAAGAACATATAGGCACATAAATCAGACAGACAAGTGACAACAGAGATAGTGATGTGAACAAAACCTGGTCAGTCTCAATAACTGATGAAGGTATATGAGAGTGTATAAATATTTAGGAGATTAGGAAACTAAGGAAAAAGGTGGAAACAAGAATAAAAAAAAACAAAAACAAAACAGGATACAGACCAGACAAAGCAAATGTAGAGACAATGACAAGAAAAATGACCTTCCAATCACTGAGTTGATGAGCTATCAAACTACAGGTGCCACTTCCAGGAAGACCCCTTAGTGGAATGTCTAAAAGTTTCTTGAACACCTCCAGAGATGCTAACTCAACTACATCCCTGGGCAGCCCATTCCAGTGCCTAATTCAGAGCTATATACGTTGTCTTACGACTTAATCAAAGTTAAAAGGAAAAAACCCTAGCAATATTGAAAGATATTTTTCATTAACATTATGACAAATAAATTTAATTAAACTAAAGTAGCAGATAATGCGTGTAATTATAAACTACATCTTGTATATATTTTCAAGATATTTTCAGATGTGGCTTGCTTATTTGAGAGATACACTTAGAAATGATAGTAAATTCTTTACAGTTAAATTATTTAAAAAACTGTTAGATTCCACAGATCATACAGATAATACTAAAAATACATGTACCACAGATCTTTAAATGCTTATGTGCTTTACATCAGTTATTCTCATTGAGCTTCAAATTTGATAATTTGCATTAAAAGTTTTTTTTTTCTTCTGAAAAACAGAGTGAAAAATTGCATTTAATTTAATGAAAACAAAAGCAACAAAAGACAAGCATGACCACTGTGGTCAAAGCAAATATTTTATACAATGAATATTTGGATCAGCTTTAAGAAAAAAAAGGTAGTTGTACGGAGAAGGGAAATAAGATAAAGTTTACAAAGTGAAAGAACTCAGAAGGCTGTTTATTGCACAATGTGCCTAAGAAAAAGGGTCACACAGGCTGTTTTGTGTTCTGGAATTTTTTAAGATAAAGTCAATTTCTAGACATTCCTTTTGATAAGATTTGTAGTGTCCTTAGGGACTGTACACAAGAGACATAACTGAAAAAATACCATTTTATTTCTTTTTGCTATAGAGAACTGGGACTGAGAAGGACAGCTAAGGTCACACAGTGAATATGTTAAAAAGTAATTTAAGATCAAATCTCAATAAATATTATAATCACCAAAAAAAACTACATGTAAAAGAACTGTGACATATTTCATGTTTATTCACAGGAAAGGTAAATGGAAAAAAATAAAGTTATTCAGACAATGATGAATAACACATTTACAAGTTTTATCATTTCCAGTCTCTTAAGATGTCTCCCAAAATTTTGAAATACCCAGTAATCGAAGCACTCTTATAAACTCTGAGGTATATTTCACTACTATTGACAATGTATATTCAGCATACTGAGAGAATAAGTTCAGCATTTCTGGTTTGTTAAAATTTTTAATATATTTAGAGAGTGTATTTTCTGTATTTCTATTTTCTTCAAATTAAATGGTATTTCAAAAACAGTTTTAAAGCTTTTTTTTTTTTTATGATCTTAGATTAGTTTGGGCAACTTTATATAAATGTAATTTCTGGATAAACAACTACTCCTGGATCAGTCTGGCTGTACAAAATTAAAAGTAGATGTAGAAGATTGTTTATCACCAGAGATGAGTTTGGTTTATTTCCTTGACTAACAAAATACTGTAGTCCACAATCTCGCAAACAACTAATTTTGTACTTTTTTTTTTTTTTTTTTTTTTTTAGGGATTACTACAGCCACAGTTGATAAGAAAAAAACAATCTAACAGGAAACAAGTTATCTCTTCTGCTCTCCAAAAATTCATTCATGTCTAAAGTTGATTATATAAGCTTTATTTTTATGTATAAATCCTCATGATAATGGTAATATGCTTCAATTTATATTCACATTCAGTTATGCAATACACTTCTAACTTTTTGTGAGGTAGAGTCTTGATGTTCTGGAACTAGCAAAAATGTTATATTGGAGCTCTGAAACAATATTTATTCTGATTATTAACTGTTTTCTTTAAGATGCTCAATCTTTTCCTTTCTCATTGCCTTTAACCTGATTGTGTTCTGTAGTTTATTTTAAAATGCTTGTGATGTTTATTTTATATCACTGACTGAAGAACAGAGATTCCTGTTTTTCTTATTATCCCTGTAAATCTGTTGAAGCACTAATGATTAAGAAAACCCCTGATCTGGAGTTTTTATTTATGATATGTCTTTAGAAGAATTGCAGGTAAACTAAAAGAAAGAAATTGAAAGAAAATTTATGAACAAGGCAGTCTCCACATTCTCCAGATGGTTCAGTGCATGACAGAGATATTCTCAATGATTTATTTCAGAACTAGAATGTAAATAAAGATATGTTATCAACAGAAGAGATGGTAGTTCTTTACCCTTCTCTAATAATGAAGCAGAGGAATAAAAATTAGATTGATAACTTATTTGGAAAAGATATGTGTGTAGGATTTGTTAGTATTTAGAAGCTACTACAACTTTTCACAAATGCAAATTATTTGTATGGTAGAACAATAAATAAGTAAGAGGCAATTGGGAAGCTGGAAATTATTGAATTTAACTGATCTCATAAAGATCTTTTTTCACGTGTAAGTAGTACAAAGGCTGCTGCCTAGTGTAGTGAAGTTCAGACACGTGAACTATTACAGGAAGACAAGTAGGCTTTAGGAAATTCTTGCCTGATGCGTGTTTTACCTCTGTGATGGTCTTGTAAATAGATGTTGAATGTACCTTATGAATACACTGCTTGTTGGAATTGAAAAAACAGAAGTTATAATATAAGTTGATCTGTCAAACAAACCACCAACAAATTTTATTACAAAATGGAAACCTCATAATAATAATAATTTCCAGTTAAATATAACTAAATAGCTTTTTATCATTGGCATCTGTAGAACATTGCTGGTAAGAATGCAGCAAAATAATAAAGTAGACACATTAGTTCATGGGAGAGAGGTGCAAGTGATAGATTATACACAGAAGAATGACATTCCTAGAGACCTTTTTGCTGTGTATCAAAAGTATTTAAGAGTAATGGAATCACAAAATCACAAGGGCTTGAAAGGAACTGCTAAAGCAGATTCCCTACAGTAGATTGCAGACTAAAGCATTCAGGCAAGTTTTGAATATACCATCATAGAATCATCTGTGTTGGAAGGGACATTTAGAGGACACTTAATCCAACTCCCCTACTATGAAAAGGGAGTTCTACAGCTAGATCAGGTAGCTCAGAGCTTGGTCCAGTCTGACCTTGAATGTCTCCAAAGACAGGGTATCCACAACCTCTCTGGGCAACCTCTTCCACTTCTCACCACTCTTATTGTAAAAAACTTCATCCTTATTTCCAATATAAATCTCACCTCCTTTAGTTTGAAACCATTTCTCCTTGTCCTGTCACAACAGACCCTGCTAATGAGACTGTCTTCTTTCTGACAGCCCACCCTTACTTAGATATTGAAATGTGACTGTCAGGTCTCCCTGGAGCCTCAATTGTGAAATATTCTTTTATGAAAGAATAAATTAAATACAGTTATGTAAGTTTGAAATGAGAGGTGTTGTAGTAAAATTGTATTTATAAAAAGGCAGAGGAGTTAATGAATGAATAATTGAATACCAGCTCAGTACAATGCTGTTGAAGTACAAAGGAGAGTCTCATGTGTGATTTACTAATAGAAAGTAATTACAGTAATTATATTTGTAAAACCTCAGTGAGTAGTGTGTCCTGCTTTTGGTATCTGATGTAAAAGAATACATAGACAAGAAAAGTCGAAAAATATGACCATGTTTAGGAAAGACTCTATCATAAGGTTACAAATAAGTCATGTCATAATAAATAGAGCTATTGTCATTTGTGCTTCTCCTTCACTGTTACTAGGAAAAGAAATGCACTCTTTGAAATTGTAGAGCTATGTTAGTGAAAATATTTTATTTTTTGAGAAGTGTTTAACTGTTTGCATAGTTGCTTAACTGAGTTTTAGAGGTTGCTGTTTTTTGTTTTTTTTTTAACTGAAGAATTTTTATAAAGAATTTGAAAAAATGTCTTTCATGGGTGGACTTACTATTTGTGAATTTCTCCTGTAATGAAGATTAGTTAACTTATTACCTATGACTTTTGTACATGAAAAACTGGATTGGTGATAATAAAAAACTACTAGATCTATAATATACTTCGTACTTGAAAGGAGTAAGATCTTAGCACTAACCTCAAAAATGTAACCCTGTAAGTCCATTTTATAACCACATGATTACAGATTGTAAGTCTATTTCTTGTGAGGTATTATTTTGGACTTCAAACAGTATATTTCTAAGATTTTCTATGTGATAAATAGCAGTAGAAAATGAAGAGTCTGTCATGAAGCTTTATGTATTTTGTGAGCAACTTATTTACACTTTCATTCCTGGAAGATACAGGAAACTTCCTACATTGATAAAATGATTACTTTAACCAAATAAGTGCAGTTCTGTATGTTACATACTACACTGAAATATTTCCATAATCAGTATTCTAAGGGGTAATTTCGTAAATTTATACGACTCATTACTACTTCATGGACATTTTAATTTACTATTTGAAATAGTAGTCCACATTAGTGACATTAAAAAAAAAAAAAAGTACAAACAACTATAAACACTAAATGGGATTGAGTAAGCCTTTTTGCTAGCCCCAAAGCTATCCTGACAGTTTTATTGTCTTAATCAACTTAACTAATTTTATAGCTCTTTTGAGATAGATGTTGTGGATGCATGCTGGGGTACTAGTTCACTTCTGCCAAATTAAAAATGATATTTCTCATGCGTGAAATAACCTCATGGACTAATGACCAACTCTCTGTATAATTTGAATGGAAGCCCCAGCAGGTGGCAAACAATTAAGCACATAAGATAATTTAATATACTCTTTATATATATATATATAATGAAGGAGAGGAGGGAAATAAGGGAAGAAAGATTCTTTTCATTCTTTTCATAGTTAAAAAATCCTAAAATGAAGTCAAAGGAGAAAAAGAAAAAAAGAAAAAAGAAAAAAAAAAGAAGGAACTTAAAAATACATAAGAACATCATCTAATAACAGGTCTCTGGGACTCCTGTAATATTAAATTCTGAGTACTTTTTTCATGAAAAAAATTCAGATATGATTCTATTCTCACAGAGACAATACCAAAACAAAAGATTTCTCTTATGGCACAACAATAAACCTTGAGAAGCACTATGGTGTTTCCCTAAACTTGGAAATAGTCCTGAATCACACTGAGAACTAAATTTATAATAAGTTAAATGAAAACAAAAACAAAAGGTGCTGTTATCCAACTTTTTCTCATTTTTTAATGGGACACTTATTCATGTCTCAGAAGTCTGATGTATGAGTATGGAGCATGTGCCTCTTTCTGATAATTATTCAAATGTTATTAAAAAGATGCTTTTTCTAACATGTCATGTTTTTAGACATTTTCTTTTCATACCTACCAATAGTCAAAAATCCAAAACCTAAATCATAATTTCAATATAAACTGAATTTTTCAGAAATATTCATAATATGTTTCATATTACATAACGCAAAATAAGATTTCATTGAGAAATTTGGGCTTTTTTTTTTTTTTTTTTTGAGTTTAGTGTCTAAAACTGAAATTGATAACAGCTTCAATAGAATGATAATTTGGGTTCATACTGAGTTCTTGGTATCTTGGCATAAAGAAGCAGGGTGGCCTCTACCTTCTGGGACAAGGCCACCTGCAAAGCAGAAAGGATTGATGATATTTTGATAGTTCTAAAACTCAGTATGGATTTATGTGACCCTTGACTTTTAAATTAAATAATACAGAAGTTTTTAACTGTTATTATAAACAATATAAATTATTTTTAATATCAAAATAACAGAATAAAAAACCACTTTGGAATCAGCAAAAGACACTTATAGTTAAGCTGAATTAGAATTTAGTTACTTAGAAGCTGTTGCTTGCATTGGGAAGGGAACGGTGAAGTCTGCAGTTGTTCTTTGGTTGGTTGCTTGCTTCCTTGATTTCCTTCTCAAGTTTCTATAATAGCTTTAATAAATCAACCTATTTTTTAAGGTATCCAAGTGTTTAATTTTTCTGATCCTCTCATCTCTGCTCTTGTTTTCTTTGTAGTTTTCTCTAGTCAACTCAGCATTATACAATAAATAAATAAATACAAATAAATCACGCAATTGTGCAGGAAGAACACAAAAATATCATTTACACCATTTTGTCTCTGAAGTCCAGAATTACATTAATATCACCAAAGACTTAGCTTAGCACTGATACAACTATAGCCTTACTACCTCTTCTACTTTTAATTTAGTGCCAATGTATACAGAAATGCGTATTTTGAAACATCTCTTTCTTCTTCTAAGAGAGGATAGCTCTTGGTATTGCTACATCCTTCTTTTTGTGCCAGTTGAATGGCACTGCCCATGAAGAAAAAGCCACAAGGGAATATGTTATTTTCTGCAGCACCATCAGGTTCAGTTATCTCCTGCAGTGATTCACTCTTTCAATTTTATCAGTGCTCAAAGTTATTTCCTTTATGAAGCCTGAATTTTGCTATTGGCAAGAAAAAGAGGAATGAAGAGACAGGAAAAAAATCTTCCACCTTTTTACATAGCCATTAGCAGGTCAACATTGTTTGCTTTTGTTTGGTGTGAAACTTCTGCATACAGAGTAAGATAAGTCATGATTTACTTCTAGTATGCTCTTGTGGCTATACAAAGATATAATAGTCCTCCTAGAGGTTTAATGAAGGGAATATGTGCAATACTGTCTGAAATCTACACCTATGTGAACTCATTAGCATGGATTTTCTTAATTTTTTATTACATATTGCAATTATTTTTAATAAGATCCTTAACATGAAGCCCACAGCAAAAAAAAAAAAAAAAAAAAAAGAAAAAAAAAATCAAACTGCACTCTACAAGACATTTCCTGTTAAGTTACTGTTGTAGATGTTCAACAGAAGTGTTCAGCTGCTTACATTTTCACATAAATGTAAGAATGAGAGCCTGAGGCTATCTGAATACTGTCTTTTCAAACTTCAAAGGAGCAGTGAATGATTTTTGCCCTGCTTTTGCCATCTAGAATTGGCCTAAGCTTGGGGAGCAATTAAAATTAAATAGTTGCTGAACTGCAGAAAGTGAAGATCAGCAGCTCTGGGCATGAGCAGACTTTTATGAAGTCCCCTGACTAATTCATATCTTGGTGTTGGTAAAGCGGGCAATGAAGTCAGAATGAGAATCATTTATGTAGAAAGAGAGCAAAAGGCAGTAGTATTAACTTTAAATATACTGAGATAGATCTTTATCTCAAATCAACTTTCAAGTTCTTGTTTCCTCTCACATGAGGAACCTTCTGCAAAAAACTTTACCTTCCTGAGTTCTGAGCTTCTCCTCTTAAGCAACAATCTTTTATCTTGTAAATAGCTATCAGGACAGTTGAATGTGCCAGACCTGTGTATGTGGTATGAGATGAAAATCTTACTTCAAAAATGGGATGCTATTTTTTTAAAAAGGATTTATTTGTTTCATAAAAATCAGGATTTCTTTGAGATAAGCATAATTAAAAATATTAATAGTATTTAATAATATAAACACGAGGACTGAATTAAAGCATACAAAAATACATTTCCTGGCACAGCTTTGAATTTTCAAATTATGGGATGCATATATATATGTAACAGCTTACTTTGGTATAGATGCTTCTTGCATCTTTGATTCGGAACACAAAACAAAACAAAAGCACAAACTAAACAAAAGAAAGAAACAAAAACCACTTCATTTTTAGTGCAAGTTTAGAAAAAATGCAACAAACTAATGTATATTTAAACCAGCAATGAAAGGCACAGATGAACTCCAGTGTATTTAGCTACCTTTGAAAGAAAATGCATAGTAATATGATATACATGTCATTGCCAATTTCTATATTTCTTAAGTAGTTTATATAATTTTCCAAGCCATATTTTGAGTATTCAGATTAGGGATTATTTTGTGAGGGGAAGTGGAAAATCAAAAAGCCACACAAAATTTGAGGGAGAACTGCCTGTTCTCCCTTACACCTCCTTGTACCTAGAGAAGGTTTTCAAGTATATTTTTGTTAAATATTCAGAAATAAGTATTCTGTTAGGATTAGAGCTTTCTGGTCATTTAGTTCCCTTACGAAGCCAGGAAAAGACACAATGACTCCATTGCAGAAAATGTAAACTGTGTGATAACCTGTGTTTCCCGACTCTACCTTTTCTTTATAATTGTACAACACATATCACCCCTGCATACCTGACATACAGTAATCACTTCAAAGCTCATTTAGTTTTCAATTCATGCTAAACATTCTCATGTCAGTTATCATTTCTGCTGAGTGCAGATCTCTGATATGGGGTAATATATTCTCAAAAATTATTTTAACAGTTTTTAATTTTTATTTGTTTATCAGATATTTGCAGAATAATACAGGCATGCATAGACTCCCCTTTGCTTTGCAAATATATTTCAAATATATTTTGATTTGCCCATCTTGTTCCTGAGCATATAGATAGTAGCTGAGTAGCTCTGCAGTGCAGTATTACTATTGCTAGTAACAATTAATTAGCTAAAAAGCTTCAAGATGGGACTTCTAAAGCTTCCTCTATCTAAAATTTCTAGTTGCCTCTAGTTATATTTTACATGGATTAGTTCTAGCAGAAGATTTAAGTTGTCCACATCTCTACGCTGAATATTTTTTACCTTTGCTCATCTTTTTATGGTACAACTATGGTTTTGCAACTCTAATACAGTGAGGAAAAATATGTACCTGGTATGACAGCAAAGGCTAGAGAGGAAGAGACTGTTGTAGAAGGGTTCATGCCTTGGATGATAAGGGCTGGGGAATAAGCCTGACACTGGACACCACACAGCCAGCAAAAGCTCACATATGGTCTCCTGAAGGAATGCAAATTTGGTTTTAGAGGCAGTAAAAAACTTAGATAAACTATCTACAAATTGTGGAAGGGATGGAATATAGTAAATATAGACATAATATGGAGTCCAATGGCAATGTATACATTTGTAACATTTTTCTAGGAAACATAAACAGTGACCTCAAGACCCTAGCTTGAGGAAAAAGAAACCACCAACCTGAACATCATATTCCTTCCAGCAGGACTTCAGACAAATTATTGTGACAGCTGAATGTAGACACCAGCCTCTAGATCTTCTAGAAACTAGAAGAGCAGAAGAATGAGGTTGAAAAAAAAAATGGAGAAGAGAAAAAGAAATGCATATATAATAATTTAGTTATCATACTATTACTAAAACTTTTTTTCTACATAAACATTTTCTCTTTCTGTAATAATTAGATATGCATTATTAATGATTTTTTTATTAAGCTCTTAAAACTTCAATTGTAATAACAATAAATTTTTTGTTTTGCAAGTGACAGCGCTGGCTCATCCTTAGCTTGTAAGCACGATTTTGAGAATAACATACTGTAAATTCCTGTTTCCAAAAGTGTAGTCTAAGACTGTATTTCTTGTTATCCAAAAGACAGTGATATCTCTCAAGAGAGGCTGAAGCAGGTTACTTTACTGCTGCTGTTTTCATCCATCCTTGAGCATTATTTTTTGAGACAGAAACACATTTATTCTGCTCTCTTGTCAGCTATGTCATATTTTTCTTGCTAGGCTGTATATTTCTGTGATTTTTTTCATCATTTTCTCATGATTATACTGCTTACAGAAATATTTTCTTGTATTGTAGTTTCTATTTTACACACTATTCTATAATGTAACTGTATGCTCAAGCTGGAAATGAGCATCTTTGTTTTGTTTAATATTCTGATATACATTTGATAAGATAAATGTACTTTCTTTTAGTAATTTATTTCAATTATGTTTTTCACTTTAGAGGATGAGAATAAAGAGTAATTGTTTTCATCAGAGACTTACATTAGAAGAATTTGCTGCTGTTGCTATTTGGATAAAGCTAAGTCATTGAGACCTCCAAGGTGTGCTATATGTATCATCAGAATGATAGAAAAAATATTCCATAGTCAAAATATTATAACAGAAGGTACTGTGCCAACACTTGAGACAGTATATCAAATAATTGAAAAACGAGACCTAAATGCAAAAAATCTACAGCATAGTTTTTTCATTGAATTTGTGTAAGATTTGAAAAAAAAAAAAAAAAAGATTCTTACTGGTTATCAAGTTTACTGAATCATATAATTCATATTTGACATAACTTTTTAAAGTTCATATGTGTTTGTAAAAAATATTATTTCTGCAACATTTTACAATATCAATTTTCAGGAAGATTTGAACACAAAACATGATTTTGGAATCATCACTGCGTTACAGAGGAAGTTGCTATAAATTGGCATGTGTTTTACTATCATTTATTCATTCATGAAGAAATATGTGAAACTGTAAAAAAAAATTACAGTGTGATCATAAATTAGCTCTACATTAAAGAGTATATTTTGGCTGTAATAAATCGGAATCCATTAAAAATATACTGGTGGAAAATAACTGGTGGAAATATCTATAATAATTTTAAGTACTTGATTTAAAATAAAAGATTGCCCGAGAGAATATATGTCTCTGTGTGTATTAAATAAGTAATTACAACTATTAATAAATATCTAAACCCACGAAAATATTGTTGACTTTCTTTTTTTAAAATTTTTTAATAGTCACAGGACTATTTGAAGTTATTGTTTAAACACAGAGAGATAAATTTGTATTTTATAAGAAGTATTTAAATACACTACAGTAGCAAATTTTGTTTAGTGAAAAGCAAATACACAGTGTAAAGAAATGCTATGTGGTTACTCTATAAAATAGATGAATTCATAATATAAAAACTCAGTCTGGGTGAATTATGAATACAAAAATATCAGTGGATCATTTTTTAGCTGATCATTTTCAGTAGAAAACCCATTGTTGCCCTTCTTCAGAGACTAAAAATATCTTTTGAAATAATATGTTGGGTGACAGAAAAACTAAATATGAAAGCCTGAATCTTTCCAGCATATATGCAATAAAGTAGTAAATGTATGGTAAGTAACAGTAATTAAAAATTTTTGTCATATTAGATGTTAGAACATTATTACTGACATGCAAGTTTCTCAGTACTGTGGCTACATACTTGAAAATATTGTTTGGTGTTTGAAAAATGTATCTTTGCTATCCAGAAACATTGAAGCACACATAGCTTAAGAGCTTTTTTAGAACTCCCAACTTATTAAAATTAGTTATTCTTCAGTATGTGTTTTGCAAATATTCTGCACTTCACCAGCATAGACTGTGTGGTCACAGTTAATTACCTTAATCAGATGAGTACATTATCTGATAGAGGTACTATTAGTGCAACTTAAGTATGCTGCACATTACATTATTACATATCAGGTAAATACATTCAGTCCAAATAATGTAAAAAACTAAAATTGACAACATATGTTTTTCTTATCTAACTTATAATTCTATAGCTGTTATCTTAGTAGTTGAGTACATGTAGGTGGTGTGGAATCTCCACAGATCTCTCTTTTAAATAATATTGTTTACTAATTTTATAAATATAAGTGGTAAAAATGGCATTAAAGAGTTCATTGAATACAACAAATTTATTGTCAATTCTGTGGAAGCACAAAAAAAAAAACAACAACAACAACAAAAAAAATCCAAACTGATAAAAGCCAACCAAACTAAAAACACTGTATCATGTGGGTTGAAAGTACTGCATTTCTTAACATAGAAATAGAATACCCTTAAAAGGACTTTTCTAGAAATACCACAGCAGGTAATAACTGCAAATCTTAAGTTTTATGGAAATGGATATATATATATCACCATTGCTGTAATCCAGTATCTACAGAATCCAAATACACTGTTTAGTAGGAATGTCTTTTGATTGCACAGAATGATTCCATGCCTTGAATGCATTTCATACTGAAAAAAAGCAAGCAGAGAATTCTGTTGGCATGGACAATTTGTATTAGACACCAGATTGTCTAAAACAAGTATATTTTACTCAGTAGAACTATAGCCTTATATCTCAAATATTAAGATTATAGAGCCAGGAGAATTGAATTATGAATGCACACAGCTCAGTTTTAACTTAAAAAGCATATATAAATTAAAAATATATAACGAGACTCACTTCTGAGTGGAGAATAAGGGACAAAAAAAAAACCCAAGTCCACTATATCGAGAGACACCATCATGAAATCAGGTTCAATTTCTATTTCCTTCAATTACGGATACTGTCACTAGAGTGTTTCAAGTTCTGTAACTTCCATTTTCCATGAAAATAATTGTCAATAAAACAACAGAATTGTCCTTATTTTCTGAGGTTTTAGAACTAAATACAGTGAGAACTTAATTGCATATTTTACAAAAATGAGAGGTGATGAATATCTGATTGTTTCATAAAAGCTTTACATTAAGGTCATACTTTCATTGATGAAGTACAGAAGCCCAGAAACAAACAAAAATATCAAAATAACAAAAAACAATTGTCCTTCACATGTGAGCAAGATCAACTGTGCCAATAACAGGCAATCATTTTTTCACATATTACTGATTTTTTCAACCCTAGCACATAAAGGAGAGGAATCAGAGGAATCATGCACTCTCAGTTTTTGTTGTGGAACATATAATTTCAATACTGATTCATGCATTATTTATTTATTTTTTAATAAATATAGCACTTAAACCCAGGTTGTTACCTAATAATAGTTTCCATTAGGTTAAACAGAAATGGACTCTGATTCAAAAGCTTTAAACTAAGCTGAGAAAAAAATAGGAAATTATCTCCCTTTTTATGATTTCAAAGTCTTCTATTTCTGAGGAATATATCACCACTCTCAGTTCTGTCTTTTATTAATTATCCATTGCAATTCAAAGTAGAAACAGGTTGGGAGATGACATGTCAAGCTTTGGAAGCCAGGGAAAGAAAAAATGCTGTTATAAATTACAGAGTAGGTCAGGAACATGAACACTAGAGTTTTCAAATATTGAAATGGATGTCCTTTCTTCATCCAGTTCTGTAAGGGTATCCATGACTCCAGGACGCTATGGTTTATTATATTTCTCTTGTTTTGGCAAGAAGTTCTATGCTGAACATGAAGAAGCTTTTTTTTTTTTTTTTTTTTTTTTTTTAATTAAGAAATTAATCAAAGGTAATGCTTTGTTAAGAAGAGGGAGAATCCCTCTCTCAACTCAGTCATTTCAGTCCACTCCAGAAGGTACTCTTCGGCATACACACTTCTCATAGCCCAGTGGCTATGGCTAAAGCTCCTACTTCTTCCAGAAACTGGCACCACAGATGAGGAGTACCTATACCCTCAGTCTGTTTGCAGTAGTTAGCACAAAACTGACTTATTCTAATCCCTAGGTATCCGTACTTGTAACCACTTTTTCAGCTAGTCCTTACAGCATTCACATAGGATGGAGAGTGAAGTCATAGGAGAGAGAGAAAATAAAAACAGACTGACCCGATCAAGCACAAGGCTCAGAAAAGTGTGCTGAATAGCCCCCATTTTAGATGTAACTGACCCCTTTTATATCTCTTTCTGCCCATTCCTTCTTTTTAACTTCCTGACTCTTCCTGAACATTCTCCTATTAGTTTACATAGTTCTAAGACACACCAAAACTAACCCTCCATCCCCCACACCCAATATACAAGGACCTGAAATTCACATACTTATCACTTGCTAAATCTACATATCTACTCCTTAAATTGATGTCTGCAGTTTCTTGACGGCCCAACAGTTAGTGTGATTAACTAGGCTGGTGTTCTATCATTGTCTCTGTTACTGCTTGACAAGGTCCTGAGTCCTTGTGAATCTTATGAAAATAGAAATTCCCATATATTATTACTGCATACATTGTTTCAACTATCATCAAATGAAATTACATTTAATTGCTTTCTTATTTAGTCTAAAGATATTTATTCTCTGAAATCCGTAGGTATACACAGGTTCAAGATGTGATTCTGAGCAACCAGCTCAGTTGCACATTAACCTGCTAGAAGGTTTTCAAGGCAGAAAGTAAATGCAAATTTGCTTCTGTTTTCTGATGTATCTGCCATCTCTACAAAATAGATATTGTTTTCTTTCAATTGGACTGAATTTGCATTATATTTTTTCTTATTACTACAGAGGTGTCGGCTGTCCAGAAAGCGAAACCATGCTATGCCACTTCTAAATAGCTAAGGACAAAGCTATATTTAAGGGTTTATTGAATTAAAATCTTATACAGAAAGAAAAAGGTATTTTGACATCAAAATATAGGTAAATACATTTCTTGGTATAAAGATGTAAAAGTTTCTCTAATAATGTAAAATACTGTTAAATAGATGGACCTACTCAATTTAAAAAATAATTTTTAATATGCATACTTTGATTTTATTTATTTTGTGATTTTTTAGCTCTCGAGTTGTGAGAGCTAAACACAAAAATCAACAAAATGCAGTTTACACACACACACACATACTTCAATTTGTTAAGAGAAAGACCTTTGAGAGGAAAAAAATTAATTTGTATCTTTACACCCCATTAAATGTCTGTATGAATTTTCACATTCATAGTAGTTTATAGTTAACTTACAGATCAGCGTAATAAAACTTCCAAGTAACTTGCATGTAACATACAGTCACTACTGATTTTATCTTGCTTATTCCTCATGAAGTATGTTTAATATTAAATTAAAAGGAAGGGAGAAAAGAACTAGCACCACTAACAGCAGTGACTACTGGGTCTCAATAGATTACATACATGATGATTCTGGACGCAAGAAAAAGCAGAATTATTGAAGTGTTGCAGATTTGCTTCCAAAATGCAGTGAAATTGTAAAAAGCAAAATAACTGCAGGCAACTTTTTATAAAGAATCAAAACCAAGCTTGATGTAAACATTAATATTCTTGAAGTATCCAGTCGCTTTTCCTTTGCCTTACTAATCCCTAACTGCACAGCTAAACACACATGACCAAATTCATTGTGGAAATTCAGTGATTTCAGCTGCTTTAATTTTTTAAATAAGTTAATCTAAGGAAAAAAAAGTGCATTCAACATCAAAAAGGTAAGATTTTTTAAGACATATTTTTAATATTAAGAAAAAATGGTGTTCAGAATCTACAGAAGTAACATTGAGTTTAATTAATTTAGAAATTAATTATAAACTATATTGAAAACAGTAATTACTTATTTATGGTTTTATTATTATCTCAGTCTCTGTATTAAACTAAAAATATAGTTTTTCTCAATCAAATATGTTATATTATAGACAGGTTAGCATGCAATAGAATGTTAATTTGTAATCTTTGTTTATCAGCATTGCTTAAAAGAATAAAGTGCTATGATAATTCTTACATCTAATCTAGTTAAATATGTTGGGCCAGGGATACAGACTGATTTAAGTCTTGAAGTATAACTTGATTTTTCTTGGAGAGTCCATAGCATCCAAAGTAAAAAAGGATAAAATATCACAAATGAGCATGCCATTTGAGACCAAATTGTAAGTGTGACAGCACGGGAGAGTGTATAGGAACTGCTGAATCACAGCCTGAACCTCTGATTAGTCACCTGAGGCAAGCAATGAGTCAGCCCTGGGAGCACAGGTGAAAACAATTCACCTGTGCTGCAGGAAGGGGTGGAGCCTGGCTCCACCTCTCCTAGACCCATTTAAGAGCTGACTACCACTGGGGAAGGATCTTTCTTCTGGTGATCTAATCTGCTTGAGTTTCCTGAGTGAGCTCATTAAATGGGTGAGCATCCTATTTCTTCACCTTGTCTTGCTTTGCATAACTCTCATGTTTATTTCATTATTATTCTTTGGTTATACACAGGGAATTACAGCAGCTAGGACAAATGTGTAGCATTCACTTTTATTGACAAAGCTATTCTTTCAATTTTTTTATGGCTGTGTTAGTTGGAGTTCTTCATCAAGAACTTTTTTATCTTCAAGATTCAAGATTCAAGTATCTTCATCGGTCCCACCAGCAGTGGGATCAAATGTACTCTCTGCAAGTTTCTGGATGATACCAAGCTGTGTGGTGTAGTTGTCACACTTTGAGGAATGGGGTACTATCCATAGAGGCCTAAACAGGCTCTAGCTGTGGGCTGAGGAGAACCCCATGAGGTTTAATAAATCAAAGTGCAAGTTATTGCACCTGGGCCACAGATACACCTGCTATTAATACTAGCTGGGAGATGAAAGGATAGAGTACAGGTCTATCAAAAAGAACTCAAGGGTACTAGTGCAAACAGAAGGGAAATAAACATTTTTTCATGGTTAAATAGTGATAGGATAAGGGGAAACTGTTATAAACCAAGGCAAAATTTAGATTAGATGTCGGGGAAATTTTTCTATGAGGGTGGAGATGTGGAGACAGGCTGCCCAGAGAAGCTGTGGATGTCCCAGTCCTGGACCTGTTCAAGATTCAGTGGGCCCTGGGTGACCTGATCTGTTGCATAATTTAGTGGTTGTCAACCTTTTGCAGCAGGGGGGATAGAACTAGCTGGTCTTTCAGTACCCTTCCAACCTAAGCCATTCTATGAGTCTAGGATGTTCTCATTTAAAAGACTTAATTATTAGGCACACATTAATTTTGGATGTTGTAAAAATAATTTAATAGCAAATTGAACAGCATGCTTAATTTTTCCAGAAATGCTATTTTTGCTTATTCTGGCTGTGCAGATTTCTTGGAATTTATTTCACTACTGGTATGTTTTAGAATGAAAAGCAATGAAATGAGTAGTCTTGTTTGGAGAAGATTCCTGTTAAATAATTTTGAGAAATCCGAGAATGACAAAAAAACCAACAAATAACATAATTTTATGGAGAAGTTCTGAAAGCAGTTCACAATTTTTGTGTTAATTGATCCTTGAAATTAAATCATGAATTTCTATAAAATAGGAAGAAGTGTATTAAATGTAAAAAGTAGTTTTGTGTACTTCAGGTTTTCATCTTAGGCAAACATCTACCACGGACAGAAATTCTTTCATACATGATAGTGTTTGCTTTTGATTCCCCCACAAAAAGAAAAAAAAGTAGCCCCTCTTTCAATCTCACAATAAATATTAGCATGAAACTCTGCCACAAAAATAAAGATAATTGTAAATTTCCAATAGTTTTGCCTGTCTTTTTGAGTACTTGTATCACTTTGCCATCTGTGATTTCTCAGGCCTGGAAGCACATAAGGGTACTGAGGGTATGTCATATCCTGGCTAGTGACTCCATAGCATGCCGCCACCTCAAACTTCCCCCAAATGGTACTCATCATCACGATCTCAGCAAATACTATTGGTAGTATGAATTACTTTCCATATCTGATTGCTAGTATAAGAATACAGAAATCACACTGTTCCTCAGCACTTCAACTTTCTTCATGTAACTATAATCTCTAGGATTTTTAGTTGCAGTTGTTTATTCCCACTTAGCTTCATAGTTCATTCTGGCTCAGTCTAGTTAGGACTGAGTAGAAGTATTTGTGGTCTTCTTTGTCCAGGTGTTATCCAGTGTTTTTTGAATAGGGTTTACCTTCTGACAGATGTGCATTGATTCAAAGTAGCAGTTTCTGAAATATTGATAAGATGACAGACATCATGGAGAATGTCATCGAGATATCATGTTTATCTTAATAAATAGTGAATGCATCCTTAGACTTTTGAGGCAGTTCTCTTTATTCCAGATTTAAATGAGTGATGAAAGAGCAAATTACAGCATGTAAAAATGTGGAGAGAAGACTAAAGTGAAAAAGTTTGGAGCAGAATATGCTGACTACTATAGGCATTAATTTTATTTAGTGAAAAATAAATTAAGAAACTTAACATGGAAATTTACATCAGAAAAATTCAAAATAAACATCTACAGAGACATCAAATTGAAGGTTTGAGGCTGATTCCTGAAATAATGTGGAGGGTTGTAATGGCTTGTGAATTATGAATTAGACTGCATGGTTTAACAATTCTCACTGTTCTTGAACTTTGACGACTTTAATCTATTGCAAGGTCAGTGTTTTAACTATCTGCACATACTTTTTCATATTAGTAAAACCACTGAAATGGTGAAGTACTTAATGGCTGTGAGCCCAAGGCTTTTTTTCTTTCCTCTAGAGTGTCATGAAACTACTACATTGCACAAGCATATTTGCTCTTTACTTAGCTAGTCTAGTTTTGAAAGAACCAGGAAGAAAAGGTAGGTGTGCTTTTACTACTATGTCCTTCCTTTAAGACAAAATATTTTCATCTTAGCTGAAAAGCTTTTATTTATATAACAACATTCAAAATGTACAGTAGAGAAGAAATAGACATGATTTGTCTTGCCTTCTGCAAGATTCAATTGCTTATGCAATTACAATATTCTCATACCATTTGCAATGTCTCTGTGTTATTGAAGTTTAATGTATCAGAACTCTTTGCTAATAGGAAAAGAAGTTAATGAAGTTTTTAGTCAATTACAAAGAAAGCACTTCTTAAAGGGAGAAAATATGTGAATCAAAGAGTTAAAATCCCAATTTTCTTTCTAATCTCAGTACTTTTAAAATATTCTTTTTATTGCACAAACAAGAAAAAAAATCTAAATTAATGGACTTAACCATAAGAAAAAGTACTTGATGCCTGAAAAACATTGTTATAAAACAGGTTTATCAAAGGTCAAAGACTGCATCAAATGAAAATCACATGCAGCTAAAATAGTTATGACCACACAGTAGCTCTTAGTAATTTTTAATTTTACCTGGTTTGACTATTCTATATACGCTACTTTTGGGAATGTAATTACGAGAAACTTTTTACTGTATTCCCTCTCCTTTTGCTGCCTGACACTTGCTTAAACAGATCCCTCACACTGTTAACCAACAATTTTAATTTCGTTTCCAGCTTTGGTTATTTTGGAAAATGAAGTTAAGTTTTTTAAGCTAATTGACTTCTTTCTATGCTTTCTTTCAGTGTTCCACCCACCCATAACAGTAACATCTTCTCTTCTTTTTGCTTAAGAGAGAATTGTATCTAGCTATGTTAACAGCTGCTGCTCCCTTTCTGTGTTCTTATGAATCCTTGTATGAACTTGAGTAACTTTCATGTATTTTCTGTAACTCTAATTTAAAATGTGTCTTTTTAAGCCAGGGCACAACTCAAGAATATGTGCATATGCATATATGTGCACATCTCTCTCATATATATAACTTGTGTATTATGCAGCCCAGGATATGGTTGGCCTTCTGGACTGCAAACTCACATCAACCAACATCCCCAAATCCTTCTCTTTCAGGGCTGCTCTCAAGCCATTCTTCACCTAAAATGTATCTGTGCTTGGGATTGCTTTGATCCAGTTCCCGAACTTGCACTTGGTTTTGTTGAACTTCGTGAAATTGGTATGGGCCTGCTTCTCAAGACAGCTTAGCTCCATCTGGATGGTATCCCTTCTCTCTGGAATGTCAACTGCACCACTCAGCTTGGTGTCTTCTGCAAAGTTGCTGAGGATGCACTCAATTCCACTGTCCATTTTGCCTACAGAGATGTTAAAGAGCATTGGTCCCAGCACCAATTCTTGAGGAACACCAGCCATCACCTGTCTCAGCTTGGATAGTGAGCTGTTGACAACAACTGAGTGCATCTTCAAGCCAATTCCTTATCTAGCAAGTGGTCCATCCATCAAGTACATCTTTTTCTTCAATTTGGTGACCATGATGTTGTGTAGGACAGTGTCAAATGCTTTACACAAGTTCAAGTAGATGTCAGTTTCTCTTCCTTTATCCTCTGACACCGTAACTCCATCATAAAAGGCCACCAGATTTGTCAGGCATAACTTGCTCTTGTTAATGACTTGATCTTCTCTATGATCTTGCCCAGCACAGAGGTGAGACTGGTCTGTAGTTCCCTGGATATTTTTCCCTTCTTGAAAAATGGGCTTATGTTTCCCTTATGTTTCCAATCTGTGGGAACTTCAATCTGCCATGACCTTTCAGATATGATTGATAGTGGCTTGACAACTTCAGCTGCCAGTTCCCTCAGAACCTTTGGATGAATCTCATTGTGAGCTTATGCACCTGAAACCTGTGTCCTCATGGGAGGCATCCCAGAGTCCTGAAGGAGTTGGCTCCCATAGCCTCCAAACCATTCTCAATGATATTTGGACAGGCATGGCAATCGGTGAAATTCCTGGTGACCAAAAGAAAGGCAATGAAACATCTCCTTTTGAGAAGGATAGAGAAAATGATCCAGGAAACTACCAACCTGTCAGCCTCAGTCTGTGCTGGGGAAAATCATGGAATGCATCCTCCTGTGTAAGCTGTACTAAGGTACATGGAAGAGAAGGCAGTAATACAAGAAAACCAGCATGACTTCAAGTCTTGCTTAACCAATATAGTAGCCTTTTACGATGGTATAACCACATCAGTGAAAAAGGGAAGAGCTACTGTTGCCATCTGTCTGGACTTCAGTAATGTTTTTGACATGGTCTCCTGTAACATCATTCTCTCAAGTTGGAAAGATATGGATGTGATGAGTAGACTGTTCAGTAGACAAAGAACCGGCTGCAAGATTGTACTCAGAGTGGTCAATGGCTCAGTGTCTGATGGAGATCGGTGATGAGTTGTCCTTCAGAGATCTGTACTGGAACCAGTACTATTTAATAGTAAATAAAATGATCTAAAGAATAGAACACCTCTCCTACAATGACAGACTAAAATAGCTGGAGCTGTTCAACCTGGAGAAGAGAAGGCTCTGACGGGACCTGAGTGTGGCCTTTCATTGTCTAAAGGGAAGCTGTTAAAAAAAAAAGACAGAATATTTAGCAGGACCTTTTTGTGACAGGGCAAGGGGAAATGGTTTCAAGCTAAAAGATCGGAGATTTAGATGAGAGATTTAGATTATTATATTTAGAAAAAAATGCTCATGCACAGACTGAAATTTTGTGACTGATGGAATTTCATGCTATTTTTAAAGTACCCCACATTCCATAACATACAAGTACTATAAATGATGGACATTTAGGTTCCCATATTCCATATTTAGAGACCGAAAATCCTGCCCTATCAGATCAAAGCTAAACTTTTTTTCTGTACCACTTATCAATATACATAGAAGCCAACTATTTGAGTAAAATTTTTAAATCCCAAAGGTACTAAATAGAAATGGATCTTTGTTTCAAAGAACAGATTTTCTATTTGGTGCTATATCTTCTTTCTCAAATATCTTCTTTCTCAATCATGTTTTTTATTTCTCTTGAACAACACTCATTTGTTTCTAGTGAGATAAATATTACATAATGATGATTTTGTTTCGTTTTCTTTCAAGTTGCTAATTAATGACACATGTTGGCAAACACCTGCCTCTTTCTCAATTACCTCAACTGAGCCTGAATTTCTTATTTCAAGTTATTCTTTTTTGATTTATTTTTGTCTAGTACTTTTCTTTTTCTGTTGCTTTCGGTAGCAACTTCTGATGTTCTTTGTCCCCGCATCCCAGGATGCCGCTTATGTCAAAACCAGCCCTATACCCGGGTGGGACCAAATCACCACACACAGACCCCCAGTATGGTGCATGGCAAAGTGGCAGTTTATTCTTCTTGGTGTGTGCTTTTTGTAGTAGCCGTGTTTTGTTTTTTGTCTACACCCTTACGCGTGTCTTATCAATGTATGTCACATATGACTGATAACAGAGCAGGGGAGGTGCTGTCCCGTCACATCCCGAGTCCCCCACGTACGCCTACTGCAACACTTTTCCAGTTAAATATTATTTAAATTTCTGTCACGTATGAAGGGTGCTCTAAAGGATTTAACCCTCAGCTAGTGTTAAATACATGGTTTCTTTTTTGACTCAACTGTAAGCATCTATGATTTTCAGTGTCTTGAGGTATGTAGAATTTATTGCAGTTAGCTTTCAGCTCCTAACTTGAATAAATAGAGACAGAAGAAAAAAAAATGCAGGAATATACAGGGAGCAATTTACCATGTACCAATTAATGACCATAGATAGGAAAGATGAATTATGTATTAAGATTTCTATCTAAACAAAAGAAAATAAGCATGAGAAGCACAGTAGGGATACTATGTAAAATTAGATATTAGAAAATGCTAGTAAGGGTTTTCAGTTGCACTTAAATTAAAAGACCATGTACAAAATTTTCTTCCATAACTAGTAGGATAATATTCTAGTCTTTTATAAAAACTAAGTACGTCATCTTTGTGCATCTGGAATTTCAATGTCTGCTAGAATTGTTTTTCTTGTTATTCTAATTATCCTTCAATAAATAAAGCTACTGCTAGGCAAATTTGATAACTGATTATAAATGTAACCCCATCACTTCTGCAGATATACCCAGCTGTAGGTGTTATTAAAATGATATACAAGATTATGCATTAGTGAGTTGCAAGGTAATGTGGAATGTGGGCGTCTGCTTCATTTAGGTTACCAGATCAAGTATTTTTCTATTTCAAAGGGATGCAAAGTGATAAATGAAACATGCAGATACAAATAAGAGAGATAAGCAATGGGTGGTAAAACTATAAATGCCAAAACTTTTGAAATGGTAATTGCTGGTCCCCTAAGAAACTCTAGGCATAACTATGTGAAGAATCAACCTGGACTGTGTAATTGGCAAGAAGGAAGAGCACAAGTATTAAGGATATTGGAGGGAGTTTATGGGTCTGTGCAATCTTGAGGAGTGTGTAGGAAATGGGTGAAAGAGATTATTAAAAAGAGGTGACTACTGAGGGAGAAGAGACTGGCACAGGGGGACAAGTGTGTGCAAAAGCCAGTTGGTATGTTTTATATTAGATCCTTTATTAACTCTTTGTGATAATATGATAGTACTATTTATGAGTGCTCACACAGAAATTGGAGTGACTGTGGTACGTGTATTTGGGGCTAATAAAAAAGAGGAGGTCAGAGATGACAATCTATGCATTCCTGCTGCCAGTAAACTGGGGTGAGACAGCAGGTCAAAGAGTACATGTGCCTGGGTGCTAGCAGGTCAGGGAGAGAAGTGTGTATTTTTTCCAGACATTGTGTGTGTCTAATTTTCTAGCAAATTCAAACTGGATAAGTCTTGTGCAGAAGTACTAGTGCTTCTGTGAATGGTCTACCAGTCCTGAAGAAAGTACTCTGGGGCAAGTTAATACTCATCTATTTATTAGAGAGGTACTCATGTTAACAGGGGAGGCCAGCCACCGGAATATCCACACTATAGCCTTAGTGCCATGTCTACTTAAGTAGCATCAAGAGACAAAGCACTGCATACCAAAATAAACAATGTCATTCACGTAAATTGAGGACACTTGGTTCATCTGTGGAGCAGTCTTCCCAAAGCTAACACAAGCCATTCCTCATATGCTACTAGCCCATTCAGGCTGTGACCTCTATTTTCCCTCAGCTGACATAGGAGATCCCCCATTCTGAGCAAGTGTATCAGGTGGAAAAGAATGGATAATGGTACCTGGGGAGCTGTGCAAACATGAAGTGCTTTTGTGGGTGTGCTAATGTGTATGATTGACTCTGTTTGCTAGTGGGCTGGCAGGTGTGTAGGAGACTGGTGAAAT
This sequence comes from Perdix hodgsoniae, assembly GCA_035772895.1. Classification (NCBI taxonomy): domain Eukaryota; kingdom Metazoa; phylum Chordata; class Aves; order Galliformes; family Phasianidae; genus Perdix; species Perdix hodgsoniae. The sequence continues at coordinate 2,305,474 of JAPSGF010000002.1, read as the reverse complement.
GAGTAAGAAGACTCAGTATCCAGTCAAAAAGAAGGACTCTGATGGTAACTCAGGTGTCCACATACACGGATATGTTTGTGAATCTAGAGAGCATGTGTGTGCATATTTTCACCTGTGAGCTTTAGTTATGATAAGCTGGAGAAGAGAAAGGAAACTTGGCTCCCTGTACTTACATCTTCTGTGCTGCTATATATGAGGATTATTAAAGTCAGCGTCCCGGCTGTGACTGTCCTTGAAGACAGCCATGTCAGTGTCCTCTGCCTGTGTATAACTCTGGAATACATGTACTGCCTTGCTAATAGCTAAACCTCCAACCAGTAAAGTAGCAGCTGCATCTGTCAGCCTTGATGGAGCCTCCTGAGAATGAAGCTGATCTGCAGTGTCTGGGATGGAGCAATCCAGGGCCCCAGATTCTTATGGAATTGAAGGTCTTGTAATAACCCTTATCAGAAGCATGTCTCAGGTTCAAATCTATTACAATAGCCTAAATTATTCCTGTATGATAGAGACACTGTGTTTTGATTTCAAGATTGACGTCCTAAGCAAATATTCACCTGTCCCTTATTTACTGTAACTGAAAGCATTCATACAAAATTTGAAGAAGTTTTACATAAATGATTAGGTCATTTGCATTCTCTTATGACAATCTTCACACTTGATAGAAGACAGAAGCTGAATAAGCATTATCTTTTTAAATAATTTCCATGTGGTCTACTAACTCTTATAGAGCTAATAATTGTGATTAAATTATACAAAGTCTCTAGCATCTTGTGAAGGCATATTGTAAAAGTGAGGATTGCTCTGAAATAAATTATTGAGAGATGTATGTCATTATATATTCACCATGAATGAAGGAAGTGTTTCTAGGCATCATGTTAATCCATGTCAAGGAAGGACAATGAAGGTCAAGAAGGAAGATCCTTGAAAGATTTTAGAATATGAATTATTATAGTGGGGTCAATATGATTAGCAAAATGAGCAATGATAGTTAGTAGAGTGTTTCCTGAACAAGAGGCAATCATAAGATATTTGTGGAAAGAAGGCTAAATTATTCTTCACAGGCATAAATCATTGTAGTATTCTTGACAATAATTCTTCTTCTTCTTCTTCTTCTTCTTCTTCTTCTTCTTCTTCTTTTCTTTCTTCTTTTTCCCTTCCCTTCCCTTTTTTGACTGCATATTCTAAGTTAAGATTTGTTTTGTATTCTATGCAAGCATTTTGGACTGTGAAAAACAAGATTTAAAAATCATCAGGAGAAACACTTATGTATTTTAACACCATGTTATTTTCAAATAATATAGATAAAGATTTAACACATAAACTGAGGGAAATTGTTTTGTGATCAACTGTCAATGGTTTATGGGCTGAAAAAAAGTGTTTAAAATATCATAGATTTGATAGGTTATCTAATAGGTGATAGTGAATAAAATATGAATCTCATAATCAAAGAATCTTGTCACATTTCTGTGATAAAATGAGTACAAAATATACAAGAGAAAAGGCACAAAGACAACCTCTCTGTCCTTCTAAGGACATGCAAAATACTTACAGTTTTATCATCTTTTATTTATAAATTATAGTATCCAAACCATTAATCTTTTAAAGGTATAACTGTAATAAAATTGCAATTGTTATTTTGGACAGCATGATTTATTAGTTAAAATGAGGCAAAATATTATTCATTGATATCCATATTATTGTGGGCTTTTTGTTAGGTAAATAGTTGTGAGTGATTTTGTAAAGTAAAAAATAGATGCTGGTCACAGGGACATTGAAAACTCTTTCCTGTGCAGATATTTGTATTTTGCCTTACTTAAAAGAAGTTTTAAAAGTATTATATCAAGAATGCGTGCAGATCTTAAAAAAACTGTGATTGAGTACAACAGTATCAATTTAAAATGGAAGTACAATTCTGTTCATTAGGGAAATAAAAATGAATTTTATGATGCAATACTGAATGTATTGTTTCTTCACTGACAACTTTTGCAGTTGATGTAGTTGATGGTTATCTACAAAGATGTGCCACTTTTCCAGTAATATGTTTTTACTGCTCTGTTCACTAACATTCCTAACAAATGTAGCAAATAAATTGTAAATTCATTATTTAATAGTAGGTTGATAACTGACATATCAGACAAAGTGATAATGTCTGATTAACTCATTTATATATACAAATTTAAGTGCAATTTTAGATTTTCTTATTAAATTTAAGGAAGGTATATTATTTCCTAAGTGGCTAGTTTTACTTAAAAAGAAAATATATACACAATTTTATCATAGTTATAATCATAAACTTGTCTCATTTAGTATACTGAGCACTTGAGAAAACAGATTGACCAAATTTCTGTTGATTCACTTATTTGTCTTATGAATCTTAGTTTCTTACTTCTCCATTCTATTTACTTATCATATTTTCCATTTGGTCCTTCCACTTCTTCTGTTCATTGATAGATTTCTTTCTTTAGACAAGTTCCTTGTTTTCTATCAGCATGCCCAGAGCAATTATTATTGAACAGTCTCTGATCAGAAGAAGTGACTAATCATAAGAAGAGGTGGATTTAGTTGCTTGAAAGAAGCATTGAGGATATTCTGCATGACCATCAGGTGCCACTCCAAGGTTTCCAATGGCCTGTCTATCAAAGCAGTGAGGATCTCTCATATCGAGGCATCTCAAATGAAACTAGATGCTTATTTTTAAGCAACTGAATTATTAATTAATTATTATTCAGAGTTGATAGAATTTCAAGTGCTTATTTTTTTCCTCTGAAATTCTTAAAATCCTACACAGTTATTACCAATGTAATTCCCTTTTAAACTAAAAATTCTATGCTTGCAACCAGTTGTTTTGTTTTGAAAGGACACTCCTGTCCTATATTGACTAGTCCTAATATTCCATTCCTATGAACTGTTTTGACAAGTCACAGAGCCTAGATAAAAAAGAGTATGAGCAAGCTGTAGATAGTGATAGGACAGGGGGGAATGGTTTTACACTCAAGGAGGGAAGGTTTGGATGTCAGGAGGAAGTTCTTTATGGAAGGAGTGGTGAGGTGTTGGAACAGGCTGCCCAGAGAGGTTGTGCCCTGGAGTTGTTCAAGGCCAGGTTGGATGGGGCCCTTGGCAACCTGGTCTACTACCAGATTTGGAGGTTAGTCAGAATTTTATGTTAGTTGGAATCTGATGATCTCTGAGGCCCCTACCAACCCAAGCCATTCTATGATACTAGCTTTTTTCTTGGACATTTTCTTCCACCAAAATAGGAATTGTTCTACTTCTGTTGTTTTTGTGTCCAGCCTTTTTATGTGTCTAGGAGTCATTTCCTTGATCAGCCAAATACTTGATGTACAAGAAACTCAGGCTCATTTTCTTTATCTTACATGATTCTGAATTTCATCCAGAAATCCTGCCATTAAACCCAATAATTTATTTTTTATCCAAGCAAAGTTTCTAGAGACTTGAATGTGTTGCTTTTTTTTTGTTGGTGGTGGTTGGTTCTTTTATGCTTTAGATCTCTTGCTAATTATAAACTTCAGGTACTTTTTCAGGATGACTATTTTCTTAGAATAGTAAACATGACATTCATTTGTGCTCCAGGTCCACAAATCTTATCAGCTTTGTTTCCTTTCTTTACGTCAAGAATAACATGATAATAATAAAAATTGAGTGCAGTTTTCACTTACTTTTACTCTCTAGATTTACTTGCAGTTGCTCCTTAACTTTTCCCACTTTTGTTAAGAGGATATATGTAGGTAGCCCAGAAAGTAATCCCTCCTAAATCTTGTTAATATTTGTATTAAGTAAATATTCACGATCATTGTAAAATCACTGTTTTTTCTGACATTTCACTAAATAAAACATCTTTGGATTCTTGTGTGCTTTCCATAAATTCTCTCTTCCCTTATACAAAATTCCAGTTTAATTTTTCCAATTTACATTCTCTTTTTTTTTTTTTTTTTTTAGTGTTTTTCATTGTCTTTCTTTTCTGGCAAAACTTTTTTAATAACTTTCCCAGATCCTCTTTGATTTGAGATTAACTGATTATTCTTACTACAGAAAAGTAATTCAGTTGCACTCCACCAAACAGAAAAGTGTGATCTCTTTACACGATCACTGTTGTCATCTCTGTTTTATAACAAGCTATTTCTGTTTTTCTTAAGATGTATTTTAAAAACTAATAGCGTTTAACCCTAAAAATATTCTTCTGAAGTGTATTATTACTGTTCTGTGCTTCATAATGTGTAATTAAGCATAATTTTATGTGCCAGATTTTCTTCCTAATTTTACCTTAATTCCTGTTTTCTACCTGTAAATTTTTTAGTGATGAAAAGCAAGCTTGAAGCAGAATTTTCTCTTTACCATCAAAATATGTGTAATAACCCACTATTTTGTCATGTGGATATTATTTTGTTCTTTTCTCCCAATTATGAAAGTACTCATAAAAGGTAACAAGCAAGGCTCTGTGGATAGCCTATTGGAATAAAGAGAAAGAGAAAGAGAAAGAAATGGATATTAGGGCAGAGACTTTTTCCGTATGAGATTTCTTCATCTCATATCAGAACTTTATATTTTGATAATTGTTAATAGAATCACAAATACAAATTTTACAATACAAAGTAATTATTACTTTGGCCACTGAATAAGCACACACACACACAAAACCACTCTATACATGGTAAATAGATGTTAAATTGGATATATTTTCATCACAGAGTAAATATTTAACTTAAGAGTAGTGATTAGAACTTGTATATTCTATGAATGCTTACCTATTTTTTTTATTCTCTGTCCTTTGAACTGATAACTATTGCTAGTTACACTGAATTAGTTTATCACACACATGTTTCTTTTTAAACACAATTGCTCTCAATGGAATTATGAAAGAAATATACTACTGTATTGATTGGTGAGCTATTAAAGTTCCAATACAAGAAACATCTGCTAGTTACTCAGCCTCAGGTGTCTTGCTTGATTAAGTATTCTTAAATTGATGCCAGATTCTCATTAATGCTCACATGAATAAAGATAGAGACTAACTGTGTTAGTCTCCTAAATGAATGAAACACTTAAATGAGTAATAACTGCTTTGTTTTCATAAGCTAGATTCTTATAGTTCTGGAAAAATGAAAGGATACATTAGAAAGTATACCTGAGTCAATATAGTGGTAACAAAGACATGCAGTTCATAACTTCAACTTCTGAATCTCTACCTGACTAGATCTGTAGACAGCATAACAGATTGTTACAAGTTGTGTAGGGGAACTGCTGGATCATGGCCCAAACCTCTGATTGACCACCTGAGGCAAGCAATGGGTCAGCCCTGGGATCACAGGTGAAAGCAGTTCACCTGTGCTGCAGGATGGGGTGGAGCCTTGGCTGCACCTCTCCTTGATCCACTTAAGAGCTGACTGCCACTGAGGAAGGTTCTCTTTCTAGAGATTGCTTCTCATGGAGTTTCTTGTGAGGGTACAGTGCCAGTGAGCAGTTTCTGCTTATCTCTGATTATCATTTCCCCTAATCTTGGATAATCTATAAATATCTTCTGATAATCTTGCTTGTCTAACTTCTTTGTATACTTATCAATCATCCGATGCTTTACAAAATCTGTATACTTCTTGATCTTACAGTATAACTATTGAAGACTGTTAGATCTAAATGTGTTTCTCAATTGAGAAGCGTGTTCTCTACACAATGCTGAGGTAAAAGATAGCTTGTTTTCATAAAATCATATTTGAATGACAAAGCACTAGTTCCAGTTAATTTTGGGTAAGCTGTCTACTGTTTTTGAATTCAGATGAAAGACTATAAAATGTCTTAGTCTTTCTCTAGAAGATCTTGAATTCAGTCCTCCATACTTTACCCCCATGCTTAAAAAGAGGGGAAAAAAAACCAAAATCAATTAACATTTTGATTTTAGGTTGATATGGACTATATAAAAAGTTAATGTATCAATGGAGAAACAGGTGTTGTTTTCCAGAAAGAATGATTTAGGTATTAAATTTTATTTTAATAAAAATACTACTACAAGACAGTTTTGCAAAACAGAATTGGTAATTTTTGGTGATTAGTTCAAAGCTATAATCTCAATTATAATTGTTTTCTGTCAACAATGTAAATATTCAGATTATTTCAAACAACAATGATGTGACAAATTAGATATCAAACATCTGACTGTAGCAGAAATGCAAAGTCACGGCCTGAAACTGTGATCAAATACCTGGTAGAAGGGCAGGGCTAACTCAGGAGCTCAGGTGCATGCATTGTGTGACCAGAAGGGGTGGAGCCATGATCCACCTCTTCTCAGACCTCACTTAAGGGCTGGCAGTAAAGGCAAGGGTATCTTGTAGAAGATCCTTGTGTACTTGAGACCTTCTAAGGGTGAGAAGGTTTTCTTTTGTTGTTTTTTTTCCCCTTTTTGTTTCTGCTCCTACAGACCATATCCTCATTTGCAGTAGTCTAGGATTTGGCACCCCACTCTTATTGTTGTGCTTTCCATTGCACTACAGCATTACACTAACACAACTGCTTTTTCTGATGTTTTCAATAAAGTAACAAGTACAAGAAAAATATGGAGTGCCTGACTGTGGGAGCCTGTTTTTCTTTTCTGAAAGGCAAGCCAGATCATGAGTTGATTTTTCTATGTGACTACTGCATTACAATTATATGAAAAAATACTGAAACTATTAGAATTAAATCAATACTCTTTCTCAGTTAATGAACTGTTAAAGACTGGGGAAGGCAAAAACATGTGCGCGCACACAAAAATAACCTTAATGCTTAACTCATCTTTGTTTTATCTATATTGTTTTTCTTAACAGCTATGGAAATGTCATTTGGATAAAATATTCTCAACTGAAGTAGCAATGCACTTACAAAACTTGCTTTTGTTTATAATGGTAATATAAAAGTACTCGCCTATAAAGAAAGTGCAGTTAATCTTATTGAATTAATGTAAATTTATTCAATAGTTAGTCCATTATCTATAAAGGTAGGCCTTTTTTATTCTAAGAAGTAAAAATATAAATGAATGTAATAAAGCATTATTTCATTTATTCTATCATTTTCAATACACTTGTTTGCTGGAGCTGTAATATTAAAATTGAACCAACTGTCCAGAAGAGTTCTTGTGTACTCAACTTTTCAATTAAGAAGAGTATATTCTTCTTGTGTTTCTTCAGTTTGATTTCTGTCAGACAAATTATGATAGTGCAAACTGGCTGAACAAACTAATGTCAGTTCTTTCTTCTATGCCGAGTAACAGTGACAGTTAAGTTGAAGTCTTCGTTTAAATGTTTACTAATAACATCATATTTGCGAGCTGTTTTTCATTTCATTGGTAGGTTTCCTCCCTGTCCTTTAATCAGGTCAGTACCAAGAGAGAGCTGCAGACTAACGTTGCCTCTCTTTAGTCTGAGAAATTAAGGTAAAAATAGGACTTGAGGGAAATGCAGGCTTCTTAGGACTAGACAGGCAAATTATCAGTTTAAGAAGACAGAACTGATATCATGCAGAAGTTATATAACTTAATAAATATGCATCTTTATGAATGCTAGTCTCTTACAATCAATGCTATCAGTCATCTCACTGTATCCAAAAGTGTGATTGATGTTCTAACTGGTGTGTGTGTGTGTCACATACACACAGAGTTTGCTTCATGGGTTGTAGCTCCTGTCAGGAAATAACTATATTATCAAACATGGAATCTTACTTCTGATATACTTGCTGCACATATTGTGGCCTCCACAGAGTACAGGGGAATATCTGCTCTGTAACACTTGGAACACCTTCTCTGATTTCTTGTTCATTAGGTTTTTCTGACACTTCTTCTCATTATGCATTTGCAGTTTCTGCACTTTCTTAAACTTGTTTCCACAGAGGTGCTACTGATTTGATTGGTAGGCTTAAGTAGAACTGTCTGTCTCTTCTCGCAGAAGCAATCCATGCAGCCCCCTAGTGCCAACACCTTGCCACCAGACTCCCAATGCAGTATTAAATCCAGCAGTCTTCATGCAGCAACAGCTGTTTTTACAGAAAAAAATGCATTTGAAAACCAGAAGCACTTTTAGAAACTTTTACAAAGTGTTTACTAACACCATTATTAATAATGTCAGTAACTTGTCATTGATAAAATCTTTTGTATGTTGGTTAAGATTTCTAGTAGTAATCAGGAATGACTTGAGCAGAAAATGATGACAAATGTAAAGTACAAGAGTCTTAACTAATAATAGGGAACTTGTTTGATTTAAGAGGAAAAAAGTATGCAAAAATATTTCTTCTTTGTCAAAGATATTCTTAGATTTTCAAGAATGTCTAATTCTTTCCAATCATTAGAAAACTTGTCCTTGTGCAACATTTATTCTACTGCTGAGTTTCAAAATTTCTTGGACCTCACAAAATGGATAGGATAGCCCAGGTAACAAAACACATGAACAAACTGCTTTACAGAAACTTCCTAGGGAGCATTAGTGGTCTTCTACTTTTCTTGCTGTTAATGATTATGAAAAGTCTGAATTTCTCAGCTTTATAGTTACTTGGAAGAAAATGGCAATTGCTAGGGTGTTTTTAAAGTTTCTTCATGCTAAGATGCTTTGTTTTGTGCATATGAAAGATGTAATTCACGCAATTCCCTAATAAAGTTTCATTACAATTACTGGAAGACAATGTTAAATGTTACGATTTCAATAAAAGTAGTGTGTCAGAATTAAAGTTGTCTGGAAAAACACCTCTCAGTTGATTTCTTTCAAGTTGTATCATAATAAGATATAAATAAAGTAAGTAAATAATTGCAAATACTCTACAGTTTGTTTTTTTTTTTTTTATTTTTCTTATTGTCACCATGTGGAATTCAGTATGCTTTGAAGACAAAAATGGTTATTTAAAAAATTCACTTTAATATCTATCAGAAAAAGCCTGAGAGAGGAAGGATGGGTGGAGCAAAGTAAGGACTGAGGGAAAATATTTTCATAAATATTTCTTATCCCAGAGAAATTTAAATATATTCCTTATTCAATGAAAAAAAATAAGTATTCTTATTTCCTACTTTTCAAAAACAAAAGTCAGGTTCACTCAGTATTTCTGCCTCTATTAAACTTGTCTAATGATATGTTCCATCTCTGATCAACACAATACTTATAGTTTACTAAAGGTTGAAAACCTAATAGCAATTTGTTCTTACGAATGGCTGCTTTTATCTACATCTCTCTTCTTTTTGTACAGTCTAGGATGTTTGTCTAATATAAAGAGTTGATGAGTCAGAAATGCATGTATTTAGTGGGCTGACCCAAACATAAAGGGCTGAGGCAAAGGATATTCAAGGGTTTACAGATCAAACTCCAAACTTGTGAGTGTAGGATGAAATCTATAACAGTTATTTAGGGTGACTGTGTGTTTAATCCTTACAGTGACCAAGAGACTTGATAATTAAAAGTCTTAATGGATTTTTTCACTTTTTTTTAAGCAGCAGGTTGCAACTCCTCTGTCCAGACCAAATAACACTCAGAATCACAGAATTATCAAGGTTGGAAAAGACCTAGAAGATCATCTAGTCCAACCATTACCAGTACTTCCCAGCTAAACCATATTCCTCAACACAACATCCAAACGTTTCTTGAACACTCCCATGGTCGGTGACTCCACCACCTCCCTGGGCAGTGCATTCCAGTGCCTGACCACCCTTTCTGAGAAGTAATATTTCCTAATGTCATATTGTGTATTGAAAGCATCTTTCACTTGGCTGCATCACAAAATCACAGAATGGTTAGAGTTGGAAAGGACATCAAAGATCATGAATCTCCAACACCCCCCCTTTGCCATGTGCAGGGCCACCAACCTCCACATTTAATGCTAGACCAGTTAATATTAGACCAGGCTGCCCAGGGCCCCATCCAGTCCGGCCTTGAACACCTCCAGGGATGGGGCATCCACAACCTCTCTGGGCAGCCTGTTCCAGCACCTCACCACTCTCTGTAAAGAATTTCCTCCTGACATCCAATCTAAATCTCTCCTGCCACAAAACCATTTTCCTTTGTCCTGCAAATAAACATTATCATGCTAGACAATATTAAACATTATCTTTACAGTAGAGATTTATGGTTAGAAATCTACAATAATTTTTATTTACAGTAAATTATAAAAAAAATCTCCACTAGTCTTGTGGCTGAAACACCCAACGTACACTCCAATGCTTACTGAATGTCTGTACAACTTTATGAGATAGGTTGAACTCATTTCTGAAGACTATTTATTAGTTCTCCAGACAAATTAAAGGACCCTGATAATTATAAGTCCAATTTTATGTTTTAATGTGGCTCCATTAGGGACTTTTATGGCTATAATATTGTTACTGGTGTACATTTATTTAATACAAACAATGGCTATCAATTAAAATGTGATTGAAGTGGAGCTTGGGGCAAATAAATTTTCCTTTTAGTATGCATCTGTAATGAGATTGTATAAGGATATGGTGCGTTGTAATGGCTTATTCTTTGAAATTAAATGGATCCAAATCTGGGACCCTTTCTGCCTGTGTTAAAGAAGTTCTAGCATAATACAATTCTGGGAGCATATGAATTGTTCCTTTGAGAGTTCACTTACACAAGCATAATCTCCAGGGATATGGAACTTCCACATCAGTTCTAAGAAATTCCTTTTCTCTCTGTAAACAAAGGGGATGTGACCTGGCTTCCCAAATGCCATAGATATCTCCTGGTGCTTACTTTGCGAGCTGATGAATATTAGCATTGCATGAAAAATCTACAAAATATTTTACTTCACTTAAGTGAAGGAAGTTAAGAGAGGTATAGAAAGAAAAAAATTATTTTACAGAAAAAAAAAAAAACAATAAAACTTTCAGATGCAGCTGAAAGAACTAGGCTTGATTTCATCATAAAGAAAGGTCACAATAACAAATTTATTAGGAATGCTTTTTCTGATGTGTGCTTTAATTTTTGTAGGAATGCCATTTAACGATAGATGATAACATAATTTTTAATCTACATGTATTCCTACCAAACTTTTTCATATTCTTTCTTACAGTGAAAATATTACTTACACAAGTTATATCTGAGAAACATGCAAAAAGGTATTTGTATTAGATTCCTTTATTTATATTACATCTGACTTGGAATCTGATAAACAAAAGATAAACATTAAAAATGACTGTTTGCAAGGGTGGATAGTGATAGGATAAGGGAGAATTTTTTTAAATTAAAATAGGAAGGATTAGGTTAGATTTTAGGAGGAAGTTTTTCACACAGAGAATGGTGATGCACTGGAAAGGGTTGTCCAGGAGGGAGGTCTAGTGGTTGGTGACCCTGCATATAGCAGGGGGGTTGAAACTAGATGATTATTGTGGTCATTTTCAACACAGCCTTTTCTATGATTGTGTATACACACAAATGGAGACAGCAAAGAGGATGGAGTCAGGCTGTTTTTAGTGCTGCCTGGGGACAGGACAAAAGACAAAAACTCTAGGCATTTCCTCAACATCAGGAAAGATTCTACACTTATGGAAAAATGGCACTTGTTGCCCACAGCCTCTCTGGTCTACATCTTTCTTGAAATGGTAACTCCATCACTCACAGGGCAATCTGTTCTAATAACTTATCTCTTTCTGTGAGAAAGTCATCCTTACATCTATTGTAATCTTCCCTTTATGGGACTTGAGGTTGTTTCTTTGCTTTCTATCACTTGTCACCTGAGAAAGGGATGAGACCACAGGAAAAAAAAAAAATTAGAAATACACAAGAATGGATGATTGTTAATTAGAAGTATTTTTCTACCTATGTAGGTGGAGAAAAGATGAGCATTTTATTAATTCCTTTGCTATATCTAATATGGTCTTTGAAATATACTTTGCTTGAGTATGCCTAAGTTTAGAATCGCTTTATATTTTTGTGAAATTGTACAGTATTTATATACTTGGAATATTGTTGAGTCTTTCTTTAGCCTTCCTCTGGAATGTACCTATGTAATGGGTAAGTGTGAAAGTTAGCAATTCTGTGATTGCTGTTCAAGAGTTAACAGAGTTGTCCTTTACAACTTTTTTCTCACATCAGCCCCAGTCCTTTGGCATCTTGTGATGTCTCATTACTGTCAATACAGAACAAATTACTTAGCCTGAAACACCTTACAAAAATTGAAAATGCAACTGGAAAACTGTTGTAAGCAAGTTGCAGTCTGGGTTCCTTTCCTCCTGTAGCATTCTAAAATCCTACTGTACTTCTCCTTTTACATAAATAAATGACTATTGACAGTCACCTTGAAAATCAGACCATTAAGATTAAACTAATATGTATATAAAATTAATATATCTATAATATAATAAGGTTTTTTTAGCATTATTATAGTATTTCTTAAAGTCATTTTTCTTTTCTTCAAGATGGACATGGAACTATTATATAATACAAAATTAAGATGTGACTAGAACATCTCTTTCTAAGTCTATGATTCATGTGAGCCTGCATATGCAAAATTTTTCCTTCACATCTTCAAATTACTTGAGCACTTCTACCCTTAAGACCTTACAGAATTCCTGCTATCCTGAAGCCTATTTAATTTTCATTAAAATAAAGAAATTCCTAAACATTTAGTAATCTTTGCCAAATCAATACTTCTAATCTCTTTTGCCTCAAATCCTACAGTAATGAAATTAAGAATGGATGAAGTTGGAAGGGACAGCTGAAGGTTATTTTCCATGTGGTTCCTGCTTAAACAGGACCACTTATAGCAAATGGAAGCAACAACAGGGAAGAAAACTGCTTTTTTTTATTAGGTTTTCACATTAAAACTCAATCTGAGTTGGCAAGAATCTATCTTTGTAGAACTATTTCAAAGATAGCTTCATTAAAATCATGACTTTTTTTTTTCTTTTTTTTTTCCCTCTGTGGCTGAAACAGTGCTAATAACATACACAAATGGTTTAGTTATTGCTGAGTCAAAGTCTTTATTTCTCACACTGCTTCAACAGCAAGTAGGCTGGGGATACACAAGAAGCTGAGAAGGACATAGCTGGGATAACTGACTCAAGCTGGCTTCAGGGATGTTCTGCACGATATGGCACTGTGTTCCCCAAAAAACGTCTCAGGGAAAGAAGAAGGAAGGGAATGCATTTGAGATTATAGTGTTCGTCTTCATACACATCCTGAGGTCCTGTTCTCTAGGAAGCAACTGAAATCTGCCTGCCTGTGGGGAGAAGGTTAAAAAGAAAAATATTTTGTTTTGCTTACACAGCTTTTGCTTTATCTATTAACCTGCCTCTAGCTCAACCCATGCATTCTTTTCCTATTGTTTCATCCATCTTGCCATGGGAAGTAAGTAAGCAAGCAAGCAACATTATGGGTATTTGGCTGCTGGCTGTGGTCAACCCCCAATAACTATTTATTCCACCCCCTTGGTATCAAACTCTATTTCCCTCCCCAGGTTCCTAAGTTAAAACTTTATGTTATTCTTTTTCAAGGTTACTTATGAGCTACTTGACACTCAAATGCATTTGTGAAAAATGTAAGGTAAAATCCAGATCATATCAAGTATGTTCAGTGCTTTTCCAGCACAAGAAAACAGTACTGTACTTTGTAAAGTATATTGCAAGTGTAAGGGATGGATCCTCAGTTGGCATAAATCAGTATATCTCCAGTCAACAAAGTCATGAAACATTAAATAGTAGGTAGCACTCATACATCTTTTTATTACTGATGTATTATTTAAAAATATATATTTTGGTCTGTTGCACAAGCTAAGAAGTACTGATGATTTTGGCAGATCCTTATGATGAATACATTAATTTTGAGTGCTATTATAAAATGAACAGTTTGAATTATTTCTGATCTCTCTATTGTTCATCAAGCTTTGTTGTTGTTGTTGTTGTTATATTTGCCAGCTTGACTTTGTGTATCTGATTACAATGTTTTAGTAAAGAAAAGCTGCTCTGTTAGAGAAATTGACCACAAAAACTTTAGCAAGTTGTATTAATAATCTTCTGAATGTGGGCATCTTTGATGAAGTAAACATACTGAATCTAATTCTAATTTAAGAACTTAGTTATATTAGTTCCAAATTCACATTGCTCAGATTTCCTTATAAATGTCATCTTCATATATTAGTGAAAACAACATCGCCTGTTAGCTTGCATCCACCAGCCATTTATTTTAAATACTCCTTGTAGGTTAGACACACCTTTTGATCTTTCAGAGCAACTGAGGATGTTGCTGTAATAGCTTAAGTGTGTTCAGTGCTTTCTGAGGGGAACTAGCTTTTGCGTCTACGAAAAGTCTTCAGAATTTAATCTTTTGAACGTTACTGAAAAAAAATTATAGAGATGGAAGGCACTATCTGCGAACATGTAATTTGCATAATCACATTATTTGTACAGGGGGAACATAGGCAAGCATTTAATGTTGCAGAAAATACCACATATAAAAAAAATGACCAAAATAAATCCTTTACCTTACATATACTTGAAACTGGATTCAAACTCCAGATACAGTCCATCTGTATGTGTTTTTAATAGACTGTAATTTACAAGCATTATGGCATTATTCTGGGTGGGTAAATAGGTAAACAGATTCCAGGCAGGTAAAAATAAAGTGGACACCTCATACTTATATATACTGTTTTTAAATTTCCATGCTAATTCTAGAAGATTTAAATTTGGTATATTTAAATAGACAGAACAGACCAATGAACCTTTTTGAAACTGAACCTCTTTGACCCCTCCAAAATTCATCCAACTTCACAAAGATTTCTTATTTCCTTCCATACCAGCTCAATAAGTACAAAACAATCTCCCCACATTAGTAAAATTATTCTTGCTGTGTACTGTATTCACATTTTTTTCAGCACTGAGATGTGCTGAAGAAGTGTGATGACAAATATTTAATTTTTCCAGCAGTGAGAAAAAAATCTATAGAATTGCTACATCAGTCCATAAAATCTTTAAAAGAGCTTTTTTCTGTTTACACATTGATGCTAGTACAACTTTCTCATCAAATTAGACAGAAAACCGTGCAGAAAGCTTAAATCATAAGGAGTCTTTCAGATATAACCCCCCACTTTGAGCACCCTGATCCAATGTATAATTGTTCTATAATTAAGTTGTTTTTTTAAAAAAAGCAGAATTACTCCTGAAACTGCCCATTGCTTCTTGTTCTGTCATATTGCAGCTTTGTGAGGATTCTACTTTCTAAGTTCTCTCTAACTCACTATTAGATACTCAGAGCACACCATTAGTAGTTTCCTTTCATGCTTTCTCTTCTCTAGGCTAAGTAAATCCAGTTTCTTCAAACTTTATTCCTGTGCCAAGGCATTCAACCATCTAATCATATTGGCAGTCTTTCACTGGACGCTCTCCAATTGTGCAGTAAGGGATCAAAATAGTCAATCATGCATAACAATTATTTCAAAAATTCATGCTGAGTGCTGCCAACTTACTGTCTCTTCAACAACTAACAAAGGTGGCCCTGAGAGATTTTGAAATTATACCTTTTCCAAAACTACTGTAATCCTTTAATTCCATTGATATAATGTTTTGTTGTTAATTTTCATTTCTTAGCAATTTGAGGGAAAAAAAATTAAATTAAAAAAGGAAAACAATCTGAGTTTAATTCTGATAATTTTACTTCTAAAAATAAGGCATAGGTTCTCAGCATTTCTTGATTGTGGTGGTTACAAAATAGCTTAGCAGCTTAAAACAACTTAAAAGAAATAACTGTCATGTTTAAAAATCATATATGTTCAATATTCATTAAATCAGCATCACTTTTTGAAAAGAGTCTAATGAATCAATAGTTGTGATAAATATTGTTTTATTTCTGCATAAGCTACAGTATTTGTATCTATAAGAGTGGAAGTACCTGGGTCTGTCAACTTCAATTAGAACACTGTTTTCATGCTGCTGAAGAGAAAGATCTTTTCAGCAATTAAGAAAGCAATACAGAAAAAGAAGCTAGTAGAGAAAGTTAAGAGTCATCAGCTATCATCTTTCAGGCAACAAAGCCAAATCATTGAGTTTCTGTCTATTGTGACTGGAGGGCGAGTCAGTTAATCATTTATAACTTGTATTTTAGATGACTTTAGTGTAGAGAGACAAATATGCCACAGTATTCCCTCCTTATCCCTTAAGAATTTACATTAAGTATGTAAACTGTTACATACATTTCTGTATGTAGAAAATTATAGACTTCTATTTCTGTAACCAAGCCAAAGGTAGTTTGGTATTTTTCCCCAAGTCTTCAAGAAAGACGGGGGGAAAAAAAAGTTAAACATCTTATTTGCTAGTTTCTGGTATAAGGTTCTTACAATACAAAGTCTATAATATGGAATTAAGTATCAAGTAACCTGTGAAACACCTATAAATGTAATCTCTGTTCTGCTTGCCTCCATCCTTTTTAACTGGCACTCATAACTGTTTTTTTTAATGGATATTGGAATATGGTGTCTACTATGACCCTGATATAATGATGTGTTATTAATGATGAATAGAACAGAATGATTGTTTTACTTCCTATATAAATAAAAACAGCATTTTGTTGACTTATTTCAAACAATTTATTTACAACAATGTTTAGATTACTTTGCAGTAGAGCATTTATTTAGATAGTCTTCTTACCTGTATGCAGACTACTAGTTATTTCTGCTTAAATATTGTAATACTTCGAAAATGTAGTACTTTGAAAAAGGAAAATCTACACCCTTCTTATGAAGGTTTACGTTACCACATTCCCCTTAAGATATAATTGGGGATAGAAGTCTAACTTTTTTCCATACTTGCCAAATTACATGCCACAGAGGAATCTAAGCTTTCATTTCCATTTCATTTCGCAGTTATTATTAAACAACTAATTCACCTTTATTATTCACAAGTGGCCCTGAATAGAAATTATGTCACATTTTAGAAATGCTATCTGTATTCTGAGAATCAGGAAGATTCTGTTCTGCCCAGGTTTTCATAAATAAAACTTCTATGTTGAAAATGGTACTAATATGGCATGTAGCCCTGGAAACTTAGTTGAGTGTCTTGTGTACAATGCTAAAATCATATATCGTTTGTGTAAGCATAAAAGTATAATATATATATTTGAGTAGGTCTAGTATTGTAACATGTACTAGGTATTGCATGAAAATAGCATGTATTCACAGCCTTTTCTCACTACAGAATTACACAGTTCAGAATGATATACTGAATTTTAATCCAATTTAATCCAAAATGTTTTTGCTGTTAACATGAATTAGAATTAGGTCTGTCTCCACAGATACATTGTTATTTTCCAATTACTTTATGTTTTAATTCTTTTGTGCAACTAGACAGTGTCAGATACGTCACTATAAGGCATAAGATATTCTGAAAGCAAACTTCCGTTTCAGACTGAACAGGAACAAGGACATTTTCTGTGGTAAATAAAGAAATGAAGAGCAGGGTGGAGAAAAGACTGAAGGAAGGAATGTCTGCAGAGAAGATATTCCTTGTTTAAGGGTTCTTGACAGACATGATACAACAGGTGTACATCAATTAGCTGCAGCTCTCAAACTACCCATCCCAATGACACAGTTGACCTGAAAACCACATCTGATCCACTCATGAATCAGCTCCAGTATCACCTTAGATTCTGGTCTGTTATACTGAAGTTAAACAAAACTGTAGTCAGTTTAACTTACGGTATGGGAATGGCAATTATAATTATTCACAAACAAATGATATGCTTTCACCCCAATGGACACTGCAGTGGTCAGGAAGGCAAGGAGGTATGCTAAAGGCAGCAACCGTTTCAGCTGTTTGATTTTAATCCACTGATATCTGTCAGAGGTCTCAGTCTAAACAAATGGAGTATATTCTTAGTGTGATTGTCAGCAGCCTTCAGTGAAAACATCCCTGTTTCTGCAAGGTTCTCTTACAGGCATTACTTACCTCAGGTAATAGAGAAAAAAACATTTTGCTTTTTCTTATACTACACAAAGATTGTGATAACAGATGTGTGTTTACATGTATATGCATTCTTATTTTTTTTTCTTCAGTCCTTTCAGAGAGTGAGAAACATATTTTCCCAGGATTTCAGCAGCCTATAGTATGAAGGATGGTTATATTTAAGGCTACAACAAAGGCCTGGCTTGTGGTTTTCTTAATTTTTTCTTTCCCCTTCTTTCTCTTTCCCTTCCATAAGAGTGTTATTATTAGGTTCCACTCATTTGTTAGGCAGCTGAAATTGTCCTGCAAAATTGTACTGACAAAAAATGTAGGATTTGGTAGCAAAGGCTGCTAGGTACTCTGTGTTGTAGGAGACCATGAGCCAACGTTCTGTCTCTATGGGGGAAGAAGGATGCCTTTGAGAACTGCTGCCTGTAGGTAATCCATACTGTGATGAAGGCAAGCCCGAGGGGATGTGGCCCATGGCAACTCACATTGGAGCAGTAATGTGCAAGGAGAAATAAAGGAAACAAGAAGTAACAGATGCTGCTGTACTCTGACCTTAGCTTCTGCAGTGCCTGTCTTCTCACCAAGATATCTGGAAAGGGCTGTCTACTACTGTGGAAGCAAGGAATTGACATGAGGAAACAAGGAGGAGTTTCACTTTTTTGGTTCACAGTTATTCATACTAAAATAAAAGGCAATACCATAAGGTGGTAACAACAGCTCAGAAAAAAAAGTCCAGACTTCTGGATGTATTTGTTTAGACTTATTAGGATCAGTAGTAGAAGTCTCTTTTGTTTCAATAAGATCACATTTTCCACAGTTAAACTGATTCTGTTGTAAACTTGCAAAAAGAGGCTTGTTGCTTCAATTTACAGTTTGTTTTTTTTTCAGTAGACTTAATTCATATTCTTTACTTGTAGCAGCTGTTTATAGTACCTATGTAAAGAAACTAGCTAAAGTAGGGAAAAGAAATGATTATATACATATTTTTATTACAGATATAAATTATATATATCTTCTTGTCTAGAGAAATAGGCATGGGTAATCAATCAGCTAAATTTTGAAAACTTACATGGAATAAATAGTCCAGTTTAAAACATAGGACAGTGACAATCTCCCACTGTCAATATTAAAATGAAAGTTTCTTACACATAATTAAAGTGAACAAGAATTGCTCAAAATTCACTGAAGTCCTCATCTAGTGAAGAGATTAGGAGGTAAAATTAAATTTAGGAGATTTGGAAAGATTACTAGAAGTGTGTATTTCATTGCTGAAAAAAATGTGTGTTAAGTGGCAATGACTGAAAAAGTGATAGGATTATTTGTGAAGGTTTCTGTATATACAGAAAGTATTCTATAGCAAATGATTGAATATGAAACAGAATATCTGTATGGTTTTCTTAGCAGATAAAGAAAATATTACCCTCCATGCTGTAGCTTGGCAACAGTGGAAATTTAACATTGGGATTGCAGTGATAGGTCACACTGTGTTGTTTCACATAAATTTGGTGTTATTTTGCCTAAATTTACTCAAAGTGGATCTCAAACCATACAGAAGTCTCAGTAGATATCATTGGTTGGTCTTACCTTGCCAAATGATGTAGTCACTCTGTCACAGATGGCACCAGGTTGTCAAGATCAGTTTATCCTTGGTGAAGCCCTGCTGGCTGTACTGAATCACTAATGTTTGCCTTAATGTACTCCATGATCATCTCAGGCACGGAGATGAAGAGCATCAGCCTGTATTTTCAGTGTCTGTCTTTCTGTTCTTACAAGAGTGATGTTTCCTTTTTTCCCAGTCACCTATAAAATTGGTGCAGTAAGTAGAAAGCACTTCCTTGATTTTATTCTGTATTTTGATATTTCTAGAAGTGTCGAAACTAGGAATATGGTCTGTCATTGGGATTGGTTCCATTTCTTGTGTGGTCTGTTGTCCTTCTAAGAATCCTCAAAGCTTCCTTAAGTCTGTTCATGGCCTCAGTTATGTATTGTGAGAGTCTAGGTATGAAATTAAAAGAATATTATAACTGGAACAAAACCTTTTTCTAAATGCTCTTTGGAATTACTTTTTCACCATTTACTCTTGAGACAGAAGTGAAGATGAGATATTATTAAATAGTATTTACTTTTATTGCATAACACAACATATGCTATTTAAGACTGTTGCTTGCTTCAATTTGTTACACTAGTATAATTTAATGACTGCATATCATTACCTCATTTTACTTTTCAAGTATGTGTTAATTCTAGTGTGCAGCTGACTGTATTTTCCTGGATTTTGTTACACACAGAGTGGATACTTTAGAATAATATGTTCTATAAATTCAAGATTAAGATTTACAGTCTTCTTTAATATAAATTCAGTGCAACGCTTGTTTTGCATGCACATTAAGGAAAGTGTAAGGAACAGTAGAATAGTTGTATTTTTGAAGTGCTGAGCATAAATGATTACCTGCATGGTCCAGCGCCTGAGATAAAACTGTTTAGAGGCACAACTAAAGATTCAAAAACACATTCTAAAAGATTGAAATTGCAGCTTGTAATCTGAATTGATTCTCCTGTCCTCATTTGTCTGGGCAGGTTAGGACTGTGAACATCAATATGTAAGTTCTACTTGTCAGCCCCATTTCACATTAAAGTATAGCAAGCTAGAAAATAGAAAAGATTATTCATTACTTTTTCCATCATTTGAGGGATGAATACCAATTTATTAGAAATAGAAAAATTCATGATGGTTTGATAAGATGTTTTGAAGTACGGGAAGATTATATTGGTTCATCCATCCATTTGTCCATCCATCCAGATAGTTATATGCAGGTATACATAAAACACATATACTTCTATTTAAAAATAGTCTATATGTGAGCATGTATATTTGTATTTAGTGTAAATGCATGAGTTTTTATTGCCAGTATGTCACATTTTTGGTATTTTATTGCACCTGAACTTCATTGTCAGAGGCAAGGACAAAAGTGAACAATGAAATTATGTGCTCCTCAGCTGAGCAGCTAATAAGAAATGTTCTGCTTTCTCATCTTTCAAAAAGTTCAGCTATATCAGAATCAAAATATGACATTTTCCATGCTTTTTTATAGTTAAAACAAACAAACAAGAAACAACAACTAAACTACTAGAGAAAATTCTTAATACCTGGTGTTGAAATTTCACTTCATTTCCCTAGTTCTCACTTTGTGTATAAAAGCGTGGATAGTGACTCCAAGTTCATATGTGAATCTGCTGGGTAAGATCTGCTGTTGAAGATGTCTTTTTCATGTTGAAATCATCTGGTAATATAGTGTACAACCCTGAAACTGTGGAGAGGATTGCACCTTGAACAAAATGAAGTCAGTCAGTGTAGCATCTGGCACAGGTCAAAACTGCAGTGCAGCATTTGAGGATCATTTAGTCCTACAAGATTCAGAGATAGATTAGTTGCAAGCACAGAGATGTACCTGGAGTGCAAGGAAAGTGTTAATGGAAGAGGAAGAGGGGGAGGACAAACAGGAAATAAGAAGATTTAGATTTTAAACAGATTTATGTTATTTCTTACTTAAGTATTTTATGACAAAGCACATTAACTTCAATTGCCATATGCATCAGTACAAAAATTTGGAGCATTTAGAATTTCAGTTATATAACATTAGTTATGTAACTATATATGCGGCATATGTACATATAATATACATGCACGACAACTCTGATAGCAGGAGATTAAGTGAAGAGTAAACTAATGCTTTGTCAGAAAATTTAACATGCAATTTAAGAATCCTAAGAAAAGGTATGTTATTGGCAAAATGTGTATTCTCTAAATTATGTTTCTTATTTTCAATGTATGACTTAATGATAAAGGGGAATAAAAAACAAAGGAAAAAAGGACTAGTTTGCAACATGAGATGGTAATTCACAAAAACACCATAGGAAAATATTGTTGTGGAACAGAATGTGCAGTACTTTCTGGACTAGAGCAAAATTTAGTCCTAAATTTTACCACCAAGTAAAAGCTACAGAAGCTACGAAAGGAAGAAAAATGCTGCAACTCAACTACAATGTCTTTAAAAATAATCACTATCTGTTATCTGACGTTTCATTTTTCTTACAGATAATTTAAGAAAACGGTACAAGGTCATGGTGTTGCCTGATCTGATAAAATATTTATAATCAATTTCATTTGTCCACTTCCATTTCTTTAATAATTAATTAGGAATCACTTCCTTGACTTTACTATGTCTCTCTTGTGTTTGTAAATCTCTATAATGATTGTATCACTTTAGCACTTTTGCTCTGCAGGGTTTAAGGGAGGCTCTCTTTTTCTTATTAAGACACTATTGATTTAATAACCAAAAAGTAATACTGTAGAAGAAGAGTATCACTATAACAACAACAACAACAAAAGTTAAAAATTCATACCTGCCATCAAATACTAAGAAATTCAAGACTGCTAAATAAAAGCATGTAACTCAAGCTAACCTTTTTTTCATTAGTGAGAATATATGAGTTTGCTACACTTGTATATGAAAATGTGGCTTAAAATGTTAAATATAAAAAACATATATTTTTAAAAAGATGACTTGTTCTCAAGAAGAATACTGGCAAAATCAATGATCTTTATGGCCATCCTTTTTACCATTTAGGACGTGTACAATTTCATGCAGGAACCTGGCACGATCTCATAGGTTGTTATATGGGTCCTCATTTAAAATGGAATATTCACAAATTGCAATAATTTATATTTCTAGGTGGAAACTTTCTTATTTAATGTATATTCTTCAGCCATTCAGCTCAAGGTATTTTAGCTAACAGACAGGTGACAGGCACTGCATACACATAAATGCACTCCAAGACATAAATACATTTATCTCTGTATGTACATACACTTAACTGATCACAGTGCTGAACAGATAAATACAATTTCACAGAATACAGATTATTTGCTATTTGGTCATTTGCCTACAAATAAAAGGAAACCGATCGTTTAATTACAAGCAGGAATAAGGATATGTTTTCTCTTAAGTTGATTTTCCTTTGATGTATCTCTCAGGCAATACAGCACAGTAACTGCTCTCTACCTTTGCTTTATTATTCTCATTACAAGTTCAAATATTTGGTTATATTAATATCTATTTTAGCAACTTTTCTTCATAAATAATTATGTACGTACATATGTATGTCTGTCACTTTTAGAATAAATCTTTGATTAGTAAAAGCCAGAAGTAATTTAACAAATAATTATTTTGAGGCTTGTTGTAAATTTTATACATAAAAATACACGCTCTTATATAGATACAGTTCTCCAACACAGGCTCCTGTCATATATATTAAAAAAGAAAAAAAGCCAACAACACTGTTTATTTTCACAATTAGCCACTTTCCTCAGGATAACAATGCAAAGAACATTTTATAAGAGATGTGCTTCAGCTAACTTTTTAGTATTTAAGAGATTTATTATGGTTGCCTTTAGGACATTTGAATGTAAGCAACTAAGAGCAGCTGGAAAAGACTTCTATGCGTTCACAAGGGTAGTGCTGCTACAGTTCAAGTAAGACAGAAAAAAAATAACTTTTGTTAGATGACTACTTAAATATAAAATTGAGGAGGTGGGATATGAAAGAGTAATGCTTATTCCTCACTCCTTATCAGAATCAAGAAGCATGACTATTATGGCTTTTTCTCTTTTTTTCTTTTCTCACACTTACGAGTATCTTCACTTGCTTTCTCTGTTTATTCATTAACATTTTGTTCTTACAATTTTAATTTACTCATATACTTTTCTTCAGTCTTTATAATTCTGATCTAGTGTACTGATTTTGGAAAACTTTGACCTCCGTATAGTGCAGTTCATAAATAAAATGCAAATGTTTAATTTTTCTGTAGGGCAAAAGTGCCTGCTCAGGACCAAGGAGAAAATGCTTCTAGGCTTGCTGAAATCTTGCTGAATTAATTACACTGAAAAGAAGTATATATTGTACAAGGCACTGTTATTTTTTGAGGCTGAGAATTTCTGTAGATGCTTTAGAAAAAACTTGCTACTAAGCAGATAAGGATTTCACCTCACCATGGCTGTTTTGTTTTAGGCATACTATAGCACAGTCACAGCTCTGGGATACTGGTATCATTTTGCTGTCTGAATCATGTGTTTATTAGCCCAATGTTTTTTCTCAAACTGGTTCACAAAATACCACAATTTGAAAAAACACTATATTATCTGGGATATGAGGAAAAATTTGTTTATCTTTGCTTGTGAAATTCAGCACGGACAAACACCACGTCCTTCACTAGAAAAGGATGACCCCTTGAAGCAAGAGAAGCTGGGAAACTTCTCTGGTGAGAAATACTGGGAGGTGCTGGTAGATGACAGTACGCCTAGACAACACAGCAGACTAAGAACCTCCTGAGTTGTGACAATGGGATAATGTCCAGGAGTTCAAAGGAGAGTGATTATAACCCTATAGCACTTAGGAGACTACGTTTAGAATCCCGTGTCCAGTTTTGCCTCCTGCGTCACATTACAATTAATTGAAGGTATAAGTTAATTGGAGTAAGTTCATCCAGCTTCCAGGGTAACTAGAGCCTGGAGGAAGCCTTGGCTGAAGAGGATGAGGAATATGAGATTGTTTGGGCTGGAGATGTTTTAACATCCTGAAGGTACTGATGAAGGTATTATCAGTGTACTAGAGCCAGGCTGTTCACATTGCTTCTTGATGGGAGGACAAGGAAAAAAGGACATAAATTGAAATTATATATATATTTATTTTTTCTGCAAAAAGGAAGTTAAGCAGTGGAACAGGCTGCCCAGAGACATTGTCTTTGCCATTTTTAAGATTCAATTGGATCAAGATCTAAACTTGGTCTGACCTCAGAGTTGACCCTGTCATGTGTAAGAAGCTAGACTTGAGACATCTTTTGTTCCCTGCTAAACTGAATCATTGTATGATCTCAAGGGTAATAATATTATCACATAGTGAAAGCCTGTGGCCTAAGTGTCAGGCAAGGCTCACAGATTCTATTTATTAAAAATCTTATTTGAATTCTTGCAATAAAAGGAATTTGGAAAATAGCATTTGAAATATAGTTAATCAAAATCTTCACTGGAATATTGCATAGAATACAAAGTATGTAAATTTCTAAGACACTCTAGGTTCTATCTATATCAAAAATCTTGCTGCTGTTCACTTATATAAGAAAGTTGTACAGTATGGACATCACTATTTTCTTTACCAGCCTCAAGGCTTTCACTAGGGCTGATGCTGAATATTTGTGGTACAGAATGTATACATAAGCTAGACTGAAATTGCATTTCAACACACACTGTTGAGAATATATAAGCTTATAAGAGAAGAAATGTTTTATACTAAGGCTAGAACTAGGCTTATCTATTTTATGAAGGTTTTTGGTTCATAGGAAAAACAGCAGTGTGAGAAACTATATCTTCATGTATACATGGTGCCAAAAATCATTGTTGTGAGTTCAGTATCTTTGTAGTTTTAGGATGCTGCTCATCATTTTATTGGTTGTAATCTCAGGAGGTTTTGTTAGGAGTTGAAAGTCAGCAAAATACTTCTCCTTCCCCTTTGTTTCCTTCCCCTTTAACTCTTTCATTTCCTCTTATTTTTTTCCTTTACTTTTCTCTTTCACTTTTCCTTATCACTTTCTCTTCCCTCTCCCAGGTCCCTTTTTCTTCCCTTTTCCCTTTCCTAAATAAACTAAATGCAATGAGTAGAAATAGATCTTTCCTGTAATTTTTCTGTATGCTTCAAATGACCTTTCTTTCTGAAACTCATTAAGCTAAAATTCATTAAATTTTATTAATAGAAAAGGCTTTTCACTGATTAGTAAACAAAATTAACTGCACTAATATAATCCATAAAAGCAAAATCCAAACGACGTAAAAAAGAAAAAATTAGTAACTAAAATTGTTCCAAGCATTAATAATTAGACATCTGAGTGACATCATACATTCATACATAAGGAGAAAAAAAAAAAGGAAATAAAGGAGGTAGCTTTTACATGGTTTCTTTTTCTAAAAGTAGTCTAGTTTCTTTCAAAGCGCTTCTAAATCTGTTCTGACTGAGAACAAGTAGTTGTAAATTTATTCATTTTATTTAAGCAATCAGAAAAAATCTGTTTTAAAATAGATTTCTGCTTTTACAAAGGATGGATAGAATACAAATAAAAGCAATATTGTCTTTCTACATTGTGAAATATTGTACTAATTATTTTAGGAATGTAGGAGTGTTTAAAGTATGTAATTATTGTATATATTATCACTAACAGTCCAATTAGGAAAAGAAAAAACAAACAAAAAAATGACAAAACTACATAATTTTGTAAAGCTTTGGAAGAAAGGAAAAAGAGCTATCAACTTGCATTTTAGGAAGCTGGACTTTGCAAAAGAAATAATGTCTTTTCTCTCTTTTTTTTTGTTTGTTTTGGTTTTGTTTTGTTAATAGAGAGGACATGCAGAGAAAACTCAGTAATACATTCCAATCAGTAACAGTATTTTTAGATGGTGGAATTTTCACATCCTACAAGAATGTTTAATACACATTTTGGTAATCCAGAAATGTTATCAGTAATCTTTTATCAGTGGCTATTTCTAAAATTATGCCTGTTACTATGAAAAGAGATGTGTTCCTTACTGAGATTACTCAATACCTTCTATTTCTGTCAAAGGCGGGATAAATTTGTTGTATTGAATTGTGCTTACCTGCCTGCTTATCCATGATAAATTCATAAATTCTTCTGAATTTACCTGAGACACAGGGAAGAAAGGTAAGAAAAGAAGCAAGGAAGAAAGGAAGAAAGAAAGAAAGAAGATGGAAGAAAGGAGGAAAAAAGGCAAAATATTTCCTCATATGGCTTGAGTGAAATATATCAGAATAAGGTCAGAGAATGTTTTGACTTTCTACCTTTTGGATATTTATTTTCCTTTAAAATACTTCAGAGCTTTCCTGAACTCATGGCAATCTGTCCAGGATCTTCTCTTCTGATGCTATTCCATTTTGCTTCGCATTTCCTTCATGAATTTGAAAACATGATGAGGTACATGAGTTGTCTCACTGACTTGAGTATTCACATAGATTTACAACATTTATGGGAATCTTTCTTAAACATTTAAAGCAAGGGCACCTATGTCCATCTTCCAAAAAAAAAAAAAAAAAAATTATTTCTTCCTTGTCACCCTGATTGCTTTGACTTATTGTAGATAAATGTTAGCTTTTACTTCATTTTAATCCAAGGAATTCACTCTTCTAAAGTTATAGGTATTACTTAATTTTATAATTATAGATCATTGTAATCTAATTTGCAAAGTTAAATTCAGGTCATTAGATGTGAAGATAATTAGTAACTTTACTACGAAGCATTTAGAATAATATTTATGTTAATAAAGCTAAATTTATTGCTAACTGGAATTTAGATTAGGGTAAATTTATACCTATCTAGCCCAGATTCTTTCCTTTTGACAAACAAGAACTATTTTAAATAATTTTTTACCTAGAAGCTAACCCTCAAGTATTAGACTAAAAATAAAATCTCTAGAATTTTGATGTTTTATTTTTCTCCCAGCTAAAATTCAGCCTGCTGCATGCACTCAGACATGTAGGCTAAACTAGTAGAAGAACATCCATTGTGTCTTTTGCCTAAAGCAGTGGTTTCCAACCTCCAGGCTATGCTGAGCCACATCAGTTTTTCCCTGAGTTTGGAAAAGTCTGGAAGTAATTATGGGACTCTCCCATGAATACTTATACACAGATTTTTTAACAGTATAATTTATATAAATTCCAATCTGAAATCCATTCTACAACTTCTAAGTCAAAGCCAACATTTTATTTCAAATATTCATCATTTGAATTTTGGCATAAATTTTAGAGAGTTACTGTTAATATTAATAAATGATTGATGTAGTTATATCCACAATTAAACGCCTGAGATGTGTATATTAAAACCTCATCTTTTAACCTGTATTTTGTTGTTGTTGTTGTTTTTTTTTTTTTGTTCTCTACTGTTTTCTTCCCACTTTCTTTCTTTCTCTCTTTCTTCCTTCATTTCTTTCTTCTTTTTGTCTTGAAATATTTTTCTTCCCATTGCTGAGAGCAGCTTCAGGTTCCATTAAACCAAAACATAACATAACCATAACATTTGCCAACCCTTTTTAAAGAAAGTCAGTATCATTAGGAAAATTCAAGCAGTAGCCTTCTATTTTTAAAATTTGACTGAATTTTGTGTTTCATATTCTCTTCTTAGGAAAGAGCCTGGGCTGCAGTGACCACGCCCTGGTCAAGTTCATGATCTAAAGGGATGTTGGCCTGGCAAAGAGTGGTGTCAGGACCCTGAACTTTGGAAGAGCGAACTTTAAGCTGTTTAATGGACTTTTGACCAAGATCCCCTGAGATGCTGTCTTTAAAAACAAAGATGTTGAGGAGAGCTGGCTACTCTTCAAGGATGCCTTCCTGAGAGGATAAGAGCTCTCCATCCGTCTGAATAAGAAAGCGGGAAGAGGAGGTAGGAAGCCGTCATGGCTTGATAAGGGCCTGCTGGGCATGCTGAGAGTGAAGAAAGGTGAGTACAAGCTCTGGAAACAAGGGCATGTCACCTGGGAAGAGTACAGGGATGCTGTCTGGACTTGCAGACATGGGAACAGGAAAGCCAAGGCGCAGGTGGAACTGAATTTGGCGAGAGACGTGAAAAACAATAGGAAGACTTTTGACAGGTACATTGGCCAGAAAAGACAGGTCAAAGTGAGTGTACCTCTTTGGTAAATGTAAAAGGAGAACTGGCTTCAACGGATGAAGAGAAGGCTGAGGTGCTAAATAAGTTCTTTGCCTCGGTCTTCACTGGTGGCCAGGATAACAGTATTTCTCATGTCCCTGAGCCCTGCATCCTTAAAGCTTTAGGTGGGGACAGGGATGGTAAATCCCCCCCCCCACTGTGAGGACAGAGGAAGTCCAAGATCGCATCATGAGACTGATTGTAAACATGTCTATGGGGTCAGAAGGTGTGCATCCCAGGGTTCTGAAGGAGCTGGCTGAGGTGGTTGTTGAGCCGCTATCCATCATATTTGAAAAGTGGTGGCTGTGAGGTGAGGTCCTGAATGACTGGAGGAAGGGTCGTGTCACTCCCATTTACAAGAAAGGGAGCAAGGAGGACCCCGGGAACTATAGGTCATGCTTGACCAATCTAGTGGCCTTCTATGACGGAGTGACATCATTGGCAGACAAGGGAAAGGCAACCGATGTCATTTACCTGGACTTGAGCAAGGCCTTCGACATGGTTCCCCACTATATCCCTATCTCCAAATTGGAGGGATGTGGATTTGATGGGTGGACCACTCAGTGGATAAGAAACTGGTTGAAGGGTCACAGACAGGGGGTGGTCATCAATGGTTCTTTTTCCAGGTGGAAGCTGGTAGTGACCAGTGTCTCCCAGGGGTCTTGGGACCAGTGCTTTTTAACATCTTTATCAATGACATCAATGATGAAATTGAGTGCACCCTCAGCAACTTTGCTGATGACACCAGGTTGAGTAGAGAGGAAGGGATGGCATTCAGAGGGACCTCAACAGGCTTGAAATGTGGGCTGGGTGAACCTGATGAGGCTCAACATGGCAAAGTGCAAGGTTTTGCACTTGGGCAGGAGGAATTCCCAGGCATCTATACAGACTGGAAGGAGCGGTCCTTGAGAGCAGTCCTGCAGAGAAGGACCTGAGGGTCTTGATAGATGAAAAACTTAATATGAGCCAGCAATCTGCCCTTGTGGCTCGGAAAGCAAATGGTATCCTGGGCTTCATCAGAAGAGGGGTGGACAACAAGGAGGAGATTGTACCCCCTACTCTGCTCTTGTAATCCCCATCTGGATTACTGTGTCCAGGTCTGCAGCCCCCAGTAGAAGAAAGACAGGGATGTGTTGGAGAGGGTCTAGAGAAGAGCCACGAAGATGATCAGGGGACTAGAGCACCTCCACTATGAGGACAGGCTGAGGGACCTGGGCTTGTTCCGCCTGGAGAAAAGAAGGCTGCAGGCTGACCTCATTGCAGCATTTTAATACCTAAAGGGAGCCTACAGACAAGAGGGGAATCAACTCTTTGAAAGGGTTGATAACTGCAGGACAAGGGGAAATAGTTTTAAGTTGAGGGAGGGAAGATTTAGATTGGATGTCAGGGGGAAATTTTTTACGAGAGTGTGGTGAGGTGCTGGAACAGGCTGCCTGGAGTAGTTGCGGATGCTCCTTCCCTGGAGGTGTTCAAGGCCAGATTGGATGGGCTTCTGGGCAGTCTGATCTAGTATTAAATGTGGAGGTTGGTGGCCCTGCATATAGCATGGGGGGTTGGAGATTCAAGATCCTTGAGGTTCCTTTCAACCCTGGCCATTCTGTGATTCTGTGATTCTTGGACTTGCCTTGTGCACAATCACTGCTTGACTTATTACGAGGGGAAGAAGTAACTGAATGTTCACCTCTGCATGTTCTTTTGTGGTCATAATTGTTTATATCTTTGCTAATCCTTAAGAGTTGTCCAAGGTCTGTTGAAAAGAAGCTTACTCAACTAAGAACTCCTGAAGATCAAATGACTTCTGTGATAGAAGTCAGATCAGGGACAATAGGTGCATACTGTTAGTATCTCAGGTAATTTGGTAGGACATGAAAGCAGAAATTTGAGTTTGAAAGTGAGATAAGGGAGAGGATTTCTTGTAGGTGAACTTTGTTCTGGTTTAGGACAACAGTTTCTGATTATTAAGGCATTTTAGTGCTTTAAACAAAGATTCTATCTTCTGGGTTTGCAAGTCATTGCATCTCAGCTATCTAAAATCCTATTCTTACTCCTATTGATTCCCATGGCATTTTTCTCTGACCTGAAATGAAAAGTCATTACAATCATTATTTAAATGTAGATCTAAATCACAAATTTATTAATTAATCTATGAACTAGCCCTTTTGTGTCTCAGAAACCAGTCACAATAAAATTATATTTATATGAAGTTGTTCTTCATTTAAGGTTGTTTTTTTTTCATCCATCCTATATATTCATATTCATCCTATTTCTGAGTCTATCAATAACTAAGTGATTCCTGTGCTAGATTCCTGTACTAACTGTGAATACAGTTATTTCTCTACCTAAAGAGAATCTCTGTGACAATGTTCCAAGAAGAAAATAGGGATGATATGCGTAATGGCCCTATATTGTCCACTACCACAAGTACATCTGAAGACAGAAATTACATCTTTGTATAAAATATGAAAAGTCATTAAGGCAGATTGTATAGCATTTCTGTTAAATAGCTACGTTGTATACATTCACATCACAGTTGCAGTAAGCTTAAACCAATATTGATTTAAGAAGCAGAGTCATAAAATCAGGATGATTTGAGTTGAAATGGATCTTGAAGATCATTTAGTTCCAAACCTCTTGCTATAGGTATGACACCCTCTACACCACCAGGTGGCCTGAAGTCCCTTACAACTTCTTGAACACTTCCAATGCTGGAGTATCAACGGTTTCTCTAGGCAGCCTTTTCCAGTGCCTCACCTCTCTCTCTGTTAAGATTTTCTTCCTTATATCTAATTTAAACCTACCTTCTTTTAGCTCAAAACTGTTACACCTTGTCACCAGTCTTTTTTTTTTTTTTTAATTTATTTTATTTTTACTTCTATTTTTTTTTTCTCTCAGGATTCTGCTAAAACTTTGAGGTTTTTCTTTTTATTCAAAAATGTGTAATTTCTCTGTAATCCTTCACAGTTTTATTTCTCTCTCCAACTTTCTATTTCATTTTTTATTTTTATTTTTACACAACTTTGACAAGTACAGTGTTGAAGATTCCTTAAAAAGATTTTTTTATTATTCAAAAAAACTAATCAACACAAAAGAAAATCTGTATTTTGCAGCCCATTTACTCTACCTACACTATCTGAACACAGAACAATTATAAAGCATTATGATTGAGGAAATGGTGAACAGTATAATGCTATCTTAGCGAGAACTGACATTTATTAATATACTGTCTTTACTGTATTGAACTGATTACTCAGCTTGATTTAACAAGAATTTGTGGAAACTGGAACAGCTGAATTTCCAATAGCAGATATTTAGTCTAAAATAAGAATTCTGAATTTCTTAATAAGTTTCTAAAAATGGAACTCTTTTTATGCAACTATATTTAACAATCACAAAAGAGTGGGGAGTTTTCAGGAAGAAGCTTAATTTGTAATCAGATGCAGAGAGAAATTTAGTGAACAAGGAATTATTGTTGGGTATAAATGGTAGCATCAGTAGATCTGGAAACCTCCCTACAAGAATAACTAAAAACAGTATCTTAACAGCTAACATATGTTTAATTTAAAAAAAAAAAAAAAAAAAAAAAAAAAAGTACAAAAGCAAGATTTAGTAATGTCTTTCTTTCCTTAAAAGATAATTATGGAATCATAGAATCCTTAGAGCTGGAAGGGATCTCTGAAAACCATTTAATCCAACTCCCCTGCAATGAACAGGGACATGCACAGCTAGATCATGTTGCC
This sequence comes from Perdix hodgsoniae, assembly GCA_035772895.1. Taxonomy (NCBI): domain Eukaryota; kingdom Metazoa; phylum Chordata; class Aves; order Galliformes; family Phasianidae; genus Perdix; species Perdix hodgsoniae. The sequence continues at coordinate 2,273,074 of JAPSGF010000002.1, read as the reverse complement.
CAGGCCCTGATACAGCCTCACCTTGAAAGTCTCCAGGGATGGGACATCCACTACATCTCTGTGCAACCTGTTACAGTGAGGGTGGTGAGACACTAGAAAAGATTTTTTCCTCATATCTAACCTAAATCTACCTCTGTTGAGCTTGAAACTATTTACCCTTGTTCTATCACCACAGACCCTGCTAAAGCATCTGTCCCCTTCTTTTATGAGCTTTTAAAGCTCCCCTTTAGATACTGAAAGGCCACTGTCAGATCTTGCAGCCTCCTCTTCTCCAAGATGAAGACTCCCAGCTCTGTTAGCATGTTCTCATAGAAGAGATATTTCAAGTATCATTTTTGTGGTCCTTCTCTGGATGCACTCCAATGGGTCTGTCTCTCCTGTGCTAAGGACTCCACATCTGGACACTACATTCTACTCAAATCCAATTCATGATTGCCTAATGTGGAAGTAAATGAACTCAGTGATGTCCAGTTAGTCTGTTCTTGGTCAGCATTTCTTAATTTCTGAAAGCTGCCATGTGCTATACATTCAAAATTTAAGTAGATCTGTGTCTAGACTACAAAAGCTTAAGAGTAACAACACAATGAGTTCCACAGTAGTTCTAAATGCTAGATAATTTGTTACTGAATATCAATCTACAGTGATAGTTTTGTAGTTGTCATGGTTTAATACTTTTGTAATTTTGCTATCAGTATTCCACATCATAACATCATGTAAAGTATGGATAATTCACAAAGGTTCAGCTCGCAGAAGAAGACTACGTTTCCCAGAGGACACCACGGGCATGAGATAGAGTCACGGGACAAGGACAGTATATAATCTCACTCCCGTGACCGAAATCTCACACTCTCTCGGATCCTCGGAGCGTGGGGTGCCTTCCAGCCGTTTCGCCTAGAGCTTACAGTAGGCCTTTCGGTTTTTGGGACTCACTCTCTCTCTCTCTCTTTTGCTTAATTACAATTATATTGTATTATATTGTATTATTCTGTATTCTGATATAGTATTTAGTAAATAAGTGTGCCTCCTTAGATCGCTGCCGCTGTTTTCTTTTCCCATTCCCTTTTTCCCTTCCCTTTTTGGGCCAGCGGCCCTTTTGGGCCAGCTGCCCCCCTGTCACGGGCACAGGTAGATCTTGCTTAACCCGCGACAGTAGTATATTTACTTTTTAAAATAATCTCATAGTATGTTGCTATCAATAACACCTGTCTTGAAAGCATTCACACGAATGTTAGCAAACCTCCAGTAATATTCCTAGTTTATTTGTTTTAAATTCTTTTTCATTTCATGATTTTCTTTCAGTCAATGATTAAAGACAACAATGAAGATGTACGTTCATCTCCTCTTTAATAAATGGAGATGTAATTCTTTTTTTTTTTTTTTTTTTTTTTTTTTTAGAAAGAGAGAAAGACAGACTTCATCTCTGTTAGAAACACAGCTTATTAGCAGCATAACACACAGGCATCCTAATACGGAAAGCATAATGTACACGTACTATTAGACAATGTAAAAATAGAGGAAAAATAGAGGAGAGGACACAGTTTACAAGACACACCAAAGCTTTTTTAGTCTGTTTATCAGAGTAGATAAAATAGCTAATGACTACTGTGCAAGAAGCAAGTTATTATCAAAGAAAGAAGTGTACTTCAGAAATTATCTCTTTATGATGCTTTTCTTCAGGGACTGTTTACCTAGTTGTTTAGACCATAGAACAGTCAGAGCTCACTAGAGTTTCCCAGTGTCTTGTTGAGAGGCTCTTTTCCAAAGTATTTCGTGTTGCATGCCTAAATTTCCTAACTGAAGGAAATGAATTTGGACACCCAGAGCAGAGTCCTTGGGGAATGTATGAGGGCAACAGGGTAATTGAGAACATCTTGAAATTAATGATTATTGCATTTGTAGTTCATGTAGTTTCATTCTCTGACACAAACTTGAAGTTCTACTTCAACTGTACTTAAAAAAAAAAAAAAAAGTCAGACTATTATCTTAATGTCTTAATAAGCTCTAAATAAATACATTAATGAGATAATATCTAAATCACCTAATTAAACCTTTTCAGTATGTCACTGTCTCGCTTGGCTTTTTATTTTTCCTATCATTTAGCTTCTCAGTACAAACTCAGCTACACTGGGCTTCTAAGACAACTTTATTATGCTCCATTTATTGCAATTTATCCAACTTAAATCCTAAAAAAAAAGTGGGGAAGAGAAGTTTTTGAAATTTTCTGCAGTCAGTATATCTCCAATAAAGCTATATCTTATGTAAATTATATGCTTATGTAAATTATAGGATTAAGACAGTAATATGTAAAGATATTTATACTTCAATCAAAATAGAAGCATTAATTACCACTACAGTTGTTACTTTAAGGTATTAAATATAATCTCTGAATGTCATGACTTCAAACAGACCAGGTATACGCTCCATAACATAAAGTGGGAGGGATGGTGGTGTCAGGGGAGAGAAGAATATGAAGATCAAGCATGTAGATATACAAATATAGATATTCTAAAGTCAGGGCCATAATGTTAGTGCAGTTTTGGGTGTCAAATGCTTGTACTCAAATTATGTGTAATAAATGTGATTAATGCTTAGAAATGATGAATCTCAATGAAAGCTAAATACATCTAATGGCTCTTCCTAACCTTAACTATGTATATGTATTTCTGACTCCATAGGAACCTACTGAATACTTCAGTAACACATAACTTTCTTAAATCTTTATCAACAAATTACAGCAGTAGAACACTTTAATATATCAGGACTTACATGATAATTTCCATCTTCAGACCTCACAGAACAGCAATTTTACTACTTATATGGAAAATCCAAGAAAAGACAAATATAATTTTAATAACCTTGCAATTAATCTCTTATCATTCTAATAATGATGGAATTCATTTATTCATTAATTTTTTGAAGTGGATACCTTTCCCCCTTATGCTACTTACTCTATTTGTCCAACACAACTAGAAATCTAATTAGATACTGATTTGAGTTGAGACTTATACAGAAATGGGTCAGGCTAAAATCTTAGCATTTCAAATGAAGTTTACAAGGTACAAAACAAATCTTTTGTGAACAGCTTTTAATCTGAGCATGAGGGCAAAAAACAACTGATAAAATATCTAACAGCCACTTCTACATAAAAGGGACAGTACTTATGCTAAACGTGCTGCTACAGAGATTGTAGTAGTGAGCTGAAATTTAAAAAAAAAAAAAAAAAGATAATAGAAAACGAAACCAGATTTTTTGCTTCATTCTTTGTTTACAATGTGATCACAACAAACGTATGCTATTTGATATGATAAAGATATGAGAAAATTCTCTGGAACCCTTACAGTTGCTCTTACAGGGATTTCACTTCAAAAATAGGCTTACCTTAATTTTAATTATCTTAAAAGAATAAAAAGTACATTACTTTTTACTGTTTAGAAATTCATCTGCTGTGTAATGTAGATCACTGTTCTTGCTGTGCGCTGATCTTTGCTGGCTAGTAGGTGTTTACCCATCACTTTCATTCCCCCTCATTAACAAGATGGGGAGAAAGAATAACATAGAAATTCCCACTAATTAAGACAGAGCAATCACTTATCAATTACCATCCAGTTGGGGGAAATTGGATAGACCCATCCAGTCCTGTGGATTGGTGACAGTCCAGATAGAGGAGAAGCTCTCCAACTGTCTCCACCTGAATCACTGTGGGTGTATTCGTCATAGCATAATACATAATATGCCCAGACTTCCAGATCAGGGCATAAAGTGCCCTGAGAATAACTGATCTGCCAATTAAAGGCAGATGTAAAGAAGGCATTGAGGACCTCAGCCTTCTCCTTGTTCTCAGTGGTCACACTCCCTGCTGCATCAAGTAAAGGATGGAAATTTTCCTTGGTTCTTCTCATCATTGATATATTTATAAAAGGATTTCTTATTCTCTTTTACTTCACTGGCAAATCTGAGTTCAAGTTGGGCTTTTGCCTTGCTAACTTCCTCCCTGCATACCTTAGCTACTTCTTGTAATCTCCCCAGGTAGTCTGTTCCTTTTCTCCTGAACTCCTGAAGTTCAATATAGCAGTTTTGCTAGCCACCCTTCTGACATCTCCAAGAATAGAGAATTCTACAATTCTGTGGTTGCTCTGCTCAAGAGATTCCCCAGCCTTCACTTCTCCCACCAGTCCTTCTCTGTTAGTGAAGACCAGGTCTAATAGGGCACCACCCTGGTAGGCACTCGTACCAGCTGCGTAAGGAAGCTATTACACACTCTAGAAACCTCTTGGACTGCTTCATCTGTGTATTATATTTCCAACATGTATCAGGGAAGTTGAAATCTCTCAAGAGGACGAGTGCTGGCAATTGCACGACTTCTGCAAGCTGCTTGTAGAATGTCTTGTCCATCTCTTCATCCTCACTAGGCGGTCTGTAACAGATCCCCACCAAGATGTCACCCCTACAGGCCTTCCCCCTCATTCTTACCCATAGACATTCAACTTTATCATTCCCAACTCCAAGCTCTTCAACATCAAAACAGTCTTTAATATAAAGGGCCACACCATCACCCTCCCTTCTGAAGAGCTTGTAGTCATCCACCACAGCTCTCCAGTCGTAGGAGTGGTCCCACCATGTTTCAATAATAGCAACTAGGTCATAGTTAGCCTGACTAGAGAGAAAGCACATGCACACATGCTACAACCTTCTCAGCCTGCACTTCCATACAGTCTCAAGCTTTCCCAACAAGGCAGTCAGTCAACTGTGTCCAATAAGAACTGGGAAAGCCTCCTTCAGAATCCATTGATCCAGAAATTGTTGATTTTCCTGAAGCTGCTTCCACTTCAACTCTTCCTAGAGCAAGGGACAAACAGGAAGGCAATGAGCAGGAAATCACCTGTTTTTAAATATTCTGTAAATCTACTTAAAGACTAAGAAAGTTTATGCAACAGAGAATGTATTTCTTGTAAGATCAATTATTTCATTTTTCATTATTCCAATTATTTCACGATTGAAGAAATAACAAAAACCAGCACAGTAAACTTTTGGTTTTACACTGGTGATCGCTAACATAAACTACTAATTTCTCAACTTTAACGGTGATATGAATAAATTAATTTTTACAAGTTTGTGTTATTGCATGATACAGTATTAGTGCAAAATGTAACATACTGTTCAAAAATATGTGATATATGTGATCCTGCAATACTGTAAAAAATTTTAGTAATTTTTTTAGCATCGATTTTTTCTTTCTTTTTCGAGCAGTAAAGCATTAAAGCAGTAAAGTTAAAGTTTCCTGGCTAGCCAAGTAGAGAAACGCAGCTTTCAGCAAGGCATTCAAAAGATGCGTGTATCTAGACAGACATTTGACTTCTGGTTTGAGTAACCAGTTCTTAAATTGCAAAAATAATTATACCAGATAAGGACAATGTTAATCTGTAGATGGACAGATGGGTTTTAGCTGACCTGCTTCTAGGGAATAAAACAGGATAATTGCTAATCTTATAAAATATTGACCTGATTGAAGGTTGGTTGTTTTTTGTTTGTTTGTTTGTTTTTATCATCTGAGAACATAAACTGAGAAACTGCATTACTCTATTAGTAATTTTATGTCTTAGACTTATCCATCCGCTGTAAATATATTATGATTTGATCTTCACTTCTGAATCTACATTGCTGTGTTCAAAGGTGTTAGTCTCTGGATGAATGTTATCACAAAATTCTAATTGCTTTGGGGATAGGATGCAATCTATTTATCTTGGTTTTATTTGTCTCTCCATTGTGAAGAGAGGGGAAATTATTTCAGAGCTCTCAAATGGGTCTCTTTATTCTGAATATTGGGTCTTTGTAATTTGGTAATCACATAGCATATACAGCTTTTAAAATACCTTCTAGCATAGGTAGTGTAATATTTTGCCCTATAGCTAGACTCCTATTTTCCTTGCTAAAGTGGGTGCAGCCATAATCATAGAATCATTTAAGTTGTAAGGGATTGTAAATGTCATCTAGTTCAATTCCTGTGCAGTGAACAGGGATATCTACAGCGAGATCAAGCTGCTAAGAGCCCTATCCAGCCTCACCTTGGATGTCTCCAAGGACAGGGCATCCACCATCTAATCCAACAGCCTATTCCAGTGTTTCACATTGCTAATAGCAAAATATTTTTTTCCTTACATTCAGTCTAAATTTTTACTCTTTTAGTTGGAAAGCTAAAATTTCCCCTTGTCCTATCACAACAAATCTAATGCTTAAAACTAATCTAATGCTTAAAAACTTAAAATGCTTAAAACTATCTAATACTTAAATCTTAATGCTAAAAAGTCTGTCCCTTTCTTTTTTATAGCCCTTATTTCTCCCTGGTGCTTTCTTTTATCCAGACTGAACAGCCTCTGCTTTCATAGTTTGTCCTCTTAGGAGAGGTGTTCCATCACTTGGATTATTTTTGTGGCCTTCCTCTGGATGAACTGTAACAAGCCTGTGTCTCTTTTGTACTGAGCACTCCACATTCAGATGCAATGCTCCTCTACAGAGTAGAGCGGTGGGATCAGTCCCCCCAATCTGCTGACCATGCAGAACAGGATACAGTAGGTTTTCTTGGCTGTGAGGGCACACTGCTGGCTCATGATCAGCTTACTATCCACCAGTCAAGTGGTGTCAAGTGTCAAGTCCTTTTCTTTGCAGGGCTATACTCAGTCTTGTGCTGATGTTGCCTTTTTTCCAGTCACCAGGAACATCACCTGACTGCTATGGCCTTTCAAATGACAAGATTAGCTTGGTGCCTATGTCAGCCATTTCCCTGAGGACTCTGGGACACGTCTTGGGTTGTTCAGGTTCTTCAGGTGGTTGCAAACCTGATCTTTGCTTACAATGGGAGGGACACTGTTCCCCCTGTCCCCTCCTTCTGACTCTTCTCCTCAAGTGTGAAGAGCATTTGCTAGTGAAAACTGAGGCAAAAAACTTAAGTGCCTCAGCCCTGTCTGCCTCTACCCATCTGACTATACTGTTCACTAGGGGAGCAATGCCTCTGACTTTCCGTTTCCAGATGATGTACCTGTAGAAACTTCTCTTGTTCTTTGCACTCATTGTCAAGTCCAATTCCACTTGGGCCTTGGCCTTCTTGATCCCTAGACAGCCTAGCGTCATCTCTATTCTCCTCAGAGTTTATCTGTCTCTGCTTCCGCTGCCTGTGTGTTTTCTTCTTGTTTTTCAGCTTGACTAGCAGGTCCTGGTTCAGCTATGCTGGTCTCATGCCTTTCTTTCCCAATTTCCTGCATCTGGGGATGGAGCGCTTTTGTGCTCTAAGGGAAGCTTCCTTAAGATCAGCCAGCAATATTCCATCTCATCCTTGAGGACAGTTTCCTGGGAGATTTTGTTGACTAACTCCTTGAAGAGCTGGAAGATGGCATTCCTAAATTTTAACATTCTGATTTTATTGTTTGTCTGTCTTATATCTCTCAGCAGCGTGAACTCCACCTCTGTGTGATCATTACAACTTCCAATTACACTGGAAGCTGCCTAGCTTCCAATCTTGATGCAACCAGTTACTTGCATTGGTGATTAACAGATCCTGTATTGCATTCCCCTGGTGGGACTCTGTATTCCTTGGCTCAATAACTTATCCTTGATGCATTCCTGAAGTTTACTGAATTCCCTACAACTCACTGTACTACATTTCCAGAAGGTGTCAGGCAATTGAAGTTGCCCAGTAGGGTGAGAGCAGTTGACGGCAATGTGATGCTTTCTGTAGCTCAAAGAAGGCGGCTTCATCCAGCTACAGGATGTGTCAGAATATCTACTTACACTCCCAGTGCAGAGTTTTAAATTCTTTCATTAAAAAGTAATGGCTGATTTGAATTGTTGACCTATGGTGAAGGTGCATATTTTAATCCTTTTCAGATGAGGTCACTTTTGGATTTAGAAAGACAAAAGGAACTACGGTGTCAATGACTATAAAGCAATAAAATAGATAAAGGTTGTTTCAGTGTCGACATTATACTAGGTTACATTTGAAGATTTATAACTCTGGGCAATTCTCCTTGGATTTCTATGTGGCTGGCTGCACATATCTTTCTCTGAGTAAGCTAAACTATAGAGACTTTCATTGTTCATATGAACTAGATTAAGAGACAATACTGACAATCTGAGAACAGTCTGGGAAAAGAAAACGAATCAATGAATGCCTCCAGGGTCAAAGTGGGTTATAATGCCAGCCACTATGAGCAGAACAAGTTCACTCATATAGGCAGAATACCAGTGGAGAATCATGATGTGATAGTTTCACATACCAAATTAATAGCTAAAAGAGACACAAAGCTATGGGTTAGAAAGATTTGCAGCATTTATGAACAGATGGAATTCATACATTCATGCATTCAAAAATGGTAAGAATTCTTTTGTAAATTGTAAGCGTTTTTTTAAATTGTGAAACTATCTGAACTTAAGCTAAAATGAATAAGAAGCTGAATCATTTCAACTGAATCTAGTTATTAGTCTATTTGCAGACATTAAGTTACAGAACATGAGAATAAAACAGTAATAAGCTAGTTTGGTACCCATGTTACTGTAGTATCAGAACAAGTTAGGAACAGTTGAACCTGAAGATATTATATAATTGAAATTGATGCACTTGCATTATCAATCTTATATCACAAAATCACAATAAGTACTCACAAAATCATAGGAATTAGGATCTCCGTAAGTCCTTTACTGTTGTTAACCAGAACAACTTTCTACTTAAATCACAACTATTACTAGGACTACATTAATTAAGCCCTAGATTTAAGAAGCAAAATCTTGAAGAAAGCAAAACAAAACAAAAAAAAAAAAAAAAAAAGAAGAAAAGAAGAAGAAAAGCAGAAAAGAAGAAAGCAGATTACGTTACCTTACTTCATTTGTTTCATGGCTAAAATATCATTTAATGAAGATTCTTCTGCAGGTTCTATCTGATCTTCCTAAGCCTCAAACTTTTACCATTACTACTACTTCTCATAGTCCCTACCACTTCTAAGAACTTGATTTACATTTCTTCAAGTAGCAGCTGGCCACTATCACTGATTTAGTCTTCTCTTTCCCAGTCCTTCAATTTTTGCAGATCTTGCTGGAGATCCTACACATAGTTGGTAGTTCTCTGTTGTTGTTTTAATTATTTCTTATATTTTTTAGATTTTTTTTTTTAAATGTAGTCTATGAAATTTAATTCAATTGTAGTTCTTCATGCCTTTGCACCTCATTTTCAAAACAACAAAGAAGGAAAACATTCTTCAGGAATAAATCTGATTTATTGTCAAGGTAGCAGCTGAATACTCAGAAACCAAGTTGAAAACATTTTGATATGGGTTCACTGAACATCAGACAAATTAAAGAAGTAGGAAATGAAGACTTCTCCAGTTTGTTTGTTTGTTTTTAATCTATGCAGAAATATTGTTCAGTGTGATCCAATCCAATCTACTGCACATCTGCTTCTGTTCCCATATGTTCCTGTAATCGCCCTTGCTTGGGATCTTGATATAGATTGAAATATGCTCTATTTAAGAAGCACATGGTATTTCATAGGTTTCCTGTTTAGAATCATTCTGTACAGCAACTACAGTAATGTAGTGCTGTTTAGATGAACCCAAATTAGATCTAAACAGCCTCTGCTAGCTGCAAGGGCAATCTAATCTCGGATGCACAGCTCTTAATGCAGGCTCATTTACTTCTATTCTTGATGACGTGTAATGCCACTGTTAGTAAAGTATCCATGCCTGAGGTAACTTGGCTACTTCTTCACTGCTAGGCAGTCCTGTTGTCACACATAAAGCTTCAGAAAGATTGTACATATACAGTTTATCATTAGCAACACAAGCTAGGGAATTTTAGGGGGTTTAACATATTTTATATATAGAGAACATTTTTATAGAACTGAAGAGTTATAGAATAAAAACGGTTTTTAGAGAACCATTTTGGAGGCATGATATGGAGGATTTTGGCCTCAGTGACAGGTTTCACAGAAAGACTGGAATGTAGAAGACAAGATCATAGGCATGGCAGAATTATTTTCTTCTTGCATCTTATTAAGAGCCAAGAAGGACACATCTCCTCTTCCTTAATTCTATCAGCTTTTCACAATTACGTTATCTTTCTGAGTTCTTTTTTTGTGGGAGCAAGTGAGGGAAAAAGAGGAAGAGGAAGAGGAAGGTACTGGTATTATTCCAGGTTCCATACTAGCTTGCTGTACAGATGTGAATTCCACTAATAAAATCCCAGAATTAATGCATACGTTTATTGATTCTGAAGACAAGATTATTACATTTTTTCAGTGTGAATTTTCAGAAAAAAATATCCTCTTTAAGCAATCCTATATCTACTAACAATCTGATGGCTGATTGATCTTATTACCTTCTTTCAGCTGCAAATGTTGATGTACTCCGGTGATTCTCTTCATGAATAGCTAGAATGAGGCAAATGCAGAAGCTGTAACAGATATATTTAAGACTATTTGCTTTTTGTACAGGATTTATGATTCTATATATTGAGATTCTTCTCTTATTACATTGTATCTGTCGCTTTCTAGGCTTTGCAACCATTCCTAATTTTTCTTTCATACAGTAAAGAGTGAATACTACTACCAAGCTTTAGAATTAAAGCTATGCAGTAATTGTATTTAAATATTAATACTTCAAGGAAGAGAAATAAAAGGAAGCAATATGATACTTGTATTTCATAAAATTTCCTGGTTAAAATTTCACTAAGAGGGAAATAATTATTTTCCACAAAGAGAAGGTTTTTATGTAATTTGTGAGTTTTAAAATTTGCTTGTAATATTATTTGAATTTCAAAATTATTTTCTCTTTCCTTCTGAGTCATAATAATAAATTTTCTTCTTCACTGCAGGATAGTGCTCAGGTTAAAAAAAAAAAAAAAAAAAAGGAGAGACAGAGAGACAGAGAGAGAGAGAAGAGGAAATAAATATAAAGTATCTGAAAGAGTGTAAATATGACTTTTAATGCATACAGCACTGCTAAAACAAATTTCTCAGAAAACTTTGTCCATTTCATTTCTCCCGGTAAAAGGGGTTTTTGGGTTGAGTGTGCACAGAAGGGAAAAACATACTTATGTTTTTAGGAGATCCTGTACTGGTATAAAAGATTTAGTTAAAATTTTTGACTAAACTTTCAGGTATGCATTTAAAATAACTATCTAAGCAAAGAGCACCTCTATGAAGTTTCTCTAATGAAGAGAGGGGCATTTCAGGAAGAAGAAAGTTCAAGAATTAAACCTGAACTTGAAGCGTATTCTGAATCTTTGATCCACAGTAGAATAGGCTACTGTCATCACACTGCATATTTATTAGAATTATTAAAATTCATGAACTTAAGATGCCCTGATATCATCCATAAAAGTGTTGAACCAATGAAGGGATGATAACTAATTAAATCCATGCAGCAGAAATCCATCTGGAGCACGTAGAAAGTTAGTCTTACATGTCTAGTGATACTGTGGAAATAATATTTTAAGATGTTTCTTGTGAAGAAAGCAGCAACATTCTCACGTCACCTCCTTATTGCAGTGGATGCCTTTTCTCTTACTTTCATCTTGTGTCATCTATTCTCTTTTGAGCAAGTAAAGAATATAAGGAACAAAGAACTCACTACAGAGCTTTCAGAATAAAACTCATTATTACACAAAACTGCTTCTGTTGCTTCAAATCATCATTAAGACATGGTGACAGAAAGTCTACCAAAGTTTATTACACTGTAAGAATTCTATATTTTTGTTGTTCATGTTCCTCAATAACTTGAAAGCAAAACATTATACTGTATAATAAGAAAAGCTTTTCTGTTACGCATTAGAAATTATACGCTAGAAGTAAACTAAACAAAAAGACCTAGTGAGTCCTTTAATCTGACATTAACTAATAAATAAAAATTATCCTTTTCAATACATTTCTAAAATCTGTTTTGTTTCCTAAGATTTGGTGATTTTTCTCATAATGTCTACTTGCAGAACCTTTAATTTCTTATCAATTTATACAGAACAAGCTATCGAACTATTTTCTTCATTTACAATTAATGTGATTGTAAATTACACATAAAGACAACTAGTTTAAAATTCTGGTTCTGGTTTTGACTTATCTAGAAGGGTTTCACATCAGAAGAGTTTTATAATAAGCAGTGTTTCATAATCAGAGGTCTGTTTAAAGATTTCCACAAAGTATACATGTATAGAATAGATTATAACAGACAGAATTCTTCCATAGTATTTTTTGGTGTATTATTTTCCCCCGATAGGTCACACTTATTATTTTTATTTTTAAACCTATCTCAATCATTCTACTTGTCACTGTGTCCCCTGGGTTACTATGATTGATAATGATTGTAGATGAGTGGACTTACAGGAGTTGTAACTATAAATTACCAGTGAAATCCAAAACTGTTGAGAGTTGGGTCCTCCATTGCCTGAATTAGCATCTTTAGCTGTATTTGTTAGTTCTTGCCTATCTTTTACTTTTTATCATCTTTAATTTACAGTTTTCTTTTTAGCAGATTTTAATCACAAACATGAGAAATACACAAATCTGGTATATTACATGCTACATAATGTAAAATATAATATAAAAAATATATTTAGGTAACTACTATGTATTTACAGCATTTAAATTTCTTGGTATTTCTGATAGATTCATGTTTCAATTCTTACCAAAAGGGGTTTTTCATTATTAAATTTACAGATTGATTTTGTGTATTTTTTTTGCCAGAGTTTTTCAATTGCAGGATGATTATCTTTACCACAAAAAGCTTGTATTTTTGTGGAAAGGAGCAGATCCATGCTCTGGAAAACTGAACTGCTTATGTTTGTTGATGGCCAGCAACAAAGCAATCTCTGCTCTGTGGGTGTGAGTCATGTGCTGAACATGTCTTTCTGGGTAGGGGTTAGACTTCACACCTATCAAGATGTGGAAGACTGAACCCAGCATCTTGAGGACAGAACTTCTTACAGTCAGTAATTTCTGAGAATATACTCTGCCTTATCTTCAGCTGAGAAATGACATTTAAGTAGATGTGCAGATGGTAAATAAATACATGTGATGTGTGACAATGAATAATGCAAAACTCTCCTTTCTACTACAAGAACAAACTTCCAAGCCAAAAAAATTGGAAGTTCTGGCTTCAGCTCAGGATCACAGCTCTAATTAGTGATAGGACATGTAAATTTTGTTTATGACATAAAAGATGGGTTGAAGAATAATCTAAGAATAATTTAGAAATGATGAAATTTTTATTTTTATTTCATTTATTTATTTATTGCCAGTGTCACATAGCTTAGTCTTGTGAAGAATTGAATTGCCTTACTCCTTAATTTTGATACAGGACTGAAACGCAGTAGACTGCATTAAGCAAAAACATAAGGCCAGATAATCTAATCATCAATTTTGGCATTAGGAACAGGAAGCCACATTGGCTTGGAAGCCTCTATATATCACTGAAGTCATCAAATTTTGAATAAATTCTTTTACATTTGAAATTCAGTTCAATTTCTTTTGGAGCCAGAGATTAGCTCATATTCTGAATCGTGAAGGTCTCATTGTTTCTTGGATACTAGTTCGTTTAAGCTATATTCACTTTAATTTTAAACAGGAATCAGTTAATGTCTGTGTCAATTCAAACACTGATTTATTGTAGTTCTTCAATTAAAAAAAAAAATATCAGAAAGTTAAATTATGCAATTAATATTCAAACATTAAATTGCAGATGAGTTTTACATCTTTTATTACTGCGTCAGCTTTGCTGCTGTTCTCTCTCACAGCGTACTGCATTCTGCCTCCACACAAACTCTGAAGCCATTCCTGATTTTTTGAGCAGTTTCAATAGTCCTGCTAAATATTTAAAAACCTGTCATAAGAAAAAAAAATTATCTTACAGTTTGAAATAGAAACCAAAAGTTTTCTTAGTTTATTCTTAAAGGTAACGATGTTCCTTGCTCAGATATTATTTTCCTCCTTACCAGCTATCTGCTACTATCAAGTTATGCTTGCTTTCTCTCTTCTTCATCTTCTCCTTAGGTTCCCTTTAACCCTACTGCTTAAGAAGGACAAAGACATCTTCTTAAAATTCTGCTTATGTTCCTGGAAAATGTCATTTTTTTGGCAGAGATCCTAAACAGTAGCACAGCTTGATCCCCTTGCACAGCCCAACATGCAGCCAGTCCTGACATCAGGAAGCTTCTTTCATGATAAATATAAATTAAGCTGGAACACAGTTGTAGAATAATGAATAATGATTTATAGAATGGACATTCTGAAAAGCAGATTCTAATGTCTCTTTAAAAGGTCAGTTTCCTGATTTAAACTCTTAATAAAAGAAATTTGGTAAAAACAGGTTTTTTTGAAAGGATTTTTTAATAGGGTTTGATTTGTTTGTTTTAGAGGGACTGAATGTTGTTTTGTTCTATTTTCCTAAGAGAGAAGGATTTATAATGGAATTGTTTATCCAAAGCTCCAAATTGCTTTCTTTGCAAGTGACCAAACATTTTTGGCAGCTTCACATTTACAGAGTCTGAGATCAGCCTTCACACATTTTTAGTAACTGTACTGAATAGATTTATTGTGAGAGTTCATAATAAAAAGATGAAGACCCTCTCTGCTCAGGAAGAAGTGAGCAAGGTTATATTAAAAGAAACTTTTTTTGCCCCCATTCTTTGTCTCTTTGCTGATATCAAGCTTGTGACTTAACCTGTTTCTCAAGTAGAAAACAGTATGTCAAGAAATAGTATTTAGGAAGGCACTCATAAAGCAGCGGCATTTGTAGGACAGTATGATGAGTCTATACTGTTTGGCAGTGTTTTCTATGAGATAATCAAAAGTTATTCATTGGAAAAAAAATACACAAACAACATACATCAAAACAAAGAGAAAAAAATTGATTCTGGACAGAAATAGTACAGATATATTTTGTGTACTACAGAGAAATATGCTTTGTATAGCAGTGTGTCACTCAGTTTAAATATAAGACAACACACATATTTTTGATATACCAGCCAATTTTAACAAAATCAGCAATTTTTGTTATTTTCTCATATAAAGGAAGGACTGTGTGTGACCTGTGATTCATGCTGATTATGATGCTGAATAAAAAGAAACCTTCAATTTTATTTTGTTACTATCTATACATTTTAGCATAAATTTGCAAAAAAAGGTTTAGGATAAAAATTTCCTTGCTGGTATTTTCTTTCATTCCTTAGATGCCATTTGAAGAAATGTCAGTAAGTGCTGAAAAACTTACATTTAAGCACTGTTGTGTTTCTTATTACTATTTTCTTTTCTAGCCCAAACCATGCTTAAAATTAAAAAGTCCCTGTCATTCAAAATGATGGCTATGTACTATTTGTACTTGTGAGGACAGTTAACATATAAATGTGATGTATATTACAGAGGTTATAGATTGACTTTAAGTAGCTCATAAGCATTTATGAGATGAAGACAATGGAAGGAGTAGTTTAGAAACACCATACCACGTTCCAGCACCTCCTGAGCAGATTATCAAAAAGTTAGGATGAGTAATACTGGTAATTAGATCATTCTCTATTTTGTTGAATTAACATACTTAAAGTATAAGCCTCTTTGCAGTTTTGATATGTGTGTAGTTTTTCAACAAATTATTAGGCTGCTTAAAATTTTTTTTAAGTTATTATTGTAACTTGGGATTTGAGTGGAAGCTTTTAATGTTTGATGATAAGTAGGTAATTCTACAGGAGCTAATTAAGTACTTGCAAGACATCTTAAAGACAAATCACTCAAAATTTGATCGCGGGAAGGGAGAAGTCTAGAAGAAGTAATAGAAAAGGGAACAAACTCAGTGCCAATACCTCCAATTTTAGTTTTGCTTTTTATGCCTGTGTCATGATCAACTGCTTTATTGTACTTTGAGATTAGACATTTAAAGTTAAATGTTTCATTCACATCTATAGCTCATTGTTCAGCAATATTAAGCTGTTTGTCAGTTTTTTTGCTGTTTTTTGTTGTTGTTGATTTGTTTATTTTAAACCAGAGCCTATAGAGATGAACAAACACAAATTTGAAGATGATCTAGCTAGGAAACAGATGAAATAGCCTAACAGAAGCATGCTTATATTAGCGAAGGTTTTGGCTCCAATGTTCTGTGTAGCATAATTTTTCATTTTGGAATGTGTTCACAGCCATGTTTAAATAGAAAAATACTGAATGACTTTTCTACTTCTTAGAAACAAAGTGAAAACTAAAAACCAAACAAAATTTTAAAAAAACAAAACAGCTTATCTACATACTCTCCCTATCAAAGGCAATCCAGAGAATGAGAAATAGATGGTCATTAATTATTTTTTCACTTTTTTAGAAAAATAAGGCTATTACCTAGACAAGGACTGAGACATCGTGGCTGTACCCTTCATGCACTCTCCAGTTAAGATGGGCAGTGCATAGAATAGCTGAGGGTAAAGAGGCATGATTTTTGTACTTCCAGGAAATGCAAAAGTATATGTTTAAAGAACTCTATCTGTAAAGCATACTTCTGTGCTTCTTACACTTAGAATCACAGCATCACTTGATAGGAAGCATATCAACTTAAATCAAAATATAGGAGATACCACTGGGAAGGAATCATAGCATAAACAAGTAATGACGTCATATATGAACAGCTAAAGAAAAGAAAGGCAATTTGGAAGATAATTTTATTCATATATTTGATTTATTTTAAAGGAAAGTATATACCAAAATAATTAGTGTATATATAACTGCTTTAAAGAGCAGACTAGGAACGTATTTGTGTAATATTAAACTGATACATATCCTTTTGCAACAACTCACCTGTAGCACTATAACACAATGGAAAATAGCAAGGTGGCAACGTCTTCAGCTGCAGAGAATAAGGATGAGCCCAAATGCAGAAGCTGTGAATAAAGAAATGAATAAAAAGAACTGCTTACCTCTAGAAGGCCACAGATAAGCAAGAATCTCCAGTAAAGTACTGCCACCTTCACTGCTAACCACTAAATGAAGACTGGAAAGGATCATGGCTCCACCCCTTCTACTCACTACACTGTATCTGTGCTCCCCTGGGTTGGTCCTACCTTCCCGCTATGTGTTCAATTACTCCTTCAAGCTGTGACTTAGCATTTTTATTACATCACCAAAAGCAAAGAAACTGAGAGTTCAAAATGAACAGAAGATATGTGTTCAGAGTAATATTTCAGAACGAAGTCTCTGCTTTGTCCAATTCAAAAAATTTCCTCCATTTGTTACACCTTCAATGGATGTCACTGACACAAACAATTTTGGAAGTTTTTCTTTTTCACCTTTACATTGCTATTGTTATTAATATACAGAAAAATGAAACAAACAGATCCCCATGAATAACATGTTCACTTTTATTCTTTTCCATACTAAATTCAAATTTTAAAACTTAAATATTTATGAGCAATTCTGTTTCTTTTATTTATAGATCATGATTATTTGGAAAGACAAAAGAAGAATACAAGCTAGCACTTTTCTTGGTGGTAACTTGTGTTGCCTTGACACGCTTCATCATACCTCCTGTTTATATACATTTTATTTATTTGCTATGAATTTGGTGCTCTTTTTGTGGACAGTAGCACACTTTTAACAGAAAGGATGAAGAATACTTTCAACTTAGTCTACTGTAAAATCGAATGCTTAGTTCAGTCAAAGAAAGAATGAAACTTTTTATTTTTGAATGTTCTTATGCAGATAAAAGAAAGTAGATGAGGCATAGGTGGGTTCCCTACATTGACAACATATAGTTAAGTATGAACAAAATGCCACCTTCTATTGAATTTCTCATGTCTTAGAGGTTAAAATCTTCACAGAAAATCTAAAAATACATAAAATTAGAGTAAAAATATTCCACCTAAACAGTGTGTGAACAGAAATGGAGAAGCCCATTCAAACTCAAGTAGAATGCAACTGCAAAGAATGTTACTGAATTTATATTGTCCAAGATGTCAGTGTTTCTCTTTACCCATATACATATTCTCTGTTCATATACTTAATTTGTTGTCTTAACAATACAGTTTAGTTAATTTAAAATATATAATGTAAAATATATATTTTGTGTATAAATTGTATTCATAGTCACAGGAAATACATGGCATATTCATTCCATGGCATACATGTCCCTACACAAACTACATGGGTGTTATCTTCGCAAATTGTGCAAAAGTTAACTTAATGGCTTCTCTGACAAAGGAAGAAGATAAAAGGGTGCTGTGTATCCATCACAAACTGGCAGATGGAGCTCCTCAGCCCTCTCTCTACTCTGCTCTCATGATACCCCCACCTTAAGTACTACGTTCACCTCTGGGGCACCCAACATAAGAAAGTTCAAGCATGTCCAAAGGATGGCCACAAAAATGATCAGAAGTCTGGAGTACCTCTCCTATGAAAACAGGCTGAGATAGTGCCTGGAGAAGAGAAGGCTCTGTGGAGATCTTAAAGCACTTAAAGGGGGCTGTAGTGATATTGCAAGAGGTATTCATTTTAATCTGAAAAGTTAGGTTTGGATTATGTATAAGAAATAAATTCTTCACTATCAGAATGGTGAGGCACTCACACAGGTTGTCCAGAACAGCTGTGCTTGCTCCGTCTCATGAAACGTTCAAGGACAGATTAGATGGTGCTTGGAGCAAAATCTGGTCTAGTGGAAGTTGTCCCTGCCTATGGTGGGAGGTTTGGAACTAGGTGATATTTTAGGTTCCTCTTAGCCCAAACCATTCTATGATTCATTCTATGGTTCTATGAATTAAAGTCTTCAAACTCTAAATACTGTCCTTCAAGAAATTTTTAAAAGTTCAAGTAAAAAGATTTGCAATACACCCTTTCCAGTGTCCATTTTCTACAAAACAGAGCTTCCATTAGTGATGGGAAGCTCCTTGTTAGTATTTAAGCTTCCTATATCTGCTAACAATTATTTTTTTAAGTGTTTGAAGTATTGCTCTAGAAAGAATTTAAATGGCAAAGATTTTTCCTAATAAGAACTCTATCAAGGATATGATGCCTTCAAGTAGCAAGAAGCTGAGAACGATTATCCATGAATATCAAAATTAGAAGAGGTTACAAACCAATTTGTACAGAAGCAATTAGTAAAGGCTTACTAACAACAGCAAAGAAGTACTGAAGAGAGTTGTGAATCTGAGAAATGTTGGCAAGCATCAGGTTGATGCTTTCATTCATGGAATAGTAGGTCTCAAGCCAAGAAACTAGAAAACTATTCCATGAGCACCACACAGAGTATATAAAAATAGACAGCATAGCTGGGAAGGCAAATAGCAATCAAAAGGAAAGCAATATTTTTCTATTTTAGATCTGAAATATCTTATTTTTTATTTATAGTTCTTTGTGTACTAACACTTCAGTTTCTTAGCAACCTAACTTTCTGAAACCTTGACCTTGAGAAGGGGCAGCATCTGGAAAGGGATGCAATTTCATCTGAACTCAAATTATGGAGTTAGGAAACTGGTCAGTGAATGACTGCCAAATAAAAGAACACTAAAATGTTCTTTTTCAGAAAACAAGCTAGGCAAAGCTCCCAAGCTCAGTAACAGCTGTTTTCTAGCTTACTTTTATCAGAAGGCTGAATATACAACTAGGTTCACAATGACAAATATGACAAGGAAAGGAAGACAAAAATTACACAACTGAGACTGTCAAAAATATTGACAAAAAAACATAAATATATGTACATATATTAAATATAAAGGAAGGTTTTGAAAAGAGTATTAAATCATGAATTTATTCCAGTATTTTATTCTTGTGCAACACAAAAAGAAACTGGCAGTCTCAGCTTTTTTGCATCTTCTTGAAACAACCTCTGCTTAAGAAGTGCTTAGAAAGTCTTCTGTTGTGGGAAAGTGTGCCTCAAGATTGTCAGGCACTTCAATGGAAGTTGGATTAGGACCTTATAACATGTTTAGGTAACAGGCCCAGAATCAAGTTTTGTTTTCCTCTAACTGTGCTTCTCCAAGTCTTCTGTTTACCATATTCTATTTATTTGAATTTATAGAAGACTCCATCAATGAATATTTCCTTCTCTTTCAAGATTATGAAATTAATGAAAAAGTGAATAAAATTTCAAATAAGCTTAAAAATGTTTGCAGAATCATGCCGAATCACAGAATCATAGGGGATGGAAGGGACCTCCAGACTTGTAGTCTGAAAGCCTTAGAGTAAATTGTGCAGGAAATTGTCCAGGCAGGTTTTGAATACTTCCAGAGAAAGATACTGCACATCCTCCCTGGGCACTTCATTTCAGTTCTCTGTAAACTTCACAATAAAAAAGTTTTTCCTCATGTTCGCATGCAAATTCCTCTGTTCCAGTTTGTACCTGTTGCCCCTTGTCCTGTCGCTAGGCATCACCAAAAAGAGCACAAAGCTGAATATATTAAGTCTTTTGAACAGATGCAGGTCAACATAAGTGGTCAAATCCAAACAATCTGAGAAGATTTTAAACATAGCATATTTATGGTTATATCAATATTTTATGGGCTGGTTCAGCCAGTTCCACGACTAATGGGGTGGGGAGACCCGCAGACCCATGCCCTGGGAAAGGGAAAAGGAGAAAGGGTAGAGAGATGGGCCTAAAAACAGAACGGTGGCAATGATCTGAGGAGGAAAACTAATTTACTAGAAAAGACATTGGAATGCAAGATAACAGAATATAATTCAATATAATTGGAATTGAAGCTTATAAATCAAATAAAATGAGAGAGAATGTCAAAAACAAACAAACAAACCTGAAGGCCTTACTCTAATACTGTAGGCGAGATGTCTAGCTGGGATGAGCTATGAGAAAGGAGAGTCTCATGATCTGCAGATAGTTTTTTTTATCTTTCCCTCTGAATGAAAAAGTAGAAACAAAACAACGCAAAGTTCTCTAAGGTATGCAGTTCTTGACTTCTGAGAACCAGGTACCCAGAAAAATCGTCAGTACATAGAACTGGAACATTAACTCTTAAACACCCAGTGCACTACATGATGTTATGACATGAAATTCGATAAAAAAAATAAAACCACGACAGGCTATCTACCTATAAGAAGCACAGATTTAAAGTACTATATTTGAGAGTATCAGTCTGCCTATCTTGCTTAAGTTCATACTGTTATTATTGTTATTACTGTTATTAAGACTCTTTTTGGCTGTTACACTTAATAACAAAATGCATTATCCAAATCCGTACATTAAATATTAAGCATGTAAGAGAAACATTTCATTTGTTGTAGTAGTAGCTGTACAACTTTGTAGTATTTTTGATCCATAAAGAGAATAAATAGCAATGGAAAGATAAAAAATTTTTACCTAATTGTAATGATTCTCATTTTGAGTCAATTACAGTTGTGCAGCAGAATAGTAAATATAGAGTTCTTCATATTAAATGAGTGAAATTTACTCAAAGTCTTAAGAAAGATCACCTGAAAGATTTAAACCAGAAAGGAAATGAAGCTAGGAAACAGTAATGAAAGCATTTGAACTAAAGCTTTCTCAGATATTTTGTATTTTATATTCTCAATATTTTGGGGTAAAATTCTTCACTTGCCTATTCTCAGAGAATTAGCATAAAGTGAATTAGAAAAGAAATTATGTGAGAAGGCTTTGTTAGTAGCTGACAGATTGTATATTAAAACATGTCTTATTTCTTTAGATTATTCTGCTAAAAGATAATTCTGCAAAGTGAGGTAGGAACACTAACATATTATTTGCTGTTGTACTGACTACAAAGCAGCCTTTATTAGAAAACAGGACATCATTCAGTGGTATTTGGAGACAAACAAGATTAATGATTAAAAGGTTTCTTAAGAGCATAAACAAATGACCTTATACTATGCTATGTTTACTCCATGAAAACAAACACCTAGCTTGAAATTATTTTCTTTATCCACAGAAGCTTATACTGGACCAAAAATCTGTTGCTTTTTTGGGTATAAATTCCTGCTGATGTCTTTGGTTTTCTAATTGTTATGCAATTATTTTTTCTGTACAGCTAATTGGCCATGGACCTCAATTACTATCATTTGTGAATGATGTTAATATGCTTTTCACTCTCCAATTAAGATCATTAATAAGGCATTATAAAAGGCACGTTGGCTACAGTGTTTCTTTACTAGACAAATATCTCTAGTTCTAAGTTGGAGTTTACTACTACCACCATGTTTACTTCAGTTTTTAATTTTTAAAACAGTGCTAATATCTAAGAAAAGAAATCCTTTTAATGTATAAATCTACTATTCTTGTCTGCTAAGAGGTTTAGTAGGAACTATTCATAATAGGAGGACATATAATTCTTAATTGATGAGGAAATTCTTAAATTATGATGAAATAAATTATTTTTAAAAAATTGTGTTAGTTTAAGTTGGAAAAATAATAAGATTGGAACGTAGAACTGCAATGATTATTAATATATTATTTTTTCCTGTTGCTTTAATATTGCTTATAATCTACCACTTCTGGCTCTTCACAGTTATTTCTACTTAAAACTCGAAGGCAGTAAGATAAGTAGATTCTGAATCTAAAGAACATAAGATAAAGTTAGGAATGTCTTTCATGGTACCAACATAGTTCTTTGAGAGATATACAATTAATAATCTCAATATCTAAGGGGAAAAAAAGTTCCAAGTGATTATTTGTATTTTGCTGTTATTTTGGATTTTTCTGTCAGAGATAAAATTCATAAACCATGATATAGCTATAATAAGATAATAATGAGGTTGCTACAACTTAAGGTATTCTCTTTTTTTTTTTTTGTAGAATAATTTGCTGTGAGTGAAAATAAAATTGGAATTTTCCTTTAAGTCTTTAATGAAAGGATTACATTTCAGGAGACACCTTTAACTACATAATCCTCATACATTATTTTTGAATCTGTCTGTGTAAATCTACCATAACTAACCTCAGAAAAAATAGTATGTCTATTTTGTCCCATGTGCTTTCTTAGATTGCATCTATGCTATTGATACTTCCCATATTCTCATCTATATACTCTACAAATTATCTTCTGATTTTTTTTTTGTTACTGCTAAAAGCTCAGATTCAATGACAGATCACTCATAGAAGAAATGTGCTATGACTACACTCCTTCCCACTTGTTTTGTGGCATTTCATTTCTCTGCCATGACTGCCTTAGAGTTTATACTGCTGATGTTTCAACAAATTCCTTTTCGTGAAAATTTTTAATGGTTGAAATTGCTAAGAATTTTACAGAACAGTAAAAACTGTATTTTAATCAAGGACATATCTTCATAACGGTTTTACTTTTTGAAAAAAGCATAGTAACGGGGACACAAATGGTTGAGTTGAGAATCATTTTGTCCAGACTAACTTATCCAAATGTTAGAGTCAAAGCACTGCATAGGAGACTTAGAATTTAGACTAAAGTATTGAAGTTTAACTACTTACTGATATACAGCTGCTTTAAAAACTGGAGGAAAAAACGTCAAATATAGAATCCACCTTCTGTGGTGAGATATATTGACCCAGCAGCAACACTATTTTTTTCCAAAACAGGAGCAAAATGAGAGCAAACATAGGTCAGGCTTACCTGCTGAAACGCGCTTCTGAGATGAAATACAAAGTGAAACTGACTTTAAATGGTTCGTATTTGCTCTGCATGCAAATATGTTTTATTTATTTATTTATTTCAGTCTATGTGGAATCAAGCACAGCCATCATATTTCCATTTTAGCTTTTCTTACTTGAGATTTTAAAGTGAGAGAAAGTTAAATTTCTATGACATTAATTTTGATGAAATGTAACGCTAGTTTAGTCAGCTGAAAAGTATTGCTTCAAATACAGACATGAGACTAAGTAAAGAGAATAATTCCTGTACTTTGCTATTAACTTGTATATATACTACTAAATTGCTTCTCCTTTTATGATTCTTTTTACGACAGCACTTCTTAATAGAACACAGCTTAGTTTCAGTATTATTCAGGACATTCAGAAACAAAATGAACAATTTAAAATATTGCTTTTTGAATCACTTCTAGTCATTTTCCATCATTCTGTCTGTTCTTTTTCAGTGATTGTAATAGGTTTTATTACAAATCACTGCGCTCATGTTCTAAGATATAATATGTTTATAACCATGTTAGAACATCGTCAGCAGACGCCCAGTACTGCAGGCAAAGTCGGTTTGAGGGCTAATACAGGATAGAACAGGAACTATATTATTGTAAGAATTAGAAAAAATGAAATACTAAATACTTTCTGACAAGAAACAACCAAGATTTCGTGCTACTTTCTTAAAATGTTTAAGAGGTTATCTATGCTCTCCAGAATAATCAAAAACGTATTTAATCTGTATATATTTAAATAACATCAGGAATGCTCTTTATTATTTTTCCCTAACACTTATATCTAAAAAGTAAGAAGTATTCTTAAATCTAAACTAACCAATGTGTTCAGAATGTGCAATGTGCAAAGATTTTATTACTAAACTGACAGTAATTTTTAACAGTAACATTTAAGCGATTATTCAGACACCAAATCTCCACACTGTGTAGTTAAGTGTCATTATTTGTTGTGGCTTTCTTATCTGTTATGATTCATAAAGAGATTTCCTGCTTAAAACAGTAATAAAATAAATAAAAATAATCTTTCTGGTCTGAACTGTATTTCCTACCTTGCCAAACAGCATAATAGCTTGTTTGGTTTTTTTTTTCCCCCATATTCTTTGAAATAGTTTTACTGGTTTTGTACAAAAAATATTTTCTTGATCTGTTATTTTTCACACCTTTCTGTCTATACCTTGCTCTCTAATATTACCATTACTCATTGTATTAAGTAATCTAGCACTATAATAGATCCTGAATTGCCCTTTTGGCTAGCTCATTTGCCTAACGTAATTTTGACTAACACATTACTTAACCTTTGAATCTCACTGCTACCTGAAGAACCTAATATATTATGTAATGAACTTTCTTTGGAGTCTCTGAAAGTTTATGAACATGAAATATTTTTATTACAAATGTTAAATAAACAAGTATTATGCAAATAAATGTCCTATAAAGAAATAAAACAAAATATGCTGCAAAAGCTCACAAGCATAAACATTAACACATCAGAAGAAGGCTACAATTTTGAGTTAAAAAAATAAACCAATAAACACACTAATTCATCAATTATTGAAATAAAAAAAAATCTATAGATAACCTTTATTTTCTGATGGATGTAAACAGATTTTTTTCTAAAAAATGAATCTCAATTCCGGGCTTTTTTTTATTAATGAATATCTTAAGCTGATTATATAGAAATTGGATCTGACTATGTAGCAAGCGTATCTTCAACAGTGAACTTTGATTTAATTCAACATCGTATTTGTTGTTATTCGGCTGAGTTTAGAATTAGCAATAGTTAATTTTAGTGACAGGAGTGCAGTCAACTGCTCTGCTTTTTTGTAAACAGACAGAATGACAGTAACTAAAGATTCTTGTCCTGAGAGTCTTTTACTTTCAATTGCTGTGGTCAGCATGACGACAGTTGTTCCAAAAGCATGACATGTTTAATACTTATTAATGTAAAAAAAAATACTAACATCTGAAGTAAAAATGATAGTTATCATAGCTTTTCTCATGAAAAGGTAGGAATTAAATACAGAAGCTATTTTTGAGGTATTAGTCATATACTGTGCCTTCTATTTATGGCACATTTTTAATAATTTCCAAGGTCTTGAGGTGCATCGTTTGATAATATATCCTTAAAAGAATACTGTTTACTATTCTATATCTAAAAATGAAATTGAAAACACAGTATGTCAAAGTTAGCTGGAAAATAGTTTATTAATTAAAACTAAATGCAGTTTATATAAATCTATTGTCTTCAGTGGTTAGGGTAGTAGATATACAATGGTTGGTGTGTCATGTAAGATATTATTCTTTTACATCATTGTCTCAAAGCTTGCTGGGGACACAGATGAACAAGTCCAAGCAAGTCCCGAGCAAGGGCTGAGAAGTCTTTTGTCTGAGGGACACAGATGGACAAGGCCAGGGGCAACAAGAGAGAGATAAGCTGCAGCTTAATGGTCATGAAGCAGTCTTTTCTGTGGGCTTATCTCAAGGAAGATGGCCATCTCAGAGGGTACTCACATGACTCTTGCTCAAGCACCCAGGGATGTCACTTAAGCAGGAGAAAAGGGAGGATAACAGAGAGATTGACAACCATGAGAACTGACGTCTGCCATCAGATTCCTCACTACGGAATTCCTGCATGCTGACGGATTCTCCTGGGCCCGCTACCTGAGTCCTGCTGCTTCCAGCAGATTGGCTCTGCAACTTCTTCCTGCTACCTGCTTGCTGCCCAAGGCTGGCCACGCTGCTGCTCTCCTCCCCTGCTGCTTTTGCCTTGGACCTTCAAAATGGCGTGCAATGGGACCGCTGCTGGATCCTGGTAGTGCCTATCCCCGCTTTACGTGATTCTTGCTTCTTTCCTATCTTTTCTATTCCCCTCCTTCCCTTCCCTGTCTCCCTGATTAGGATTTATAATAAACTGGTTGGACCAACATTTGAACCATTGTTTCTTAATCTCACACTGGATATTCATATATTAAAAGAATCTCATTTCCCGCCTAGAAATTGGAGCGAGACACACATTTCCTACTTTTACTAAACCTACTGAGGATTACTCCACAGTCTTCTCTTACTCTATAGTTTTTCATGAAAATGTGATGTGTTCAGAAGAAAATTGCAATCATGAAATCATAGTATTGTAAACAGAAGAAATATTTGGAGATGTTTATAAAGAAATGAAAAACAACCAAGCAAAAAATAAACATTACAATTACTTATACACTGGCTAGATTAGAAGAGGTATTTCTTTCCTGATATGCCAAATTCACTTTAAGTTCAGTGATATAAACAGTTTTGAATTTATACTTCAGTGCTACTGAAAGAGGTGGCTAACCTGGTATTTCCATAGTCTTTTGCCCCTTACACTTCCAATTTTCATGATCCATAACATGCCTTTACTAGATAAGGAGATAATTTGCTGTTTACCACCACCAGAAACACACAGTTGTCTTTATCCCTTCCTAGCCTACTTTTCCACTTCTTATTTAATGAGTCCTGCATTTGTCTTGTGCCTTCTTGAAGCTGCTAAGTGTCTTATATGACTACCTTCTCTTACATGTTCCTTGGGTCAACTTTTCTACTATTCTTAAAAATCTGTGCGGTATTGCCTTTCTTCTGGAATTCACCTGAAGTGAAGTCACTTCCATGACCTTTCAAGTATGAATGAGAGTGGCTGGGTTACCGCATCAGCCAATTCTCTCAGGACTCTGGGATGCATACCTAGGCAAGATTCAAGCGGACAACAACACGGTTGACCTATACAAGAAAGAAAATTTTTTAAAAAAAAGACAAAATAGGCAGTAACTGGTCCAACAACAACACTTTTTGATAGAGAAAATTATCATCTACAAAACACTGTATTTCAGCATAGTCACTATCTTTAGCTATCAGTTTACACTTCAGTGGATAAGAGCCTTCTACAATCAAGGAAAAAATAATATAATTGAAAAGTACAGTCAAATAGATGTATAATCAAAAATAAACCAATAAAGAGTTAGGCACAAGGGGAACAAAGAGAAAATAGGTGGAACACTTACCCATGCAGAGGGCTCGCAGTAAAGGGCTCCAAAGGAGTGGATCTCTCAGAAGAGATCCTCCCTCCCTGGCAGTCAGCACTTAAATGGGTCTAGGAGAGGTGGAGCCTGGCTCCACCCCTTCCTGCAGCACAGGTGAATTGCTTTCACCTGTGCTCCCAGGGCTGACATACTGCTTGCCTCAGATAACTAATCAAAGGTTCAGGCTGTGATTCAGCAGCTCCCATACAAGCCTGCATTTCGCACTCATGAATATTTGCACCTCTGGAGGTGGCACCTTGTTGCTGCACAATACACAAATGTATTTCAGCTGCTACTTACTGCCTCACTGTGCTCACATCCACTCTTTGGTATCCATGTTCAGTATGCATCTGTGATTTCCAATGGGTGCCATTTTTTCTGCATGGAGGAATTCAGTGACATATCTTTGCTTCATATGCACTGTTGCAATCTGTTGCATGACAACAAAATGTAGTGGAATACTGTCAGGATGATTCAACCTCTACTATCATACCACCAGCATTTACCTTTGATATCATAGGCCAACATAATAAAATACAAAAAAATAAATAGAAAAATAAAATACAAAGGCATTACCCTTGGAGCAACGCTCTTATATAGAAGTCAGGCAGATTAAATGATCTTCTTTGCAAACACAGCCAGATGAAATAAAGCTGAAGTATTTTTTTCAGATAACTGAAAATGTGTGGAATTTCTACATGAAACTCCTCTGCTAAACATGAAAGAAGAACTGGCTACAACAGGTATGGAGAAGTCTGAGGTATTCAGTGAGTTCTTTGCCTCAGTTTCAACTGACAGTCAGGATTCTCACTTCCCTGAACTTTACATCCCTTAGCCTGAACCTCTAGGAGGGAACTGGGGGGAGCAAACTCTCCACCACTGTAATGGCAGAGCAAGTTTGAGACTGACTCATGTGACTAAATGTGTACAAGTCCATGAGGCCAGATGCAGTGCATTCTAAGGGATCGTAAGGGTCCTAAGGGAGCTGGCTAATGTGTTTGCCGAGCTGCTCTCTGTCATGTTTGAAAAATCGTGGCTGTCAAGTGAAGTCCCCAGGAACTGGAAAAAAATAAAACATCACTCCAGTGTACAAAAATGAGAAATAAGGACACAGGATACTACAGGCCAGTGAGCTCCACCTCTGTGTTGAGAAGGTCATGGAACAGATCCTCCAGGAAGACATGTTAAAGCACATAAGGAAAGAGAGAGTGATCTGAGACAGCCAGCCTGGTTTCACCAAGGGAAGGTTGTGCTTGACCAATCTTGTGACTGCTTATAATGAAGTGACAGCATTGAAGGACAAAGGGAAGGCAAATGATGTAATCTACCTGGACATCTGCAAGGCCTTTGACATGGTCCTCCATCACATCCTTATTCCTAAATTGGACAGATGTGAAGACTGGATTAGTCAATGGATAACAAATTGTTTGGAAGGTTGCAGTCATAGAGCTGTGGTCAGTGGCTCTGTATCCAGATGCTACAGTGTCCCCCAAAGGTCCATCTTGGGACTGGTGCTCTTTAACATCATGCTCTTTAACATCAATGACACAGATGATAGGATTGAGTACACCCTCACAAAGTTTGCTGATGTCACCAAGCTGATTAATTCAGTTGATACAGCAGAAGGAAGGGATGTCATCCAGAGGGACCTTGATAAACTCTAAAGGTAGGCCTTTGAAAACCTAGTGAGGTTCAACAAAGCAAGGTGGAAGGTTTTGGACTCGGGTCAAAGTAATTCCAGATTACAAACTGGAAGAGGAACTCCTTGAGAGTAGCCCTGCTGAAAAGGACTTTGAGGTTCTAGTTGATGAAAAACTTAGCAAGAAACATCAGCATGAGCTTGCAGCCTTGAAGACCAAAGGTATCCATGGTTCCATCAAGGAAAGTCTGCCAACAGGGCGAGGGAGGTGTTTGTCTCCCTCTATTCTGCCCTAGGGAGGGCTTAGATGGAGTAATGAATCCAAATCTAGGGCACTCAACACAGGAAAGACGTGGAGTTTTTACATAGGGTCCAGAGGAGGGTCACAGAGATGATACAGGGGCTGGTGCACCTCTCCTATGAAGATAGGCAGAAGGAACAGGGCTTGTTCAATGTGGAAAAGAAAAGGCTGTGGGGAAACCTCATCAAGACCCTCCAATATTTAAAGAGAGATTATAAAAATGAGAGAAATCAACTTTTTCCATGGGTAGTTAGTGATAGAACAAGGGGGAATGGTTTTAACAGAAGGAAGGAAGATTTAGATTAGATATCCGGGGAAAATTTTTATTGAGAGAGTGATAAGATGCTGGAATACGATGCCCAGAGAAGTTGTGGATGCCCTGTCCCTGGAGGCGTTTAAGGCCAGGTTGGATGGGGCAATCTGATCTAGTACTTGATGTAGTGGCTTGCAACCCTGCCTGTGGCAGCAGAGTTAGATGATCCTTGAGGTCCTTACCAACCCAAGCTACTCTATGATTCTGTGATGACCAACTCAGTATTTGCTGAGTTCTGTGTACTTATAAAACTACAGTCTTTTTCTGTGTATCAGTCCAAAAGAGATGCCTTTATAAAAATGTTTAAGTTTCTCCCACGCAAATAACTACTGATATTGAAATGTCTGTTCTTGCTTTATTTTTTTTCTTTCAGTAGATATTCCATATGCTAGTTTGCCATTCAGATGGAAAATGGCAACTGTTCAAATGAGAAAATCATGAATGGAAGTGTTAAAACAGTCTGTCAAGAGGATTTGCTTTAAAGAACATCAGTACTTTTTAACAGTTTTCAGTGTTACATGGTGCCTTCTTAGTACAATTTATAACAAATAGAACCTTAGGGAACTTTCTTATTTGAATTTGTATTTCCTCTTTTAACTTTTAAATAAAAGCTTTCATTATTTACAATACATCTACAAATTACTTTTGTGAAACAGTTGCCCTGGTTTCATTTGCAACACAGTTGTTTTTCTTCACAGTGCCTGGAATGATGTTATGGTTTAGCTTTAGGAGAAAAAAAAAAAAAAAAAAATGGTAACACGCCAATGTTTTAGTTGTTGCTCAGCAGTTTTGTACAGAGCCGAGGATATTTCAGCTTCTCAGCTTCCCATATTGTCCTGCCAGTGAAAGTGTCTGGGAAGACACAAGGACATGGACAGAGCCAGAGCAATTGACTTAAGATGGCCAAAGGGATATTCCCTCTCATGTACCATTGTGTGAAAAACCTATACAGCTGAGGAGAGTTGGTTAGAGAGAGAGGCATGTATGCACTGTATATAACTTGTTTTGTAAATTTATAGATACATATTATTATATTATTATAATTATTGCTAATGTTATTTGTCTCTTTTCTGTTTTAGTAGATAGTTTTTATCATTATCATTTATCATAAGTAGATTTAGTTTTTATCATAACCTGTGAGCTCTACTTTTTTTTCCCTTCTTTTCTGGTTCTTTAACCTATCCCACTAGCAGGAGCAGGAAGTGAGCAAAAAGTAGCATGGTGCTTAGCATTTATTCTTCATTTACAGATATTCAGAGCACTTATCAGATAAAATCTTCTAAAAACTGAGCAAATGGCATAATTCTACATAATAAGAATAGGTGATGTATGCTTTTTTTTGTCATCAACACCTGCAGTATGGTTGATGAGAAAGTTTTGAGAGGTACAAACTACAGTAATAGCTACAAAAATAGCAGAAATGTAATTTTTATAAACTCACACATTTAGAACAGCACTAAGAAAAAAAATAAAAAAAGGCTTGATTTAAAGTACTGATGTCTAAACTCTACAAAGCACAACAAAATTCTAAAAATGAATATTTCATTTAAAAGTGCTACGGCTTCCAAGTGGGAAAAAAATACAGCCATTGCAGTAATGTGGGAAAGAACAATGCATTTATGAGTTCTTTTCCCTTCTGGATAATCATTTTTAAAACTTCAAGGATTAACAGCCTCCCTTAAGATTTTCTGAAATCCTTATATTCTATTGACAGCTAGAAATATAGAACAAAAATGAAACCCCAAGAGGTGGTTTAATGCTTCATATTTATCAAAGTCACCTTTTACTACCTCAGAGTCTTCCATAATTATCTCCCATGTGTAATGTGTTTTTACTGTCTTTTCCCAAAGAATTCAGAAAAGAAAATAATTGCATGATTTTTAAAATATTTTTTTCCTTGAGAACCTTGAATTATTTTAATTATTATTTCTATCTGGTTTGAATTTCTGTTAAATCTTTCTGGGAACGTTTTGATTATTGTTTTTTTTTAATTGTTCTGGATGCAGAAAATCATGGATACTTCTATTTCTTGGAGCTTGAGGTCAAATTATTCAACGTTTGTGCACTAAGGTTCTCCAGGGCTAATAGACAACAAGGAAGATAAAAAATGAGGAGGTCCCAAAACTGTTAATTCAATCTTACAAGTGAGTAGGTGTGTATCTAACTCTGATTCTACTGCAGAAAAAATCAAACAATATGAAATCAATATGATTAATGATATCTTTAAATTGGCTACAAATATTTTAAGGCAACCGGAATCACCTTGTTTTATTAGTTAAGTTAATACTATCTGTTTAGTAAAGTTTGAAAAACATTAGCTTTATATAAAGGAAGTCATCTAAAATTATCCAATTTACTTGGAATATTAGTTTCTCTAATTTATACATTTCTTATAAAATCATTGTTAAAATCAACCCAAGAGTTATTCCAAACTGACATATTTTTTTCCTTATTCACTATACACAGTAAAATATGACTGGTAAAATATGCAATCTGTCCAAGTATATAAAAGTAGTATATGAAAGGACGTCTAAATCCAGAAGATGAGTACATCTTAAAATGCAGAAGACATCTGACAGTGAATTAAGAATTAACTCAAATGTGTGTGTGTGAGAGAGGGAAGTGTTTGAGGTAGGGTGAGGTAAAATGATCTTGAAAAGAAATCCACATTTAAAAGATCAAAAAAAGGATGAGTCAATATGCATGGCATGCATTTCTCTGGCCATTTCTTGTCTTTCTGAAAACACCTTGACTTGAAGGTAAACAACAGTGGAAGATACTTTATGTCTTCTTGCTTTTCCATCTTTTAGCTCTACATCAATCTTTCTCTTGAAGCTGGAAGTCAGAACTTTATTAGTAGTAATTTTTTTCCTTTTTTTTTTTTACTTAATGGCTTGATAAAGTAAAATTTAAAGAGGTGATACTTACCATAAAGTGGCTTTAAAAATACATATTTTTTTACTTCTTAGACCACAGAAATGATGCTCTCTAGTGACTGACACCTCATTTCATACTTCAGAAATTTATACGGAAAATGGACTGGTTGGATACAGTTGTAAATAGATCTTATATATCAACATGGCAGTTTTTTTACTATAATGTGCATTGTTAAGTTTTTTCAACATTTCTTTACCCATTAATTAACGTGATTCTAAAATTATCTGAACCTTCTTCCCCCAGTCTTAGCATAATACAGGAAAGCATAGTTTGTTAAAACCCGAGAGAGAAAAGAATGATCAAAAATGATTTATTTTTTTTAATTTGAAATTAAAACCATTTCTTCTTCAAAGGTTAAGAGAAATGGAGAACTGGATATGGTACCTGTCATACTAGAAGACTCTGCAGCCCATGAAAGCATACTACATCTACCGTATGCTAGCAAGCATATTATAACTGAATATAAAAGCTGATAATTCCTTCTGTCCTCTGCAGATTTTTTTTCAAATACACACTGATGCAATATATATGACTGATACCTTAAATGCGTCTTCTGTTATGACATTATCTGGCACCTTCAGTTGACTGAACAAGATAGCTGAAATAATTTATAAAAAATTATGTGGGAGTGATGGATTTTTGTACAGTAAGATTTCTTTGTGATTTTTATAGATTTAACAGATTTTTTTTTTTCTTGCAAATTTGGTTGGAATCATCAGCATATCACATTGTTTAGCCTATAAGTACATCCCCCTTATGATAATTCTTTAACCAATTTAAATTAAAACTTGGTTTTACAATGGTTGGGAAGGTAAGTTTAGCCTGTAATTGCTATAAAATTTGCCAGAGAACTGTAAGTTTTAAAAGCGAAGTCAGTGTTGACTTCTTTGCAGGATGTGACAGATGTTTTTATGATGCTAAAGATATAACAAACTATCTGTAAATAATTTGAATAACTGGTGAAGCAAGTTATATCTGACAAAATCGGAACATTATGAACATGAAGAGCTGCATAGTGTGAATCCCTCAGCTAAGTAGGAGAGAAGATTTTGCACTGTACTGTTCTATTATGTTTAAAGCCTAAAATATGTTTTAAAGAATGTGCACTCTATGTTTTCATATAAAAAAGTTTTATATGATTTCACAGTTGCCATGAGGAAAGATCTCAAAGAAAAGAGAGTCAAAAAAGGTAAAGAATATGGATAACGACTTGTCAGTTTTTCTCCTGTTTTCATAGCTTCTTCAGAACTGATACTAACCATAGATTAAAACAACATTGGATCTTTTCAATATTAGGCTGACTTATTGGAATGGCTTAAGTTTGAGCAGTTTCTTGTGTAGGCTATATATATATATATATATATATATATATATATATATATAGTTATATATAGTTTTATACATATATATATAAAGTTATATATAGCAGCTTTTGAAATATGAAGAAAACTATCTTATTTGGAAATAAATATTTATTTATCAGAGTGTGCGCTAGAATGGCACATGTCCCACTTTGCCTTTATCCTGAACTAATGGGGCACCCCTGCAGAGCATGGTAGTTTGCTAAACTGCTTCAGGAAACGTAGCCAGAGTTCATCTAATAGAACTTCCAGTAAAACCAGTACAGTGGAAATTCAGAAGATAAATATTATTTCTGTACTTTTCAGTGGCTCATATTTCTTTCATACTTCATAGAAAAATTGTCTATACATTTTTTCGTTTTCTATACATTAGAAAATGAAGTCAAGTATCCATATTTTTATGAAATCCTTTTAGTATACAACAGAGAGACAAAACTGTACTCACCTTTTTTTATTAAAGTTGAGAAATTAGAACAACCTTCGTTGAAGATATGTGCAATAGATTTCTGCCACAGTAGGCAGGAACAAAGCAGCTTTAAACAAAACGGTGTTGTCATATGCTTAAGGCAGCAGAGAGCAGATGACAGCAGAACCAGGTAATGTTATGTGGAGATGCATGTATTTCAGTACAAAAAAACCAGCAATAACGCTGGCAGAAATCATGAATAAGTAAATTAAAGGAAGAAAAGAAATGGAACTAATAAGTCAATGCCTCCTGCTCAGTTGTTATTGTTTTATTTGCTTATACGCTTGATCATTATCTTTTTTAGGGCTTTGGAAGCAAGCTTTTTTTTTAAAATATCCAACTAGAATACTCAGATTCTTAGAAAAAAAGCAGTCCCTACTTCATGTCCTACTATTGAGTTATAAATTATTTCTTAAGGTTATGGATAATTTTCATCTTCATATTTTGTTAATAATTTTTCAGTATTTTTTTAAGGAATAAAACATTTTGGGGTATCAAGTTTAACATTTAATCATGAGATGCTGGTTATGGCATTTTTGTCTGGGTACCATGAATCACCAGTTTTCTTCCCATAAAATAACACAATATAGCATTAGTCCGTAATTATTCAATTTTTCAAGAACTCTGGGTTAAAAACCTTTCAACAACAGTACAGTAATATTGATTGTTCTGTAATACACAATTTGTGTGTATAAAGTCATAATGTCCTTTACTTGCAGATAAAGTACTTTATTTAAAAACAAAACAAAACACAAACCTTGATTCAGAAAACTGTAGTCCCTTCAAAACCTCTTAGAAGTATTCCTATTTTTTTCAAAGCTATGTAAATTTTATGAAAGACTGAAACCAAAAAGACTGAGCTCTAGATAATTCTTTCCAACAGAAGAAAGGGAATGCTTTTATTCATTGTATCGATTCATTTTAAATAATTTCCATGCACAGAAATAAAGATCTGTAACATGCTCCTTGAATCAATATAGTGATCAATTAGTAATCAGTGACATTCAAATAATGTAATTATATCTATCAGTGTAGCTAGCATCATATTAATTTTTCATCTTTAAGCTGAACTAACTCACCTTCTCTTGGCTTATATCAGTGTAGGACACTGGTCATTGCAGTGTATATAATCTGATTAATTTTTCCCCTTTGCAATTTACCATCTATCAGATGCCATATGTTGATACATCTTTGTTAGCCTTCAGATTGCAGTCTCCAATACATGCTAATGACTCAGAGAAATGTGATGCAGAAATTAACAAATACACTTTTATAGAAAGGTGACATAGAAAAATAAACGCTGATAACTAGTTCTGAGAGCAATGATTATATTCATTTCATATGATTAATTCTGCTTCTACTGCCTGTCTATCAATGTATAAGCATGAAATATGAGATGATCAAAATTATTCAGAAAGTTTCAGGCAAAGCCACTGATGATGGCTTCCATGTAATGTTGTACATGGCTCTCAAGTAATTACGTTTTCCCTGTGTGATAAAACATTTTTTATAACAATCTGCTTTGTTGCTCATGGTGAATGTTAACCTTGACCATTGGCTTAGTGTTATTTTTTTTTCCCTCTTCACTCTTAACCTTTCCCTTAAAAGCAAAATAAACAAAACAAGAAACAACACCTTCATGAGCTTCTGATTAGTTCAGTAAAAGTGACACCTTTGTCAGAAATGTCTCTCATGCTATAATGAATCATCCTCAGAAATCTTCACTAGAAAACTACTTAGATTTTAAATCCAAACATTAACAGCTTGCACACTATTTTTAAAATAGAAAGTGACAAAAAAAACATAATTGTTCTATAGATTTAAATTCCATTTAGTTATCTGCCACCTTTCAAGAGATAATTATCTATTTTCGCTGTACTTAATTAAGTCAGGTCACTTAGATTTATTAGTACTGTTAAGAGTAAGGACTAAACAAATTAAATAAATAAATAATTAGACAAGAAAGAAAGAATTGCAAAAGCCAAAAAGCCAGTGTTTGCAGCTACCTGTGAAAAAGCTGCAAATGAGCTCCTCTTATTGCCATCCCCACATTCTCAGTAGCTCTACTTTTGATTTTTTTATTCTTTGTTGGGTACACCTTTCCAATGAAATCTTCCCTGTAATATTTTCATATCACTGAAATTCTCAAGGGAAGGATGAATCATTCCTTTCACTAAAGAGTAGTCCAAATCCCTATCCAATACTGATTGTTTGAAGTTTTCCCCTCATCAGTCTATTCAAGTTCTAGAACTCTTGTTCCAAAGGTAGAAGGTAGCTCAGTATTACTTCCGGAAGTGACAAAGCTACTGAACAAATATTGTTGGGGAAAAAGCATTCACTGGTTATCTATTCCTTTTATTTTGTGCCTGAGACAAAGTGTATTATCTATTTTATGTTTCCATTATCTTCTGATTGCCCTTTTATAAATAGAAAAGTGTCCACCACCTACTCAACCAGGTTGCTCAAATCCTCATCTGGCCTGGCCTTGAACGCCTTCAGGGAGAAGGCATCCGCAACCTCACTGGGCAATCTGTAACAGTGTCTCATCATGCCTCTCCTGGCACTCATTGGTTGAGAATCTCAGGGACGCAGTCTTCCAACACTTTTGCCACATTACATTTCCATACAATGTCTGTTACCAACCCATTGTCTTTAGGTATGTTCTGTACTTTTTGTGGCAACAAGAGGACAATATTCTCAAAAATTTGCACACTCATTCTGTCCTGTACCAGACTCTCCCCTACCTTATATAATTACCTTACCTAGTGCCTATGCCAATTCTACCTTGGTCGGAACGTGCCAGTCTCAACTTTTAGGAACTTTCTTTGTGAAAGGCAAAGATCCTATGCTATATACAGAAATACTGGAATTTCCATCGCATAAATGCAATCTACCTCTCACATCTTCATTCTGTCACTTCATGTCACTTCTGTCCCTCCCCATCTTTCCTGTAGGCCTCCTTGAAGTGCTGGAAAAGTCCCAACTCTCTCAGCCTATCCTCAGAGGAGAGATGCTCCAGCCCTCTGATCATATTTATGGTCCTTTTCTGAACCCTTTCCAACAGCTTGATGTCATTCTTGTGTTAGATGCAGTACTTGCAGTATTTGTTGTTGTCATCTCTCCCTTCCATATTTCAATACAGAAGAGAAAGTATATCTGCTACTCAGGAAAAGAGATACTGCCTGCTAGTGTCATAAATGTGACAGGCAAACTATTGATAAATATTTATCACATGACATAAAAATACTTCTAGTTTATAGGAAGAATGTATATACACATATATGCACAGAATAGCACAGAACAGCTATATTTACTCAGTCTCAGTATATTTACACATTCTGCTCCAGACTCCACGCAATGATTCTGAATTTCCAGCAACACCTGAAGCTTATTCACACAAAAATGGCTTAACACATAAACACAAACTTCTCTAATCCTTGAAGCTTTTCATTAGCCATATCACTACAAAATAAAAGCTTCTAGCTAAAAGTAATAAAAATGTATAAGAAAGGTGTGGATGCCAATATCAAATACTATATTTTTCATCCCTGTAGTCCTGTTCAGATCTCAAACATGTTCATGAATAGAGTTAAAGTATATGTTGACTTTGCTGACTACAACTGACAAGAAAGAATTTTTTTGCAGACTGAAGAAAGCATGAAGTTAACTCAGATTCCCCCACTGTCTCTAGAAAAAAAATAATGCAATGCAGCCA
Organism: Perdix hodgsoniae; assembly: GCA_035772895.1. Classification (NCBI taxonomy): domain Eukaryota; kingdom Metazoa; phylum Chordata; class Aves; order Galliformes; family Phasianidae; genus Perdix; species Perdix hodgsoniae. Next base: position 2,234,721 of record JAPSGF010000002.1, on the reverse strand, counting down.
AATAATTAATTCTTCTCCTTCCATGCTATTTTACTCTCAGAAAACAATGTTTTTTTTTTCTTTGCACTCATTTCTTCATTGGAATTTTTCATCACATTGATTAATTAAAAAACAACAACAACAACAAAACTGAAACAGACTTCATCCACCCTCAAACATTTTAGAATGTTTCAAGCAGTATCTTTCCACTTTAATTATCTATCTTTTGACTGTTAAAAATAATAATAATAATAATCCATGTTGTAATTATATATTTTTTTGCTATTCTTTCTCCCATAAGTAAAATACAGTAATTAAAATTTTGTTTTATAAAAGAAGTGAGTGAGGTCAGTGGAAATAAACACTTGTGTTGGCTCCATTGCTCTCAGAGAGAACAGGATCCCACAGAGGACTCAGCTATCCTATTGCCTACTCTATAACTATTCATCAGTAACAATATTTTCTTCTCTATTTACGTAGATCATGAAAGCTGTTTAAATCTTGAATCTCCTCATTTGAAATCAATCTTTTAGGTAATCAAATATTCTATCTCTCTCCTGTTTAAAGTTCACATTCTGATTTAGGCCTACATTGACAAATGGTCAGCTTTAAGCACTGCTAGAACTACATTGAGCAATAAAACAGTTAAGAGTATGAAGCCGTACTGTCCTTGCAGGCTGAGGGGGGTTTCATTCAAAAGAAATGTCAGTTAGCAACTCTGAAGTAACTTTGATTCAGTAAAAAAAAGGCCAGTAAATGATTAACAGCTTGGGAAATGATAACTTCTGCAGATTCAGAAGGAGAAGTACATATGAATTCTCCCTTAGTATTTAAATATTTCCACAACTAATGATCATTGTCATAATGGGGTTGAACAAAATAAAAAGAACTTAATGACTTCCTTTATCATTCTAGAACTAAATAATAAAAAAATAAGAGAATTTAGTAAAGCAAGTTTCTATAACAATCAAATATTGAATAACTATACAGAATTTAAAAACAAAGTTTTATTATTCGTATATACAAAAAACATTGTATATTTCATATGTGGCCCAAAACAGTTTGTCTTCCCTTGCTGTAGCCTTGGGCAAGTCAAAAGGTTTGACATACCCATGAATTAATGGAACATGTCAATTAAATATTAATTTTTGATTATACGGAGATGTAAAACTATTGTTTACTGCATATTCATTGTGCTAGTTCTGGTGATTTTTTTTTATTATTTTTTTTCTGGTTGTTTGTTTTTTTGAACAAGTTTAATTGAGAAAACATCTGAATATAATTGAATCATTGTTTTGAAATATGAAGATTGTGTCAAAAGCACTGATGAAAATCAGAAAGGCTGATAGACTGACCAAGCAGCCAGCTGCTAGCATATCTGATTTTCTGCCAATCTGCTCACTGGCTATTTTGCCAATTGGACTCCAGGCTGGCAGGCTGGCTACAAACCGGGAGGCTGGCTTCTGAGCTTGCCTACTACCCAGCTGTCCTTGTTTAGCTGGTGTGAAACTTAGCCAACTCCTCAAGTTGCCCCCTGTCCAGTTGGCTTTCTTGAGCAGTCCAGAGAGTTCCTCAAGTTGTTCTGCTGTTCATGATGCCTAGCTATCCAAACTCCTTGTTAGTAACCGAGTTCTTATGCTGACTAAGTGAAAAACATCTACTCTTCATGTGCCTTAAGAGTGTCTGCTCACACAAAGTTTGCACTTATTTCTGGTTAAGTCAATAATCTTACTCCTTAAAGAGCACCTTTTGAGAGTTCTTACAACCAGCTGACTGCACACCAGAATCTCCCCTTGAGTAGGGACACCTGTCAAGGTTATTTAACACTTGCAGAGAGAATGACCCAGGATGTGGTGGTGTTTTGCCCACAGATCCTTGGTAACTTATCTATTGCTTTTTAAACTATACTGTACTTAGCTTCTCTAAGATTTAATCATAGATTGATTATTGTTAGCAAATAGTCAAGGATATTTAGCCATTTCAAATCTTGCTAAGTCACTGTCATCACTGTTCTAATTATCATATTATATTTTTATATCAACAAATACCTTTCTTCCTCTCTTACAAGTGAATTTTGTAGTGTTTTAATCACTATCCATGACAAATTTTACCAACAGTTCTGTACAGCTAACATCTTTCTTTTCTACGGAAGAAAATAAATCAATGAAATCAAGAACTTCCTGTAAAATAGATACAAATTGCATGTACATATTTAAAATCATAAAGCAATAAAAATAAAATTTATTTTTGTCATTATGGAGTAATATATATATAAAATGTGTGGACAAACCATATGTTCATATGAATAAAAGATAAAACCTTCTGTAAACCACATTTTTTCATTATTAAATAGCATAGTCAGTTGTAATCACGAGATGTTCACAATGATATGCTACTGATTTCTTATCAAAAAGAGCATAATCAGCTATGTTAACGGTATAAACATGATGTTGGAATGTGTACTCAAGTATTCTTGTAATTGATTTTGTATCCAGTCAAAAGTTAAGATGTTTATTAAGAGCAAATGCCATTTGAAAAAGAATGAGTTCACTTTGGAAAATAAAAAACGTTGTCTATTCAATGGAATTTTTCTATACATTTTGCAATTTCTAATAATAATATTGTTCTTCAAATATGTATATCTTATACATTCCAACTAAAGGGTAGAAAATAGATGTTGCATTTTATGCTGTATATATATATTCCATTTATCGCTTACTAAGATAGTAAAAGTAGAACTATTTTGTATGATATGTTATGAATACCATTGTCACTAAGGAATCCCTACTGCTTGAAGTTCTACAGCTTTCATTTCTCTTTCATTCTTCCGCATTCCTCTCAAAACTGCAGTTACAGGATCAGTGTTAAGTACAGAAACAGAGTGCATTGTGCTATAGTACAGATCTTGAAATAGTGCCTTTCAAAACCAGAGAGATGTACAAAAATCAGCACAATTAACTTCATATTACACTTTGAAAAATTTATTTAATGACCTATATAATTAAACACATAGCTTGTGTCATAATTCATTGAAAAGTGTGCTAGTACAAAATAAAAGATAAATCAAATCAAAGTCTTCCAAAATAAAATTATTCTTCCTTCTTTTTCTAAACATATGTAACTTCCAAATCTGAGTTTACTAAGAGGTTCATTGCTATGATACTTATTTGCAAGTTTTGCACATCTATTCCTAAAATTATAGGAACTGTTACTGAGAAATCATATTCCTAGAGGAATATTATATATATATGACATATATATATATATATATATGACATATATATATATGATATATACAGAGGAATTTTGCATATGATTGCTTAAAATGAAAAATACAGTATAATGCTGCAGAATTTTAGTCAATAGATGTTTGTTGATTCTTAAAAGAAGGTAATTCACACTAGTATCTTACAACTAATTTGTATATAAATAAGGTTTCTAGATATGAAATACTCTTATGTGATGGAAAATTGAAAATGTAAATTTGAGAAAATTATATTAAAAAAAAAACATGGAAAAAAAAAACAGCAGGATAAAGATATTTTTAGTTATATGCTAAAGGAAGAACTATTAAGTGAAATCTTATGTACTACAATAACACAAAAGAAAAAAAATGTGTGGTTTGTTCTAACTTCACTAGAGCAAGTGAACTATTCTGTGTTTTGGGCTTTATCTTTCATTGAAACTGAAAATGAAATGTATTTATAAACCTACCTTTGGATCCTAGGACCATCTGAGATATAATCCTTTCCTGTATAATGTAACCCTAACCAATTTACTTTCCAAAACTAGTTTGACTTTTCCCTTACAGTAGTGCTATCAAATAGCAATGCACTCTGAGGACTCCATTCATTCTGAGATTGCACTAAACATTGATTGTACTGTTGAATCAGTCTGTAATCAATCTTGTATCCTACAGATCTCCTTTAGTACTTTTTCTTTGATCGCTGTCTAAAGGGAAACATTACATGTTAAAGAATAAGTTAATCTAGTTGTTTCATTGCTGCCTCTAAAAATATAGTTCACAATAGTCTTATGCATGTGGTCTAGAGAAAGGCTTTATGGTAAATAAGGTATCTCTTTATAGAAAGCAAACATTAATTTCAATACATTGTTTAACACCCTTTTCAGTCTTTGTGAAGTTATGTAACAGTTATGTCACTTTATTTTTAATGGGAGAAGCTTTCACTTTCTTTTGTAGCTGTTCAGGGAGTCAATCACATTTGCCTCCAGAGTACCCTAATGATGTAAAGGAAACAATGATTCTAAACATACTCTAAGAAAATAAGAAAAAAAGAGGTTTTTTTTTTTTTTTTTTTTTTTTGTATTAGAACGTTTCAATGAACCATTTACATTTTGATTCCCATAATTAATTATTTTTTTACATGTGTAATGAAGATTTGAGATATCCAGATACCCACTAAGTCTTTCACTACACCTCCTGAACAGGATAAGGAGAGTAAACAGGACAAAAAACCTTATGTCTTGAGAAGAGAAACAGAAGTTTGCTTTCCATTTATTGTTATAAACAGAGCAGATGGTTGGAAAATATTATTGCAATTAATTTCAAATTAGAATAGATTTAGATATAGGAATACAAAAAGAAAAAATAAAACACCTTCCATCCAGGTCCTTCTTTGCTAGACTTTATTTCATTCCTTCATTCCTGACTCCTCTACACCTCCCTTAGTCAGTTGCTCCTGGTGTAGAGTAGTGTGATTGGTCTTTCTCTGAGTAACTTCCCTGTAGCAATTATATCAGTAAATAGGGATCACTTGAAGAATGATAACATGAACTGAATCAAGACTAAAAATTTGTGCTCCAAGTTCCAGAGTTCCAGTTTTACTGTTTGATTAGTAGAAGAGGAAAATTATTTGTTATTCAGGATCAAAAAGAGATGTAAACAAGATATTGGATGAACATAATTATTTTAAAGAAATAGGAGGCATAACTCTGAGGTGACAGATTTTAGTCATCTTCTTTGCTAGCTGAAGATGTGATAAAAATAGTTTAGAACTTTTCAATAGCTTCCTCTCATATTCTCCCCCTCATTTTACTGCACAGTCTTCTCTGATGTAATATACAGAATATCCTCTATTTGAGTAGTAACAGTAATCTCCTTAGATGAAAGCACTATTTCAAAAAATTTTCCACATATTTTTTAATTATTGAAATAAGAGATTGAATTTTTTTCTGCTTTATTAGGAAAAAAATATATTCTTCTATGTTACTGTGTTGTGTGTTTTGGAAAAACAAAACAAAACAAAACAAAACAACAATCCAGTTTAAAATGAACCAACTGAAAGTACTCTTATTAATTTGTGATATGTTGTTATGTAATTTTAATGTGTAAGCCATTAGTCTGAAAACATTTTTGTACCCATAATTGTATCTAAAAATGTCCTTGTCTTCCCTTTTTCCTTTCCTTCCTTTTGATCAGTTTTATCATGATATTTTCTTAGTAGACTTTTACAAATATGCTCTCCAGAATTTATTCTAGAAGAAATCTGAACCATATACTAAGAAAGTATGAGTTCAGTTTTTCAAGCCACTGCAATTTTGGTAGACTCATATAAGACTGGATCACACAACAGTTTCTTTTCCCACCTCTTTCTCTTACCTCCTTCCTACATTTATTTTCCTACTTTTTTCTGCCTTGGCATATCCATAATATTCATAACACATATTGCTATTTTTAATTTTCAGTTCATTTTTTTCTCCTGTCTGTTGTAATAAAATGTGGGATGTGGGAAAAGAAAGCACTCCAGAAAATCTTTTGGCTTAAATTAAATTCCTGCTTTATCATGCTGGGTACAAAACACTCACTTTGAAACCTGGAGGTGGTTTTATTCACAGTGGTGCCTTGTCTCATAAAATTAATTGCTCAGACATGTTCTGTGGTGCACTACGCAAATCCTTGATGGCTTCTAGAAGCTTTACAGTAGCCCAGGAAATGTCACACTCTGCTGTGGTATATTATGCTTGCAATAGTAGCTTTAGTGGTAATAGAACTATAGCTCTAGTCATTATAATCAAACTGTAATGATAATGACACTATGGAAATATATATCTTTGTCCCCACGGTTAGTTTTAGAGTGGTGTTCTACAGAGGACTCTGTGGACATATCTGAAATGACTGGTGAGCTTATTCATATAAAATACTATGGATAGAATAAAAGTGGCTATACGATGTGTATATATCAAGGAGTTTTGGAACAGGTTTTCACGAAAAGGCAGAAGTTCAAAGGTAACATTATTTAAGGAAAGAGTCAAGGCAAATTGCTGAAAGAGGAAACTCACTAAAACATGATTCTAATCTGTGCCCACAGAAGCTGGTAATTAAATATAAAAACATAATATATAAATATTATATATATATAATAAATATAATAAATAAATATTATATATATATATATAAATAATATAAAAATATAGCTTCCCAAAACACAGAGAAAACTCATTCTAACATGCAACCTGAATCGAGAAATTCTCTCTCATTTTAACTATAATATTTAAAACAACCTCCTTACAGAAGGTTGATCTAAATAATTTCATGCTTTGTCTTTATTTTATTTTTATTGTCCATATTTTTATTTTGTTGTTGTTTCATCTTGTTTTTTTACTCTTTCAGAAAGTCACAGGTAAATACAAGTAAGTGACTTTGTGAAAGGCTGTGAGATGAAGTTCACAGAAGTCCACTTTTAAGCATAAAAATGATCTCTTTTATAATGATTAATTCTCTATCTGAATTCTCAAAGTCACTTATAGACAATTAGGTTTCCAACTCCCACAGAAATATTATTCTACTTTGTGATTAACTGCTTTTTTTTTTTTCTTTTTCTTCAGGAGTTGTGCACTGATATCATTCAAACTGAAAATAAACTCATAGTTCATACTGCTGAGTAAATAGCTATTGATTTAGCATAATACAAACATTCTGATCCTTTTTCATTGGTGTCCTGGAAGCAAATAAATATGTATTTTTGCAGGATGTGTTTGGCATGGCTTGACCACTTGGTTTTTTTGTTTGTTTGTTTGGTTGGTTGGTTTTGTTTTGTTTAAAAACAGTCTATCTTAACTGGCTTTAGAATACAGACCTGAAACTGCCCAACTCTGGTAAAATGACTGCAAAAAATGACAACATTTTCAATGTTTAAGCAAACATATTCTTAAAGTATGCAGGTAGATCTTCAGGACTGCTATTGATTTTTAAATAAAGCTTAACTTCCAGCAGCACTGAGAACACTAATGTGTCCATTTTTATCTGACTCACACAGTAGCTGAGGACTCAATGGTGGAGAAAAGTAAGTTTTTAATACAAAAATTATTCATGTAGGAAAAATTAAAACACAGAAAATAGTACATTTGATTTAAGTTTCCGAAAGTACCAAAAGGGGAAAGAACAAAAGGAAAAGGAAAGAATAAGATAGAAGAAAAGTTAATTAATTAAATAAATAAATAAACAGACAGAAACAAATGAGAAAGATTACATGCAAATTTAAGACAAAAAACAAACAAACAAAAAAAAACAAAACAAACAAACAAACAAAAACAAAACAAAACAAAAAAAAAACACATTCCTGGTTTTTAAACTGAGTATTTCTCTCTGTACCGAAACACATAGTAGGTGGAAAAAGAAGGTTCTTGCAAGAGGAGGAAACTCTCTAATAAAGTAGTCATATGCATCCAGTACAAATACCTTCTTATTAAATATATAAAGCTGTAATACTAGTGCATTTTTACAAGTCTGCCTAATACAAATATGATGATAAACTATAAAATATTCTTTTTGGACTTCATATACAATACAGAATGCAAAGTAAAAAATAAGCAAAAATTCATTGCAGAAGTGCAAAAAATTGCTCAAACTGAAGTTTTTTGCAGCTGAGAAACCTTGAATATATGCCATATAAATTTAAGTGTGCATTTCCAGAGCAGGAAGATTCACTAATCAATTGTTATCAATTATTCAGGCAACGTGTATTTTTCCCTAGCATATAGAATATTTAAAAATAATGAAAAATACTCGAGAACTGGAAGGCTGAAATTATTTTGTCATGTTACGTTTCTCAGTGCTCTTTGCATTGTAAGTATGACTTTAACTTTGCAGTCTTAAATATAAATTTAAAAAAATAAGTAAATAAATGTAAGTTCTGTAAGGAGACTCTTTCCTTACTAGGAAACTGGAAGTTAGTTAATGTTATCTACAGATAAAGAGAAGAAAGTAGGTGCAAATAATTTTCTTTAGTTTATACTAATAACCCATTAAAAAGTTTGATCTTTACATGACATGAGAATCATTCTTTTTGCAAGTAGGAATCTGCCATTTCTTTCAGCCTGTCAACCAACATAATATTGCAGCAAATTGTTTTCCATAGTTTTGATGCTGGTGTGTGCAATTGATGTTTAAAGAAAAAAAAAGAAAAAACACGGATTTTTTACTTTTAAGGACAGTTGATGTGCCCTTAAGTACATACATGTTGCCTCAACATAGATTTACAAATCATTCTGTGTGATTCATACTAGAAATTTCTGTGAAGAACTAATACGGAGTGGTACTTGAAAAATGGGTTTCTCAACAAAGCACACTTTACACTAATGGGCAGCTTGCACTGGAATCATCAGTATCAGTGTCAACAGCTACTGTGGATTACAAAGCAGCCACATATGTATGCTTTTTTCAGTGCTATATTAGAAGACTATAATTACCAATTTAATCATATCCACATATAAATAAAGACAGAACAAATGTTGCTTTCATTCATGGATACTTTTAAAACTAATGCTACATTCTGCCAGCCTACAATGAATTAGGGGGATTTGCATAATTTTTGTTAAGAATGGTTCGTTAGAAGGAGCAATGAGTAACAAATATTTAAAAGCTGTCTCCTCCTAAGCTAAACTGCCTGTAGTCCACAATGAAATGATTTCATTTTTAAAATCTCTGACAATCTGACCTTTCCATTTTAAAATATTTCTACACAGTAATTCTAAGAAAAGGAATATGAATGTATGTAGTGCATGTGTTCACTATATATATTAAACTCTTGGGTGATTGACATAACCTGATAATAATAAATAAATGACCGTTAGCTTCCCACTGATATTATGAAAGAGGAAAATGACAATTAATGTTAAACAATAAGTGTATATTGAAGAGAGTCTTGAAACAAAGGAGAAGTAAAGAAATATAAAAGAAACATGATAATCAGTAACATGGGAGTAGACAACATGTTTAGAAAAAAGCAGTAGTGGAGAGGTTTGTTGCTGCCAGAACTACTGTCCAGACTGCTGTCCAGTAGGCTGTGATGATCAGATGTTGAGCCTGTACTAGCTCCTCAAGCATAGTGTTGAGGAGATGGGGAGAGGGACTCTCATCTTGGGAGGATTTTATGTATTCCTATGGGGAGTTTTGTCAGTGGCATACACACCACCATGGTATAGAGAGTGGCACAGGATTTATAAGATTGGAAGGGGCGTTTTGTTCCATCTCATCCAGCCCCTACTCAAGCAGGGACATTGAGAGAACAAGTTGCCCATGAACACAGCTGGCAACATTTGAAGATCTCCAAGGAGGGAAACTTCACAGTTCTTCTGGACAGCCCGTTCCAGTGCTCTGTCACTTGAATAGCATGAGTACACATAAAGCAGGAGTATTTAAATCTCCAAATCCAAATTCAAATCTCCAGAGGAGCGTGCAACTAGTTGGTCATGCAGTACCAGGAAGAGAGGGACCACATGTAGTCAAAAAGTATTTTTATGGGATTAGAATTTCCTGGGATTATCTGTAGAACTTTGTAGATGTTTATTACCATTTTACAAGTGGCTGGCACTTTTTTTGTTGTTGTTGCTATATTGCTGATACTTACACTTGATACCAATTGCTGATTAACAGCATATTGATAACAAATAAAATATATAAATTCTTTGTGACACGAGCAACTAGTAGGAATGTGGCAAAAATAACATCATGTTACTTCTCATAGTTGAAAGGAAGTGGATGGAGTTGAGAGTATAGTAAACAGTTTCGGTAGCTGATTTCCCACTGTAGTGCAAAATTAAAGCAAATTTATTATTAGAATTATTACAAATCCTGGTTGTGCACCCTCGTACTGCCTTTATTTTCAGCAGAATTAGATTTAATATTGGAAAATGGAAAATAAATTAAGTACGAAATCTTGAATATTATTGAATTGTCCAGCTCATTTAAAATTGTCAAGGTTTTACAAGCTCTTCAAAGACTCAGCTCGTATTGTTATGTATTAGTTGCACTATATATATGTATATTTTTTGTATAACACATGTAGCCCACCAACATCTTAAAATAAATGCATTCTCAAGATTTCATTTTTGAATGTGTTAATTTCAAATCTGCTCTCAAATTTAAAGATACTGTCAAGCTTTCTGAGTTTCTAAATTATTTTCAGCAATATTTTAAGTATTCGAGAATATTTCATCAAATGAGTAGCTGATAACTGAGGGACTTGATGACCTAAAGACATTACAAACATTTCTTGTAGGTCTTTAAATATGAGTTGACATGTATTGAATACTTAAATCCTAAGACTAAGATAATCTTTTGTTTTTACTTATTCACCTACAACTGAAACCACAGTGCAATTTCTAACAAGTCTTTTTATATTTGGAAACTCCCTCAGATGGAATAATGGCAACATTTTCTTCTCTTATCATCCTCATAGCCCTTCCCTAATTCCAGACTAGTGGTAGAACTGGCAAGGCAGATGAGGCCAACCCCAGCCATTTCTAAGGTGAATGTCTCACAGCTTATGGCCTTCAAGGTGCCCTGGCAAAAGTTTTCTATATCTCTTTCTGTAAGTCCTGCTATAAATGGTGATCTCATTAAATGAGGGACAGCGATGTCTCATTCCGCAGTTTCACTTGCATTAATAATCATATTCTGACATGGCTTTGACTTTATGAGGTGCCCTTCAGAAGGTTAATATAAATCTCCAAAGTCTCTCTAGGTTTAGGTCCAAAACCCAGGATTATCTAAATCAAAGCTGTAGATTAATGAACATAATTTAAATGTATTCATTTAATTGCAATATTCTGGCATCTGTTCTGTTTGAATTAAAGTTTATGATATTAAAAAAAACCTTAGTTTTTATATTTGGTAAATTTAAATGTTATGTATATATGTAAAAACAACCATATATATGGTTATAGGGTGGAGTATTTGAACAGCTTGCATGATCTTTCCAGCATTGTTTTCATTCATTTAATGTACTGAGGTTTAAGATATAATCAAAGTAGCATTTCTATTTTTCTTGGCATCTTAGGAAGAGTTTCTTTGCAAAAGCAATTTAAGATACACATTTCTCAAAATTAAGATACAATTTAGATATATTTGAATTCTCATCTTGAATTATACCAGGGAATGTTATACAGAAGTGGGGTACATCATATTCTCTCTGTCATTTGAAGAGATATTTTTAAAAATCCTTATTATTTTTTTCCTTTAAGTAAGCCTATTGAAATTGAGGCATATGCTGTAGGCAGATGAACATTGTTATATCCATTCACTACTTGCAGAAAAACAATTTTAAATAAATAAATAAATAAATAAATAAATAAATAAACAAACAAACATTTTTTAAAAATGACACGGGGAAAGCAATGTATTGAAAAATGTTTAACTTTTAAAAATTATGTAAAAAACAAGTGTGGCATTTGAATTTCAGAAGTGAAATTCAAATTATTAACTTTTAGGAAACTTTTACTCAATTTTTCTCCAAGAAATTCAGAATGTACATTCAACAATGTAAAATGAAATCAGTCAAAATCCCTGAGTTTCATCCAGTTGAATCGCAAAACTGTGAAGTTGGTACTTAAAAGTCCTGTATTTAATATATCCTTCTAGAACAGTACTTTAAGAATGATGCACATTCAGAAGTATGTGACAAACATGGATCATGTGCTTTTTTTTTTGTTTATTTGTTTGCTTGCTTCAGTTTTTCATCTATAAAAAAAAAAATATAAAAAATAATAATAAATATATAATAATATATATATAATAAATATATATATAATAAATAAAATAATAAAATATAAAAAAAAAAATCAATGAATAAAATGTCAGGCGCATAGGAAATGCTAATGCAAAGAGATTTTAATACCTCACCTACTTTATCAGTGCCAGCTCTGAAACATTCTGTTCTAGCCAATGAACATGTGAAAAGCTCACTCAGTTCCTTAGATAATTTTCACCTGAGCTCACCTTAGATAATTTTCACCTGAGCTCAATGAGAGTTGACTAGACATTGCTTTTTTGTTCTATATTTGTTTTGAGGTACTGATCATCTTACTTATTCTACTCTCTATTTAAACAATATATGAGAAAAATAAAATGAGAAAAAATGCATATAGAAAAGGGAAAATTGGGGGGGGATTAAACATAAAAGTCAACAACTTCTTTAAACTGTAGATGCATTATTTTATTAGCAGCAAGTTGCAAAGTTCTCTAGAGTATTTTGTTTTATTATAGCAGTAAGGGGGCTTTGATGTATTACATCTCACAGAGCATGATTTCAAATTGAAATTACCAGTGTGAGGTTTGGAGCAAACTGAAGAAAAAAAAAAAAATCAAACAAAAAACAAACAAAGAAAACCTGTCAGGTTGCAGTCAAGTTGTTCTTACCTTCAATTGTCATTTGTTTTCTTCTCGTTCATTACAATTGTTTGTCTTGAATATACATGTTTTCTAGCTTCTTAGATACAGAAAGATTTGCTATGATTCGCTAATCTGTCCTCCTATCTATCACAGGTGACGTTTATAGAAACTGATGATTATATGTAATTAAAATGAAATTAAATTATAAAACAGCTATTATTTTTCCTGTGGAATATAAATTTTCCAAAGGTATACACTTTTCTTTATTTAGCTGGAACTTAACAGTGTTGTGATGAAAAATTCAGTATGTAAGACTTGTAATGGAAATACCTGTAAAAGATTTTAAACAGCAAGCAGATAATCAAAGATTTGTCATGGTTTTATGATTTTTGGCTATCAGTATTCCACATCATAACATCATGTAATGCACTGCGGTTTGACTGTTGATGCTCAAGTTCCGGGTGCCTGTCCGGAGGAGAAGAACTACATTCCCCAGGGGGCTTTGCGGTCAGTGAGGAGATGTAACTTCTGACAAGGTTACCTGATGTTCTCTTCTTCACCTGTGCTTCTCTGTCTGCTCTTCTCCATCTACTTTTCTTCATCTGCTCAACTTGGCTGTACTTCTCACCTCAGCATTGTGGTGAGGCGTATAGGTTTTGAAAATTCTGTATATTACTACCTTAAATAAAACGTGAATATTCCAGTGCTTCTGGTCAGATACATGATTTCATTTCCTTAAAGTTGTCTTCATCCAGCTTTTTATTAATAAGAGCAATAATTATACTTTTAAATCCTTTTACTGTTACCAATTGGCAAATTGTGAATTTTAAATATAAGAATTATGTTAGCACTATCACATACCTGATATTAAACATTATGAAATAATCTGACAAACAGCTATCTGTTCTAAGTTTTAAAACTATTATGTACATCTCACACCATACTGAACAATTGTAAGCAAGTGGATACCCCAAGATGGTGGAGATGGTGTTGTTTTAATATTTTACTGTCTTTTATAATAACAGATATTTAGTAGGAATCTATCTTACATGTAGCAAGGCAATACCCTGGAAATCAATAGTGCAATTAAAGTATTCTAAGCACGAGCTTGGGAAATAAGTCCTATTTCTGTCCAAAAGGTTTGATATATCAAGCATGGGGGATCGGCTTTATTTATCTTATGTTTGTAGGCTGAAATATTACACTTTTATTGTAAAAACAGAGCCAGTATTATAGACTAATAAACTCCATATGTCTAGTTTTTCAATGAGTTGAAAGTAGATCACTGTGCAATTTATTTGCTTTTCAGTTTTGTTTTGTTTTTTTTTCTTTTAGATTCAACTGCAGTTATCTTTGTAATTTGCGCCCTGAGAAACTCCAACGAACTGTATCATCGCATGCAGTTAATGATTGAGCAGCCTATAATAAATGAAAATGCCATCATGCTTTGGCAATTAGTGTATGGATCATCTTAAAAAAAAACTTTTCTGTCTGTGGCATTTAACTTTGCTCTGTGATTTAAACTGCACTCAGAGTGAATGGCAATGTTCAATTACTGTAGTAGTGTGTTATGGGAAATTGTCAAAATTGTGATTAATAGCCCCTATGGAAAACAATTAATTTCATGTCCTGTTGCTAGGTCAAGTATAAAAGCTAATTTTCTGGAAGACATAAATATGTTTATCAGCATATCTTTTTTTGATGTTTTAATCTGTAACACTAAGCGCTCCACTCAGTGTAAAAAAAAATTCTTGTGTATATTAAAAACCTTTCTATGATATAAAAAAGTGATTGTAAAGCGTTTGTCATTCAGAGCACATATGTGAGGAGGACAAAAAGGATTAGTATTAAAAAAAAAAAAAAGAAAACATAGTTTTTTCAAACTTTGCAAACACATTGGCAGTGACAGCACTAGTCAAAGCTGATTGAACTACACAATTTTAATGCAACAGAAGGACAGTTAAGCCTTCAGATAATGACATCAGAAATATCAGACCACATTCCTTTAAAACACATGCTAAAATAAAGATTTTCACTCTGAGATCAAGCATGAAAAAGATTTTTTCCAGTCATAAATAGTGAAATAGGAAGAAAGAATACTACTATTCTACACTGCTGCACTCTAGCTTGCTATCTTTAATTTATTTCTTTATTCTGATATTCATTCCTTCCTGAAGGAAGAGTTTCTTCCTGTAGTTTATCCCTAGATGTCATATTGGTCCAATAATCTCAGTATGCATTTTCAAATTGTTAATTAGATCTGTAATATCTCCAAGTTAAAATACTCAGTTTTTCTGGAGATATCAATTAGTTAAATACGTTATCCATTTTGTTTCTTGTAATGTTGATAAATCATTTGTTCTAAAAATGTGCTGGAGGGTGCTTTCCTAGCCATTCCAAACTTTTCAGGTTTGACTCATTCTCAGAAACTCTCTCTCTCTCCTATCTTATTTGATTTATTAGTCTCAGTTTCAATTAGATTGTAGTATATTGTGTTATCTTGTATTCTGATATCATAGTTAGTAAAATAAGTTTTCCTCCATAAATCGTTGCAGGTGTTTATTTTCCTTCCTTCCTTCCCATTTTGTGGGGCTGGGGGGGGCACTGCCCCGGGCATAGATTATAGATATAGATATGTCACAGGCATAGATTAATCTAGTTAAGTCCGTGACAACTGTTTATGATATTCATTGTAAATATAGCTACTGTAATAGAACGTTGTATTTGGGCTTATCCTATGTTAGCAGAAAAAAACATGATAAATAATGGATTATTCTTCATGTACAGCAATGTTAGAAGGCCTCAAAAATATGTAACTATTTTATTATTATTAATTACTGCATACAATTAATGATAAACCACAAAGAATTGTTAGTTTTGAACCCTTGAGCAGAATTTATGAGGTCAGTTTTTAAAGAATTATTCCTATGGGTTGTAATTACTGTTTGGTAGCATACGCAACCTGATGTTATTTAAGGAGGCAATTTGAACATCTGGATGTATTAACTGAAAGATTTAATTCCAAAGAACCTTCTTACTTTATGATGTTACTGTGTGTATTAAACAAAACAAAACAAAAAAAACTGAATAAAGCGGGACTACTTATCACTTCTTTTGAATGCTGAGAAATACACAATTGCTTTGCTTCTTAGAATACTCGAGTACATAAAACCATAGATATAGGCTCTGAACTTAAATATCTTTTGTTTCAGATGCCACTTCAGCTATTTCTTGAGTACATCGGACTTGTAGAAAGGTACAATATAGATTTTTTAAACAGGTAAATATATCTCATAGGAATTTGTGCAAATATACACATTATATATATCATACACTGGAACCATAAAACACAGGATGTCTGTTTATACTGATCTATTTGAAACAGATGTGGAAGCAGGAATGGGTTACCTGGGAGGACTACAAATAAGTTCAATATAATTCAATAGAATTATTTTCAAAATACTTCAGTAGAAACGGGAGGTACCAATGACATCTAACAGAGTGTCAACTCATGGACTTGAAAGAACTCAGAATTCTTTTAGCCGTGATAAAGTAGTCCTTATTCTATTTACATTAACAATATTTACAACTTCAAACAGTTGTTGAATAATGATGTACGCTGATTTTAATTTCATAGCTTATTAAAAATGTTAGAAGTTTTTGTTTTAGTTGAGGAAGTATAAAGATAATTCACATGAACTTTTTGTTTTATGTAACATTCAAAATACCAAAAAAAAAAAAAAAAGAGAAACAAAACAAACAAACAGACAAGCAAAGAACAATGAAAAGTGAAGGAAGACTGGTGGTAAGGAGGATTTTGTTAACTGTAAAATGCTATGAGCCTAGATTAGGTCCAATGAGGTCCCATGAGACTACAGATTACTCTGTGAGTGACAAAGGTCACCAGATGTTTTTCTCAATTCCCTAACCTAACCATTTTTTTTAATTTTTTTTTTATTTTTGGATTGTTTTTATTTTAATTACTAGAAATACTGGCTTCCCTTGGAACATTTTAAAGTCAGCTGCTTAATGAGACCAAATGTTTATTCCAGTACCTGTTAACCATCACCATTTCTCCACAATTTTTTTTACCTCCCCTTGCCATGTAACTTAGCAAAATGTTGCTGTCAGGAGTCCCATTTGAAATAAACATTATGATATATATACACTGTATACATGTACATAAGCACACAAATCCATATGCATACAAAGAAAGAGATGTTTGTATATGCATGGTAAATAAGATTCCTGTATGGTATTGAGTCTTAGGTCAAATATTCACTTGCTAGGCTGCAAATATTTGATTTTTTTTATTTTTTATTTTTAGAATGTACTGATTATTGAGTGCCAGGTGACAACAATAACCATTTATGTCCTTCTCTGATTCTTCAACCGTACTCACTTGAATTTCCTAAACTAGATTCTAGAAGACTGTTATCTAAGTCCTGCTAAAGAGCCAAGACACATTTTTCAATGAAAGCTGCTTATTCTTGTGTGTAAGAACTGTTTCTTTTTTCCTGTATGTCTTCTTTTCCGAGGAAAGCGTTGTGTTTACAACAAACAACTTTACAACTTTACAACTTTATCTGTTAAGATACATAAACTAAATGCAAAATTTCAGGTTCAGAAATATAGAATTTAATTATTGTCCACAGTTGATTTTCTCAGGAAGATCTTTAGATATAGTCAGTCACAAAATCTCTCCACCTATCTAACAGAAATAACAGAGGTATATAATGAAAACTCACACATTTTCTGCTTAGTTATAAAAAGAGATCATGAAAATCAAGAATTTAATTTCAGCTATTTTATTTTAATCAGATATATGATTTCATTTGATTGACTCCTGTTTTGTTGGGTCTTTTTTCCAGTTGGATCTAAGTGGAACAGAGTTGTCAGCTGACATGATTGCACATAGTATCTCTGTTGTACTTGTTACAGAATAAAATGTCAAAAATTACCTAGGGAGTCCCTGATTTGTGAATCATTGACAAAATTGTCCATAATAGTACTTTGAAGTGTTGAGCTATTATATGAAGCAGCAATCTTTACCCTTAGCAGACAATATAGAAGACTAAAGGTCAAACAGCTTTTCAAGATTTCCAGTAAGGACTGCAACAAAATGTATTTCTTTTTGTTAAGTAAATTTTTGCTATGTAAGTTTTTCAAACTATTTGAAATTATAGCATGAATAAAAATTCAGTAAGAAATTATCAGGACAATTTAGAAAAGAATGCAAGGCAAAGATAATTTACAAGCTATTAGGAAATGTATTACAGTGCTGAGTATCGCATTTAGCGATGACCATTGATGGTAGAATGTATTTGAATTTGCTTACTCTACAAAGTGTTAACACGGGACGGAGAATGAACTTTCCAATAATATTTTCTAAGTGTTCTGATTTTCTAGAATGTTTTGGGATTCAAATTTTATGTATAAATCTGGCTAAATCTTTGTCAAAATGATATGTCAGTCTTACATAGAATACTCATTGCAATTGCTTTTTTTTGGAGAAAATATTCACAAATAAGGTTAAAGTTAAAATATTTCAGAATGTTTTTGTGTGGTATTTTGCTTACTGTCTTTCTGATGTCGTTTGTTTAATTTTACAAATAGGAAGTAGTTCTATAGCAAGTTGTTATTGCAAGATTATCTTTGAAATATGATAGGGAAGGTTTAGCTCAGTTATTCCAACTACTATTTGCTGCATTATGCTAAAGGATGACTGAAATGGTGATTTCTAACATGAGCATATTCAGTTCAAGAGCTCATGTTCTATACAGTTTTTCTCCATGACATAATGAATAATATGAGGGATTCCTTTTTAAAAAAATAGATTTCATTTTTTTTGGTCCCTGGTTGCATATGAATTGTTTTGTCAGCAACAAAATGTTGTCTGGGGAAAGAAGTAGAAACAAAAAGCAAAGGAAGTTGGAAAAAGGGGAAATGAAGAGTGGAAACAAATTAACACCTAAGTGATAAGCACTGACCTAATAATGTAGGCCCCCTGCTGAAACCAATCTGAGGCCTCTGTGGTGTTCTTAGAATTTAGTTGTAAATACTTGGGGGACAGTATCAAAAATAGAAGGGAAACCTGTTCTTTATGAGTAACACTTTATTGACAGAGAAAGAAGTATTTATATCATATATTTAAAATGTTAGTGTTCTTTAATGTCCAGAAAAAAATCAAATGTTATTAATGAATTCCTTTAGTTTTCAATCATACTGACAAAGGCAAACATCTTTAGACTATTAGGGAAAAAAAAAAAAAAAGAAAGAAAAACAAACAAAAAACTTTCAGAAAGGGATTTCATGCATGCATGGCTGGAGTTGTATAATCAAATCTAAATTTCAGACAACAGCATCTAACTCAAAAGTAACCTTTAGGCTACTGCAAATAGTGTTGTAGTGCATATGGTCCAAAATATGGCTACATTTTAATAGTTATGCTGATAAAAAATACTTGCTAAAAAAGCTATGACTATGACTAAATGCTTCCAAAAAAAAAAAAAAAAAAGATACAAAAAAAAAAGATACAAGTGTATCTATAACAGAGCTTACAGTGCTGAATTTGTTAGCAACATGAATTGTTCATTACATTGATACCCAGGCTGACTGAAAGCAATGCCTCCTACTTAATAAAATTGCCTCACAACATCAGAGGGTAATAGAAGTTGAACATTCTCACCAATATTCTGGTACATTTTGTTGCCACGTGACAGATGGCAGCAGAGGGGCACTCTGACAAAGTGGCATCCGACTTCATGTGGAAAAAATGGCACCTATTGACGTTCACTGACGCTTGCTGAATGTTTATGGAGACTAAAAAGTAGATGTCAGCACAGTGAGGCTCTGTGTGGTGCATTTCAGCGGTGGCAACAGTGGCATGAAAGACAAGTCATGCTCTAGACAGTGATGCAGAGACATTACTTCAAGAGCAAACTACATTAATTTTGCATAGGATTATTTAAATTTTAGAAATATATTTTTTCTGTGTATCGAATCTTTGTCCATTTGTATGTGAGTACGTTTTAAAGGACATACATTTTCTTTTCTTGAAAATTTAAGTATTTTACAATTTTACTTTGGAGATTTTTTTTTAATTTCATTATTTATTTTAAGTATGGTGATATTTGCATGCATTCTTTGACTTAGGGCAGTATAAATTTATGTTTTTACCTTCCTTGGAGAACTCTTACATCTAATGACCTACAAACTGAGCAATTGAATAGTGTTACAGCAGGTTTCGTGCCTACCAAACTCTTCTTAATGTTCAAGATCAACTTCCATCTTTCTCTGAAGGCTGATTATTTCATTTATTTTGTTTTTGTTTGTTGTTGTTGCTGTTTATTTTTTATTCTGTCTTTTTTTCTAAATCCAAGCTGTTATTATAATACAGAATTTAAAGCTACAGTACTGCACTGGGTCACACAATAAAAACAACTTAATGGCCAGCTACTACTCTCCTCCTGTTAGCTCTGGTAATGAACTCAGTAAGTTACACACCTTACTACAGTACAGCTTCCAGAAAAATACTCCCTTTGTCCTTAACTATATGAAACAGTGTGATTACACTTTGAATACTCTTTTTCAGTATATATTTATTCTTCAATACTTGACATGTGTGGTGTATTTTGTAACAAAATTAGTTTGTTCTCTTTCTGTAAATGACTGATATGCTAGATTTTTATTTTTTCTATTGTTTTCTTTATCATTGTGTACAATGGGTTTTCTTTACTGTATTACTATTTTTTTTACACTTCTGATAAGTTGAACATTTTGATCTCTTTCAATTTTTTTAATCTCTTACTTTTTTTTTTTTTTTTTGCATCAGGTGAATCGCTTTTGGTGGGTATTTAATTTTCCTGCCTTTCAAAATACTGAAAAATCAAAATTTCCTTCCCACTTTCAACTGCTGACTGCCACAGAACTCTGCTTAAATCATAATTCTTGCCTTTTGATCCTGAATTAATAAATATCTTAAGGATAAGTCTGTCAATTAATTAATAATCTTTTTAATATATTTTGCAAAAAATACCAAATAGCATTCATCTTAATGAAACCATCAAGTGTTTTTCTTATATCTATACCTGCCACTATGAACCTAACCAAACTTAAGCTTTGATGAGATGTATTTTCTTCAGACTTATTGTTATCTGTAAAGTTACGATTTTTTTTTCCGCTATTCTTCTCCATTAATACAAGCCGAAAAAAAAAAGAAGAAAAAAAAGAGAATACCTTGTCTTTTCCTGTGTTTTATCAAGATGAGTTTTTGAAACTGATCATATAGCAGTAGTATGAAATGTTTGTTTTCTTAAAACTACCTAGAATGTTAAAGGAAACGTACTTATTCATGATAAATGTTACTGTTTTTCTTGTTGTTGTTATTGTTGTTTTGTTTGTTTGTTTGTTTCTGTAGAAATGTGACTTAAAGTGCAGATTGGTGAATTCAAGTGAAAAACTTTTTAGCATTCCTATGGGAAAGACCACAGAGAATCATAGAATCATCTGAGTTGTAAAGGACCTTTAGAAGTCATCTAATCCAATGCCCCTGCAATGAACAGGGTCAGCTAGATCACCTAGCTCAGAGATCCATCCAGCCTTGAATGTTTCCAGTAATGGAGCATCCACTACCTGTCTGGGAACCTGTTCCAGTGTATAACTGTGGTTATTGTGAAAAAATGTTTCCTTTGTATTAAGTCTAAATCTCTCCTCTTTTACTTTGAAACCATTTCCCCTTGTCTTATCATAATAGACCCTGCTAAAAAGTCTGTCCCCTTGTTTTTTATTGCCCCTCTTTAGATATTAAAATGTCACTATCCTAGGTCTCCCCGCTGCCTTTGTTTCTGCAGGCTGAACAGCCCCAGCTCTATCAGCCTGTCCTCACAAAGGAGGTGTTCCTTCCTTTTGACTGATTTTCTGTCCTTCTCTGGGCACAAATGTTTTTACTAGACCATGTCTCTCCTTTACTAAGGACACCATCCTGATGCAGTACTCCAGGTGAGATCTCACCAGAGAAGAGTAGAGAGGCAGAATTACCTCCCTTGCCCTGCTGGCCACTCTTTTTTTTTTTAATGCAGTCCAGGATACAGTTGGCTTCCTGGGATGCAAGGCTACATTTCTAATTCACATCCATTTTGCCATCCACCAGTTCTGGCCCGTCTTTTTCAGCAGGGCTGTGCTCAATCCTTTTGTCTCCCAACTTGTGAGACTCTCTGGCTTTTACCTGTATTAGTAAGAAGGGGAAAAAGCTCGGTAATTTTTCATAGCTAAATTCTTCATTATCAGCTTGAAGACCTCCCACTTCAACAATATATAGACCTACTGTAAGAAATGACAAAAGCCAAGTAGGGTGCTGTAAGTACCTGTTTAGAGATATTTTCTCCTTTTCTTCTTCATTTATACTGTTTATAAAAATAAACTACATTTTTGGAGAGTTGTTCCTGGATCAGATTAATTCTCTGTAGCGAAGAAACTAACCAAGACTTTTTACTTTTATAGAAAGCAGGTAAACTTTTATTCAGGTGATGAGATCTGTAAAGTTAAAAAGCTTTGCTTTCTGAAAGGAGAATCAATTTAATTTGAGAGTAGTGGCAAACAAGCTGAAATAAATAAAGATCTGTGAAAATTATCTGAACTAACACCGACTTGGAATAAATAAACATACTTAGAATAGTGTTTTTGTAAAAAGTGGTAAATTTCCTTCTTTAAGCCTCAGCAGTCATAAGGGAGAAAAATAAATAAGCTTCCCTAAAATATGTCCTTTTATGCATTGTTTCACGACATATAACAGATATGAATGGCTACAGCATTCAGCAAACTTTTTCATGGGAGACTTTTACTCACTTTCTACTTAAATGCCAAGTGCCTACATGTTAGTTCCTAATTAGTGAGATAAAGCTTAAATCTATGAGGGGTAAGAATGTTGATGATAATTAAATATTTTAAAATTCTGACCAAAGATATAAATATATATCTGTATATAATATATTTAGTCTCTACCTTTTTGCCTAGAAATGTCTATACACAGAAAAGTGTAATTTATTATAACTATTCATTGACCACTAGGGCAATAGGCTTTCTATTCACCAGTTATATTGCCATTAAATATTATTTTTAAAAACCTAAATTTACATGAGAAACTCCTACTGTTTTTCCATTTAATTCTTTCAAAAATAATATAGATCCCCTTCATTGGTAAGATGCCTTGGAAATTATTTTAAGAAATCATACATTTTAAACCGGTAATTTTAACCACATCAAATTATTTAGTGTCTGAGCACCATTCTTAGTGATCTAATAAAATCCAGACAAATACTTCTCTACAGACTACCCTTTCAAATTTCACATTTGACAGATTTCAATTTCAAATTTGTCTGAAATGAGAAACTTCACAATTTTAAAGTATAAAACCTTAAAGAAAAATGTTAAATTTTGAGGCCTTCTGACTGTACAAGACTCCAGAATAAATTAGGCTTGCTGGAATGATGACCAAACAAATGATATGCCATAATAATTATATATAGTATTTTAACTAATAGCATCATTAGAAGTTAATACTCAAGGATTTGTTCTTCATCATGTACGCAGCTCCCAATTCACCACCTTTTCTGTCCTTATTGTCGTCATATTATTAAATTTTCCTTCATAAATGGAAAAATAATTTCTTTTGTTCACTGGGATCTCAAGACTCTAAAATTAAATGTATATGTACAGACAATGCATACGAGCCATGTTTTCTTGTCTGCATTTTGAGATACAGAATTCTTAGATGTTAAGAGATCAACTCTTCCCACTTCCCTTAGATAAAATCTAGTTCTAAAATATTCAAAATTTTAACCTTTTTTGTAAAGTAGTATTCATCAGTATTCAGTTGTTTAAAGGAAAAATCATGAGTGAAATTAACAGGAAAAAAAATAGTACCATCAGAAAACACTATAAAATACAATTTCTTGATGGTTTAGAATATAGTACACACACATAAAACAGTTCACATCCTAACTAGATAAAGATCTTCAACTGAATAATTGACTTACCATTTTCAATACAGCAGCATATCAATTTTGTATTTAGGATGCTTGAACATCACAACTCAATTGAAATTTGGAGAGTCAGACTTACAAAATGTTGCTGGATAGGGTTCTATTTAAACATAGTGGACTGTAATTTAATATATTTAGAATGAGAAAACTTTCTGAAAAATATGTAAAAAGTACAGCTAATAATATAGGAAGTATTATTTGTTTTGTGAATTATTAAAAAACTATTCTGACTGTCACAGTATGTTGAATGCCACAGATGCTGCTTCTTTAACATACTATGTCTCCATTTTTGTAGTTCACTAGTACAGCATAGATCATTGTATTGCTCTAGGTTTTTTCAAATTTTCTCAGAGCAGTGGTGCACTTTACTAAAACAGATGGTCTTTAGCTGTAGTTTCCCACTTTGTGGAACTGGTACCATACAGCTGAAGGTTTGCGTTGATCATGTCCTTCTAGCATTTTAGTGGTGTACCTGTCAGTCATTCACAGTGCTTTTAATGGGCATAAAAAACAGCTTAAGGCATTCATGTTGCTCATCATATGTACCAGATGTCCAGAGCAATAAAGCTGAGACTGCGGGAATACTGTAACACTGAAAATTTGATACTGATGTAAGATAACAGTACTCCAGATTGAAAAATAATTCAGAGACTAAAGCTATTAGATAAATCATCAGCCACTTTCTATTTTTATCAAGACAAATTTAACATTTTAATTTAAGAATTCAGATAAATATATCCATACTTATTTTGATTTTGAGAAATTGAATTATTTGTATAATATCAGATATTCCACACACACTTTTATTTAAATATTTATTTATAGCAATAATAAAAGGCAACATATATTTGATGCAGTTAATGCAACAATAAGAGTATTCACTGATAAACATACTGACTCTGTTGTACATAGCAACGTATATTTTAAGTGGTTTTAGTAATACTCCAATTTTCCTGAATGACACTGCTTAAAAAATTTGTATTTCAAAATTCCTATTCAAAACTGATATTACAATTCCAATTTTCTTCTACTTTGAATATTAGGCAGTTGTGCCAGCAGTAGTGAATTATCCTATTGATTTATTATCTCTGTCTCGTTAATTTTAAGGGCTTAAATCCTTGATGTACTTGGAAGAAAGGCAATTCCTAATGTGATTTAATAAACGGATAATACAGATTTCTGCATGTGACCATGTGCTCTGCACAAGAGCTGGAGCAGTATTTCCAAACCTCAATAAGGAAAGTATAACAGTAAGTAACATAAGCATGTTTTTTTAATGGGATTATAATTGGAATAAAAGTTAAGATTCAAAACATTTGTGATAAGGAGATAGCAATATATCTTAGTGAGCAATACTTTAGGATGTTTTAAAATTTTTGAAAATAAAAGTTTAAAATTATTCTATCAGAACAGAAAAATAACCCTGCTATTTCTCTTTCTCATTTCTCTGTATACCTAGATTCATTCTGGACTTAGACATTAAAAATTTCTTCCTGGCTCCCTACAGAAATACTTAATTGCTTATTGAATTTGCCTTCTAGCCCTTAAAGTCCCCTTAATGCACATCATACCCAACAGTATCTTCTGAAATTTCTTGGGAACATGTACAGCTGTTGTTTCATGATACAAGGACACTGTTTTTAGACTCTGGTCTTGAAAGACAGGGGGAAATGTTCACAAAATGAAGCAAACTGCAGGACCACTTTCAAATCACTTTTATAATTCTGTTACAAATTTAACCATAAAACGTGTTTTTAAAGAAGAGAGTGGAAAATTGTATGTCACAGTTTTTAAACAACTGAAGGCAGACTGCCAGTAAGAACTGTGATTAGAAATGTTTGACAGGCTCTGTGGTAAGGTAACATTTGCTAAACTGTGCTTGCTTCCTTCAGAGTTATTTCTCAGTAATCATAAAGTGATGATGCAGAGGCACTTGTGAGAGAGAAAACAAATGGCAAAAAAAGACAATGAGTTTTAACAACATAAACACTTGCTTCTAGTTCAAGGAACTATAGGAGCTCTCTGAAAATTCAAGTTCATACAGGTTTTTGGGCTTTTTTTTTCTGTAGCTGTACACTTTTGCTCTGTAAACTGTGTAAAGAAGCTGTCAGGAAATTAGCTAAATATTTTGGATGAATGATCTAGCACATACACTGCTTTCTCATGAAGACAAAACAATAAATAAAAATATTTTAATATTATTGATCTGTATATGAGATTAATGAAAACTTTAATGTGCCAGACCACTAATACTGGGAAAAGACAATATAACATACTTCTGTATTTTTATGCTGTGGTGCATGTCACTTCACTTGGAGTTATTACATTACATCATGCTATTGCATAATATATTTTAGTAATATATTACTATTTAGATTTATAAAAATTATAATCACTTGTTTTCAGTAAATTTCTATAAAGTTCAAGAAGCTTTTGACCCCCTTTACTTCCTAATCATTAACTAACAGTAGTCACCAGGCAACTATGTTGTCTTCTATTGCAAAGTAGGACAGTAATTAATCACTGTCATAGTGGGTTTGTTGTGTACTTCAGGTATTAAAAATCTCTGCCATAATGTAGAATAGTAAAGTAAAATAATATGATTAATATTTAAACAACATATTTTAAAGGCATCCACACTGTGATGTGTTAAAACAGTATTGCATTTATTTATTGCTATAACATACTCAATTTTTTTTGAGTTCCCTTTTGTTTCATCCTCACCAAAGAACCTAAAAGTTTTTGTCAAATATCCAGACAATTTGGTCTAGACTTGGGCAGACTTTAACAACTGATGATGGAAAGACACGATGTCCACACTTGGTAGTGGGCTTCCTCTTACACATTAAGGACAGTGGAAATTAAGCTGCTAAAGACTAGAAATCTATTTCAGGTAGAGCTATGTGGCATTAGGAAAGCCAAGGCATAGGCAAACCTGAACACAGCGAGGGATGTTAAAACAATAAGACATTCTACAGGTTCCTTGGACAGAAGAGACAGGCCAAAGTGAGTATACCACCTTTGGTAAATGAGAAAGACAGCTGGCTTCAACAGATGAGGAGAAGGCTGAGGTACTGAATGAACTCTTTTCCTTGGTCTTCACATGCAGCCACAATTCTAATATTTCTCAAGTGCCTGAACCCTGCATTGCTAAACCTCTAGGCTGAGACTAAGGAAGTAAATCCCTCCCCCCCCACTGTAAGGGCAGATCAGGTATGAGACCGCCTCGTAGGACTGAATGCTTACAAGTCTATGGGGCTGGATGACATGCATCCCTGAAATCTGAAGGAGTTGCCCAGCGTGGGTGCTGAGCTGCTCTCCATCATATTTGAAAAGACGTGGCTGTCAGATGAGGTCCCAAGTGACTGGAAAAAAGGGTCATGTCACTCCCATTTATTAAAAACGTTAGCAAAGGGGACCTTGGGCAACACTGGCCAGTAAGTCTCACTTCAATACCTGGGAAGATCATGGAACAGATCCTCCTGCATGACATGCTTGATCTCTTGAGGAATGAATGTGTGATCTGAGACAGCCAGCACAGCTTCACCAGGGGAAGGTCATGCTTAAACAATCTGGTTGCTTTCTATGATGGAGTGACAGCACTGGTGGACAAAAGGAAGGCTACCCATGTCATTTACCTTGCGCAAGGCATTTGACACAGTCTTCCACCACATCCTTATCTCCAAATTGGAGAGACGTAGATTTGACAGGTGGACCACCTGGTAGATAAGGAATTGGTTGAAAGGCAGCAGACAAAGTGAGAGATCAATGGTTCTATGTACCACAGGGGACTGTCTTAGGGATGGTGCTCTTCAACATCTTTATCAGTGACATCAATGTGTAATTGAATGCACCCTTAGCAACTTTGCTGATGACACCAAGCTGAGTGATGCAGTTGACACAGTGGAAGGAAGGGATGCCATTCAGAGGGATCTCAACAGGCTTGAAAGGTGAGCTCGGGTGAACCTAATGAGGTTCAACACAGCAAAGTGTAAGGTTCTGCACTTGGGTCGGAGGAATCGCAGGCATATATACTGACTGGGAGGAGCAATCCTTCAGAGTAGCCCTGCAGAGAAGGACCTGGGGGTCATGATAGATGAAAAACTTAACATGAGCCAGCAGTGTGCTCTTGCAGCTCAGAAAGCAATTGGTATCCCGAGCTCCATCAGAAGAGGGTTGGCCAGCAGAGAGATGGAGGTGATTGTCCCTCTCTACTCTGCCCTTGTGAGGCACCATCTGGAGTACTGCGTTCAGGTTTGGGGCTCCCAATAAAAGAAAGACAGGGAGATGTTGGAGAGGCTCCAGAGGAGAGCCACAAAGATGGTTAGAGGGCTGGAGCACCTCCCCTGTGAAGACAGGCTGAGGGAGCTGGGCTTGTTCAGCCTGGAGAAGAGAAGGCTGCAGGTTGACCTCATTGCAGCCTTCCAGTACCTAAGGGAGCCTACAAACAGGAGGAGAGTTAACTCTTTGAAATGGTAGATAATAGCAGGGCAAGGAGAAATGGTTTTAAGTTGAGGGAGGGAAGATTTAGGTTGGATGTGAGGAGGAAATTCTTTACCAAGAGTGTGGTGAGGTGCTGGAACAGGCTGCCCAGAGAGGTTGTGGATGCCCCATCCCTGGAGGTGTTCAAGGCCAGATTGGATGGCGTCCTAGGCAACCTGGTCTTGTATTAAATGTGGAGGTTGATGGCATGGATGCATGTGGTATGGGTGTTGGAGCTTGATGATCCTTGAGGTCCCTTCCAACCCAAGCCATTCTATGATTCTGTGTTCTATCTTTGCTGGCAGAAAAAAAAAGCTGAGTCTAGACTTACAAAGTAAACTGCATCTGAATGTAAAGTTGGTAGTAAGACTATGTATTATATTCAGTCTCAGTAGAGCTTGTTATTTTAAGCAGAGATTTACACCGATCACAATTATACTGTGCTGATGCACCCTGAGGCTTCAAGGTTTCAGACTCTTGTCCTTTTAGAATTCTAGCATAGAATGGTCTCCTGAGGATGTCTCCAAATTAATTGTTAGCATATATCAGGTTGTTTTGATCAATTTGCCTTCAGATATTGTTAAAATGAGAAGGTTGACTAGCTTTTTGCCAGTTAGGAATATGTCCTTATTTGAAAAATGTCCTGCTTTTTATAGTACTATTTTGCTGCAGAGAAAAAAAAAGAAAGAAAAAGAGAAGATAAATAGTCTCAGATACAACTACTTCAATGAGTAAAAACCTAAAAAAAAGTTCAGGAAAAACAATGAAATGAAATCAAGAGCTGTAAAAAGTGAACAAAGTTAAAGCCACCAGTTTCGCTTTCTTTGGTAACCTGAAATAGACCACAGTAATTATTTTTTCATATGAAGTTCTTGAGATACCTAATATTGTTTGAAATAATTATTAATATATGTGGCAAACATACAAATTCAATTGTACATCAAAGCAGACAAGGTGAGAAAGCTATTAATTGAACAACAATCTTATATGTGTTTTTCCAGCACTTTTTTCAGACTCTGAATTTCAGGTTTTGAAAGACAAAGTGAACATCTTTGCAAAATTTCCTCATGTATTGGCTTGTTTATCTTCTGTATTGAATGAAAGGTATTATCTCTGGGATACTCTCGATATAAATTTTGTATGAATTTTATAAACCTACTTGGTTATATGTTTGTTCAAGGATAAATTGTACAGTAAACTGTAATACTTTATGTACATCACACTATTTTTCTCATGACATAAAATACAGTGTTAATGTGATACATAAGGTTTAACAGTATCTTTGTTTTTTAACCTTTCTTTCAACCATTCTTCTAAATATCTTTATCCCTGTCTACAGCATGATGCCACAAGGATCTTTTCTTTCTCCTTGTTTCATCTCATAAGATGCAAAATAATTTAAGAACTTTGAGGGAGTGTATAATACAAAGAAATATGGGTAATATATCTCTCATTTAATAGTAGATTAACTCATCGGAACAGGTATGTAATTATTTAATCTAAAATCATAACTTTTATAGAGATTTGAAATTTTATTTAGAGAAATAAAGGATTTGATAACAATTTGCATGTAAGTAGTAGTTCATCTGTATTTCATTTTGTGGGGAGAGGGGCACATTTTTAGTGCTTCTGTGTGATATTTAGCAAGACATTCTCCTTTTACCTTGAATAAAATAATACAATAATAAAATGTTAATTTTCAGATAATTTTATTTATGAATGCCATGCTATCATTACATAGCCAAGAATGTTTAATTTTTAGCATTAAAATTGTATTTCTGACTTCTAACATTTTTCCTTATCCCATGAAGAAGAAAGAATTGTGGCTCACCAAACATAATAAATGAGTCTTGTCATAAGATTGTGTACAGTCCAAACAGCAATGCAAGACTGAACAGACCTAGGTTAAAGCCTAGACTGAAAGACAGAGGATAAGAAAAATGGGATTATTAATCATGAGTGACTGTTTTAAAGATTTCTATTTTAACAAAAATAGTTATTAGAAATGACATAACAATACCCTTTAAATATAAACATTAAAATATGAAAACATTTCTTAAAAAAATATTTTCTGAATTAAATTTCTATTAACATTATTAAAATAAGTCAAATTGAATTTTCCCTTTTATTTCATACTGTCAATTAAATACAGCAAATATTTTCATTACTAAGCCTGTAATGAAATGTAGTGAGATGTAAGTAGACTGATAGACAAATCATGCTTCACAGTGGGAAAACCCTGCTTTCAGTGCAGGTAATGTATCACATATTTACAGGAATATAATACAGATAAATACTTTTAAGATGTATTGAAAAATTCAATATTGTTTTCTGAAGTAATAAAAACAGCAGACCTGCAATTCCTAGATCATGCTGCATTGGCTATTCCTGCTTCTATTACATCTTTCTTTCAAAGCGAAATATAAGTCTTGGAAATATCAAGTTAAGTTGAATATATTGAAAATCTAAAATTGATCTTTTATATAACTAGAAATTATTATTTATTTTAATATATCAGGTTTATACACCAAGATATATAATCATGAAAAAGTGCATCTTTCCTGTCATAGCTATGCCTCATCTGAGTAATATCATTTTGTTCATAAAAATATGTGTTTGCAGGGAACATGCTGTATGGTGTTTTTGTACCATGTTTTACTCTCCCACGAGCTTAGCCTTGATTGAGTACAATCATTCTTGTTGACATGGACTTGGGCCAGGGAGCATCAGAGGCTAACCAAATTTGTCCATTTTAGGAGAAATGATTTGATTTAAGTAGCAGTTGTTACCTTTCTGTTCTTTCTCTTGACAGGCAGATTTAGAGGCCTTATAAAATACACAGGCTGGAAGCCAAATATCACTGAACTACACCGCGCTGGATTACCTGGTGAAACCCTATCAAGACAAATAAATTAGCATTTAATAGTCAAAATGCTCAGCCCTAGAATAACTTGAATATCAGACAAGTATGTTCTTTCCTAAGGAGAATAATAATGTATCTGACCTAAATGTGTACAGATGTCTTTTTCAAAGATATTGACCAGAAGATAATGAACAAAACATGACTATGATTATCTTTAAATATTTTGGGCACAGTTAAACTATCATAATAAAGTACAGAATAGCTCATAGAATATATATATATACAGTATAAAATAGCTTAATGCCACAGTAAAATTGCATTTTCATCTAGGTGATGTAAAAGCATGCAGCTGTCTTGAAAGCATTTGGTGGCTGTAAACCTAATTACATGTTTCGTGAATGCTACTCCTGTTAACAAAGACATTGGTCATCTGACTAACTATGCAACCAAAATAATAATCCTTAATATCTTCATAGACTAGCCTAGAAGGAATGGAACAGGATGGAACGGAACGGAACGGAACGGAACGGAATGGAATGGAATGGAATGGAATGGAATGGAATGGAATGGAATGGAATGGAATGGAAGAATAGCCTGAGCTGGAAGGGACACTTCATTAACTCTATTCATATGCTTTCTTAATTATAATCTTGACTGAAAACAAAGAAAATTTCATTATATTCATTATATTATCTTCTCTGAATAGTGAATAAAAGAAAGTTGCCAGAAAAAAAAAAAAAAAAAGTCTAATCAAGGGATTTTGTTGTCTTTGAAGCTGGGGTTTTTTATTTGCTTGTGTGTTTTGCATTGTATTAATTTCAACAAAAGACAACCAAATGAAAACACAGCAGATATCAGGGAACTATATGGTTTTGTTTCCCCCCAACCCCCCTCAGTGATATACTATTGCCTAAAAAAAAAAAAAAAATGGAATCCTAGATCACAAATTAGACTGCACTTTTTGTTTAAGCTTCATGAAACCTGAATCAATAACATACATTAGAGAAAGATAAAAGCTTTTATGTATCAATCTGGAAAAGTGATGTCAAGATGGTATTACGGCACAATTTATGAGAAAAAGTGCAAGAAAGGTTATTGTGTATATGCATAAACAGTTAGCTCAATCCATTAAAACCATTTTATTCCCATTCATCAGCTCTACTCTGTAGCATGGCTTTGCTAGTCATGATTTTAAATACCTTGATCTTTCATTGATGTACTGGCAGAAACATTTTATATAAATGCAGTTAATGTAGAAAGATAATTTCTGCACTTGAATGAGAAGGTATTTGGAAGAAATGAGACAAATATTTGACTTAATAAACAAAACTTGTCCCCTGAAGAACAAAAGCTACTATAAGTGGAAAAGCTCAGAATCAACAGTCCTATTTGAAAAATTAGAAAAAAACGTTAAAAAAGGAATGAGTATCTTAGATAAACAAGGGCTGCATGTGTACTTGTTTTTCTGGTTTGCTTTATAAAAGATATATTGTAGGAAAGCCCTCAAAGCTTGAAGTCACCCTTTTTTCTCTTTAGCTGGTAAGCCCTTGCCAACAGAAGATTAATTAAGGAATCTGATTTAATACTTCAGGTTGTCCATGAACATGATTTCTTATGCAGTGGGTACAGCAATAACGAGGTTTCTATTTATTAGCTATTTTGCACATGATATTTGATTCCTCCTCATTTATGTTTCGTCTGTATCAAAAATATCTTTGGTAGTATAGCCTGTATTATTCAATCTACTTCCTACATAGCCATCCTTCCCTTCACAAGGGAAATACCAATGTGAGAGTTTTGTAAAATCAGATAAGAAAAATAGGAGCAACAACAAAAAACAGAGACCTTTAAGCAGACCAGTCTATTCTGTTATTTAAAATAGTCTTTAGTACACATTCAGAGAAGTCACAGAGTACTGGCCAGGTCAGTGTCTTTTGAGTCCTCTTTATTTTGTTTTATTGTTGTGACTGTTTCTTACCCTTTACCTTCCACCTCCCATACTAGGTACTCTACATTTTTGTTGTTGTTGATGATATGAGGGTTACATCTCTCGTATCATATTGCAGCTCCCTATGAGTTACATGATCTAAAGTTCCATGATGTACAAGTAGTATCAGGCACAAAGTCAAGCAGGGAAATATGCAGAAATTGTAGTATGTGACAAATACATCAGATCTCAAAATGCTTCATAATGCTAAGAAACATAATCTGTTCCATCTATTATCCAGTCTTAGTAGACTAATAGATAAATATTTAACTTCTAGGTGACTTTTCCAAAACACATGATCTGTGAAGCACACCAACACCTCCATACTACTATAAACACATTAAATATCTGTGTGAGTTAGGAAGATCTTTTATGCTATTGAAGGTTAGATTCATTTCTCAGCAGTGCATCTTTGATCTGTACACAGGCAAAATATTATATTACACAAGATAAGATTTGTCATTTTTAGAGAAAAAATAAAGATTTGTGTGGCTCTCACAGTATAGAGTCTAAAGTCAGGACTGGGTTTGTCTTGATCTGAGCTTGTTCTAGATTTTTTAAACCGTTTTGTGAGCTATAGCTGAAACTGAGAATTCCTTCCATCATTTTAAGTCTGTAACTGGCAATCACAGTGTAATAATCTGTTTTGTTCCCTTTCTGTCAATAGAGGCCAGAGGACATATTTTTGAAGTTTTCAAACTTGAGTTGACAATCCCTCAAAAGAAAGCAGACAGTCATAACAAAGAAATATATATATATATATATATATATTACCCTAAACCAGTGAAAAGACTGAGAATCACTGTGAGTCACTGGACTATCACAACTAGCAATGAAGTATGGAAGTATGGATGATTTACCATGACCTCTCACCATCTCTAAGATTAAGGAAGTCTGGTGTCATCTACTTTAGGATCCAGAAGACACTTAATTGGTGAAAACAGCATCAGGTGAGAAGGAAGGTAGGAGGTAGTATCAGTAAGCAAATATCAATTTTAAGGTTATTGATATATAGTATATTGGTTTTGTTGTTATTATTTTTATTAGTCTTGACTTTCTCTTTCATGCGTCTTAATTTTCCCTCATGTCTTCTCCTTATCCAAAGGATTCTAAATTTTTCCTGTACTGGATGTAGATGTCAAAGAGTTGGCAGCAGAAAAGCCACAGGAGTAACTTGTGTGAGAAGAGGCCACTGATCCATGTCAGTTGCAGCCAGAATTAATGGGCCCACTGCAGGACACAGTTAAGCTTGTCAGCCTAGCTTACGGTACTTTGAAAATACGGTTAAGAAGGGGGTAAAAACGCTGTCTGGGAGTGAGGGGTAGGGTAAAAAAAATAAATAAGTGATAAACAACCCTTCAGACACCAGAGAAGCATAGTTGAATTCTATGAGTCGCACTCACTGACATTCATAAATGCTTGCTGAATATTTATGTAGACCAAAAAGTGGATGTTAGCACAGGGAGGTGGTGAGTTTCAGCACTCATGACAGTGAGTCACCTCCGCTGGTGCAGATTTTTATGAATGCAGGTGGTCAAACACTGGAACAGGCTTCCTAGAGAGGTGACTGATGCCCCGTGCCTATTGGCGCTCAAGAGACTTTTGGATAATGCCCTTGGTAACACTCTTTAACTTTTGGTTATCCCTAAAGATGTCAAACAGTTGGACTTGATGCAGATCTACTCTATTCTGTTCTTGCTCTTTTCATTTAAAGTGAAGAAAAAATTGTAAAAAAAAAGTCTTTTATAAAAGAAGTTATAGGAGTTGTTCGGTCAGATATAAAGGAAGTTAAATCAATATACACTCATATAACAATTAGAAATCTAGAACTTCCATATTTCTTTTTCATAATGTACTTACTTTGCAGAATTTTAACTGCCTCATTTTCCTGAAAACAAATTTATCAATCATTAGGTTAATTAAAAATGATAGTATCACAAATTCTAACCCAAATAATTCCTTGTATTTTCCAAGTACCTTTTAAAGTCAAACATTCATTTGTTGAACATTCAGCTTCTACCTTCATAAGAAGTTTAGGAATTGTGATTCTACTCAAACTCATTATAGAATCATAGAATGGTTTGGGTTGGAAGGAACCTTTAAGTTCATCTAGATTCAACCCCTGTTCTAAAGTCAAGGACACCTCCATCTAGACCAGGTTGCCCCAAACCCCATCCAGACTGGCCTTGAATGCTTCCAGGGAGGCAACATTCACAACCTCACTGGACACCTCCAGTGTCTCACCATCCTCACAGTGAAGAATTTCTTCCTAACATATAGTCTAAACCCACCCTCTTTCTGTTTAAAACTATTTCCCCTTGTCCTGTCACTACATGACATATGCCTCTACATGTACTTATGTGTGTATATGGTACTCTTAAATCTCACCTTTGCAATCTTCATTCATTTGCCTGTGGTTTAAAAAGTAAAAGCTGAAGCCAACATAATAACTATTATGGGATGACCAAGTGTTAAAAGATGAATATCTTAAAATCTATTTCTTAACGGTTAATGAAAAGAGTTTTTAAAAGAAAATTGATTTGCAGCTATAGCCAAAGGAAATTACTTGTGTCCAGGTAAGAATACAAATGAAAATTAAATATTCAAAACACGTGTAAGTAATCAGCAGTGCTTTCCTGGAAATTTAAGAAAAATTATCTAAAAAATAGGTAAAAGCATGAGATTGGCTTTTGTTTTTAATAGCCTTTTAGTTTTTCATCACCAAAACTATTTCCCAGAACACTGCCTCCAGAAATAGAATTTTGCCCTGTAATGAAACCTTGAGATAAATCTTATATATATATATTTTTTTTAATTCAACTCCAATAAGAGAGACTCCTGCTTAAAGAGAAAAAAATTCTGCATATATTCATAAAGGAGAAAATTATGACTTTCAAACTATTTTAATTAACTTTTGAATAATAAAGTCTACCTGTTTTAAATTTCAGATTTAAAAATATTTTCAAAGTTGGCGGCCATTTTCTCATTGTTTTACTAAGATGTTATGCCTTATCGCTGTCTTTTATGGACTGAAAAGCACAATAAAACACAAAAAGTGGGGTCTATTTGAGCACTGCCCTTCACCTTTTCTTTTAAAATACTCTTAAAAATGAACATAATAAATAATTAACATCTGTTTTTTCAGATTCTTCAAGAGAACTCCAGCTGCAGAGTCTGCAATTTCTGGCTGGATGATAAGGACTTATCATGAACAGAATCAGTTATCAGACCTCTCACTAGAAATTCAAGCACCTGGAAAAGTTCCAGAAAGAACAACCTACTGAATAACTATCACTGATAAATGAGTTCAGCATTGTTAATTTTTTTAATATTTCTTCTTCATAATAATTGAAATTTAATCTGGCATTAAATCTCACATGTTTCTCCAGGGTTCTATCTGCCATTTTCTCTTGTGTGTACATTTATGCAAAGGAATCTATAATAGAAAGAGATTCATCTCTCTAGAAAGACAATGCTAACATTCAGCTCATTTATAACAGCTCTGAATTTTATTTCAGGCATCTTACATGATAGTAAGTCAGACATTATTGGTGCGCTGATGGAGAGAGAGAATGACCTACCCTTTCCAAAATTTTGAATTTGGCTCTTAGGAATGCATACTACTAAACTTTAAATGATACATTGAATGGTGCCATCTATCTCGCAGTGTTACGTTGTAGAAATTACTTCATGTTATACATTATCTAAATCTTGCACAAATTTCAAGGAAACAAAAATAAGTGATTTCCACCAGATTCACATTTCATGTGAAGTTCTCAACCAGTTTTAAGACAGTGGTCAGTCAGAAGAAAGTTCAAGGTTCACTGTTCTTGAATGATGTCTCACTCCAATTTATAGGAGGGAGAGGAGGTTCTTTTAATATCTGTATACCCAGCATGAGATTAAGAAACAATAGTTCAAATGCTGGTCCGACCAGTTTATTACAGATGTTAATTAGGGAGATGGGAAAGGGGAGGATGGACGCTCTTATGAATTAGGGTAATAGGTAAGGGAAGGAGGGCGATAGAAAAGATAGGAAAGAAGAAGCAAGGCGTCTTTATAGGAAGCAAGAGGGTGATAGTCACCAACATGGATCCAGCGTGGTTCATAGTTCAGTCTTTGATCTTCAGAAGTGGTGGGTAGTCGGGCATTGTTGTTCTGTTGATGACAGCAACGACCATGAACAAGGCGATGATGGCCCCTTCTCAATGCTTTCAAAGTGGCCGAGTCAGCTGTCTTTGGAGTGACAGCTCAAATCCAAAGTGATTGAGTCACCTCTCCCTGGAGTGGCAGCTTCTGGCACTGCGGTCTCAGCGGTTTCCTATCTTCCCGGCCTTACCAGCAGATAAGAGGGAGCAGGAAGTTACCAACTTGTACCTTGCCTTCACAGGATATGATGGCATCATCCCCCAGTTTCCCATAGCAAGCTGGAGTTATTTGATCACAGGCCAGATCTTCCGACAGTAAACTGTCCTGAGCACTATCTTACTAAAATTGCTAATAGCTAAAATTGCTATAGCTAAAATTGTCCACACAGTGATGTTGATTGCCACATGGCAACACCCATCACTCATCTCCTAGATGAGTCAGTCTTATCACAAGAAATACCTCAAGAAGCAAGCTTTGAGCCCAAAAAAAAAAAAAAAAAAAAAAAAGAAGGATTCTCACAAATGAGGGGAGGAATGACATTAAAATAAAAAGAAAGAAAGTAAAATGAGATGAAATGAATATGCATAACTACTGGTGGAGGTTTTTACAAGAGTGCCATGCGTAGCTAATGGTGGTGAGTATGCTGAAAAGTAGCGTGAATGAGAATTTCCTCTATCAAATAGTTATTGTGCTCTATGTATCTGTTGTTATCTCCATGGAAATTAATAATAGGCATAAGTTTTGGCATAATCTGCATACAAGAAGTTTGTCACGTTACATATGTGATACATTATGTATTTCTCCAAGCCAATGTAGTTATAAAGGTGTTAAAGGAATATATTACAGAATTAATGTCACAGAAGAGCAGTTTAAAAGAATTAAAATAGTGTTTCTTTCACTATTACTCATAGAAGAGGAAAATTTGCTAAAAAGAAAGGCGATTTTTAACTTCGTGAAATTTCATAAGTTAAAACTGAAATAAAAGTGAAAATTTTTTGGCTGCTCTTAAGCAGCACAAGTCTCTACATGCTTTCCTAAGAAACATACAGGAAATTTCATTAAAAAAAATAATAATAATAGTAAATGCATTCATATGGCATTAGGAATAAAGTGAAACTTGATAACATTTAATTTGGTAATCTCAAAAAATGTTCAAATTAGTAATAATATTTTGAATGTTCAAGTTCATTGCAGATGGCCTTCAGCTTCTACTGTAAAAATTAAAAGAAAATTATTTGTAGAAAATACCTACTCACCACTCTTGGTTGAGTAAATTAAATATGAAAATTTGTATTTTTTAGGCACACTATTTCCTTGATTTTTGTAAATTATTTGTTAACACGAAATTCATTTTAAAAATCTTTTAATGAGTTTACAATATGTTTAAGGCGAAAAATAACCATTACTGTTCATCTCAGATAGTACAATGTTGTGATGGAAAAGATTGGAATACAACATTTGGAAATAGAATTTTGCATTGAATTTGTGGCAGACATAATTTGTTGTCTTATTTCTTCTGCTATTTTCTTGTTCACCTGAAATAGTGCAGTATATATAGATATGTTATAGTACTGTCAGGAATATACTACATGAATTACTAAAATCAACAAAATATTACACATCACATGTTGAAAAAAAAATGCAACCTTTAATAAGTTTGATGTCTGTAATAGACAAATCATATTTGAAAGTTATTTAAAAATTATTGATCACAGAAGGTGGTCTTGAATCAAAAATGTCATATATATCCATTGTTTTTATTATTGAAAAATTTGGGCAGACTATCAGAACATACATTACATGTATCTCCTGCTCAAACCTGTTTTGATGTAGATATATTGCCTCCATCTATTGTCTCCAAAATAGATGCATTTGTTCTTGGAGGGGAAAAAAAAAAAAAAAAAAAAAAAAGGATTTCTCCCTGAAATATTAGTTTTTGCTGTTGATGTCGCTTTTTAATTAAACAAACAAACAAACAAAAACAGAAGAAGAAAAATACATTTTATTTCCATCTCATGTCTTTAACAAATTGTATCCTGGAAAAGGAATATGGGTCTGAATTCTCTCTCTGACCATCTAAAGAGATATATCATACCGTACACAGAGAACAAAATACATTTGTGGTGTCAAATGTAATTTTCTGTCCTACACTTACAGCAACAGTTTCAAAAAGTCTGATACTAGGCATAAATCAAGCCCAACTTCTATGATTTTCAAAGAACATGACTATATTTGTATCACTAATGCCAATGTGCTACATATCCTTTTGAATTACTGGTGGTCATGAATCAAAGCCCATTTTAATAAATGTCTGACTTCCACATGACAGTAAACTGAAAATAATTACATTACACATTTGTTCTGACAGAAAATAAGTTATTAACAGTAAAGTTTCATCCTCTGGCATCAAAAGGAACTGAAAAATACCACCCCAGATGCCAAACATTTTATTTTAACTAATTGACTTCATGACATGGTTGTTTTGTTTGATTGTTTGTTAATTTGTATTTTTTTATATTTTTTACTAGTCCAGATAAGCATAGTCTTAAACATTTGTCTTTCAGAATTTTGTGATAAACTTTTCTAGCTGTATACTATGAAGTAATAATGAAGAGCTGCTGGATTACTTACATTTAATTTTTTCTATTTATAGGCCAATACTTACAATTTATTGATTGGTTCTTCTTGCAATTCTGCAATCCCAAATATTTCTGTTTAGAAACATATGTAAAAAGAAATATAAATATATATTTTAAACTTATTAATGGCATTTTGAATTTCATAGCTTTTCATGGTATCTTTTCTTTGTAGGAAGCTGAAATTGAAGAGCAGTACTCTGGTGGACTGAATGTCAAGGAACTAAGCACACTCACCCACATACTGTCTCATTCCTCTGTCTCAGGAGAAAATGGGAGACAACAGAAAGAACGAGACAAGAAAGTTACTGGTTCAAGATTAAGGCATCACTTAAGTTATTGTCTTGGGTAAAATAGATTGGGGAAAAATGACTTCATCTATTGCCCGTTTACATAATCATAGAATCATAGAATGCTTTGGGTTGGAAGGGAACTTTAAGATCACCTAGTTCCAACCTCCTTTCTACATGAGGGACATCTCTTACTAGGTACAAGTATACATTCAGACATATTAAATCTATAAATAGATTTATATAAATAGTTTTTTATAATATATAAAATATAAGCTTTATAGAAAATGGAGTTACATAAGACTGGCTTCCCGTCACTAGTAGAGTTTCCCAGGACTATTTATTTTAGGGGCCAGTTCTCTTCAATAATTTTTATAAAAAGGTTCTGTATGTATGACTAAATGCATACTAAGTTTGTAGATAATACTACAGTGGGAGAAGCTGTTGACTCCTTCAAGAGTAGAGAAGGTTTGCAGAGATCTTGACAAATTAGAGGGCAGGGCAATCACAAATCACATGAAGTTTAGCAAAAGCAAGTGACAGATGATGCACCTGAGGCAATCGTGGATACATGTACAGATACATGTACATGGGATTCAAAAGACTGGAGATCAGCCCTGTGGAAAAAGATGTGTGGGTTCTGATTCACAGCAAGTTGAGTATGAGTCAACAGTGTGCCCTGGTAGTCACAACAGCCGTCTCACCCCTGATGCAGGCTCACCTGGAAGATTGAGTACTATTTGGACATCATGAAAGGAAGGACATAAAACTATTGAAGAGCACTCAAAGAAGTTCTAAGGAAGGTATGAAGGGTCTATAAGAGAAGACCACAGGAGCAGCTGAGGTCACTTCCTTTGTTTAGCCTAGAGAGGAGACTGAGGGGAGACCTCATGACAGCCAACATCTTCCTCAGAAGAGGCAGTCAGTGATCTCTTCTCTATGGTGACCAACAATAAGACCTGCGGGAACTGCCTCAAGCTTTCAGACATACAGTTCAATTTTTAGGTTAGTCCTAAGTGGAGGCAGGACAATCTATGTGGGTCACTTCTTTCTAAGGATAGTCTGATTCTCTGAATGCAATTTCTTTTGCATTTTGTTTATATTTGTATTTGTTTACATTTAAAATATATGATATAGTTCAGATAAATTACAGTTGGGATCAAATTTCTCTGTCTGTAAAAAACACTTATTTTCTTCTAAGATATCTCTTTCCTCCATTAAATAAATAAATAAATAATTGGAATTGTTAAAAACAATTCATTTCTGATAAAATTAATCAGCTTATTTCTGTACTGCAAGATCTCTTTTTAATTATTATTTGAGAGAAATTACAAATCATAGAGTCAAAGAATGGCCTGGGTTGAAATGGATCTCAAAGATTGCCTTGTTTCAACTCCCCTGCAGTGTGCAGGGTCAACAACCACTAGACCAGGCTGCCTAGAGCCACATCCAGCATGGTGTTGAATGCTTCCAGGGATGGGGCATCCACAACCTCCCTGGGCAACCTGTTCCAGTGCATCACCACCCTCTGAGTGAAAAACCTCCTCCTAATATCTAATTTAAATCTCTTAGTTTAAAATCCTTCCCCCTTGTTTTACCACTATACACCCATGTAAACAACCATTCCCCCTCCTGTTTATGTGTTCCCTTCAAGTACTGGATGCCCACAATGAGGTCTCCCTGGAGCCTTCTCTCCTCCAACCTAAACAAACCCAGTTCCCTCAACCTTTCCTTGTAGGAGAGGTGCTCCAGCCCTCTGATCATCTTAGCAACCCTCCTCTGGACCTGCTCCAAGAGTTCCATATCCTTCTTGTGCTGGAGGCCCCCAGCCTGGATGCAGTACTTCAGATGGGGCTTCACAAGAGTTGAATGGAGGGGGACAATCACCTCCCTCTTTCTGCTGGCCACTCCTCTTTTAATGCAGCCCTCCTCTCAAGGAGTTCTTCCACCACTCTGTATAAATACCTGGGATTGCCCCAGACCAAGGTCCACCATCTTGCACTGGTTGAACCTCATTAGGTTCACATGGGCCCACTTCTCCAGCCTGTCCAGATCCCTCTGGATGGCTTCCCTTTCCTCTAGTATATTGACCTCACTGCTCTTCTTGGTGTCATCTGCAAACTTGGTGAGAGAGCACTCGATGCAATGATTTATGTCATTGATAAAGATGTGGAAGAGCACGAATCACCACTTGTGACCAGCCTCTAGCCAGACAAAACTGTTGATCAGAAGCCATTGGCTTTGACCAGCCAACCAGTTCTTGATCCATTGAACAGTCCATCTTTCAAAATCCATAGATATAATGAGATGTAATTCTTGGATTTTTTTTTTTTCATTTGAACAAACTTTTAAAATTTATTTTATTTTTATTTTTTTTAATTAGTTGGTTGATTTGGTTTGTTGTGCTATTTTTTTTTGTTTTTGTTCTCCTAGAAATTGTCAAAAATCTCTAATCATTTGTATACTAAAGTTGTAGCAAACTTGAATATTTGAGATTAACAACATTTCCTTTGATTTAAGAAACAAAGCTCTTAGTAGCTTTCATGTCTCTTCCATTAGATGAACCAAATCCTGGAGTACAGTGTACTTCTATGTTTTCAAATTACATTTTTTTGAACACATTCAGCAAAAATAAAAGCTGGCCTTTTGCTACCTTGTGCCAGCTGAGATATTAGCTCTTTAAAGTTTTTTCCTACAGAGACTGTCTCTTGAAGAAGAGTCCATTGCCTCCTTTGGCCTCTGCTCACTTCTATTTTCTATTCATTGAAAAAAAATAATAATAATAATGCAGTGATGTTCCTCTTATCAACCTTTTTATTTTATTTTTATGGTATCTCCATCTAGTCTTGACCTATTTTAAGCTAGTGTATTCAAAAACTAGTACTCACATATTTGAACAAATCCTAGACAAGTTTTAATCGTGGATACTGACTTTTACATATTTTTATTTTAAACCTATTTAGACTTTTGAAGAAAACTGACAGTTTACTTAGAATATATTCCAGTTATGATTCCAAATACTTTTGGTATACTTGTGGTATAACTTTCATTGACATGAAATGTAACTGTCTGCCTTCCGTAATATATAGTAACAATCTGACCTATACAGAAAAGCAAGTTCTTCTTCTCATTCAAATTATATAGATTTATGAAATTTTGTTTAAATTCTGCAAAAAGTGATAGTAACTACAGATGATCGTTTTGGTCAGATGAGTGCATCATCATCATTTGATTTATATATGTACAGACCTATTACTGACCTACAGAATTATTAGTAATAAAATATAACAAAAACCTTTAGAAAGTCTAGAATATACGTAAAAAAAAGTTAAATAACTGGAAGACAAACCTAATTCTCACTAATCCAAAGTGTTAAGCATTCTGGCCATCATCTCTTCCCATTTAGGAAATGATTGTCCCTAGCCATGAAGGCTTCTCCTAAAATAATGCTCCTATTTCATTATATTGACCTATGATGTCAGAGGTGGATGTTGGGGTATGGCAGTAGAGTTTGAACCTTTCTTCCAATATTCCATTTAATTTTGTTGCCTTGTGACAATTGGAAGCAGAGGGGCAGTCTGATAAAATGACATCTGACCATGGAAATGCATTTGAAGCAAAAGTGTGTAACTGATTTCTTCCATGCAGAAAAAATTGCCCGTTGACATTCTTTGTTACTGAATGTTTATGGGGACCAAACCCAGACAAAACATCAACTGTGACAAGAGCATCAACAGCAATAATGTCTTGTAATTGGGAATTTGCTCTATCAAACAGTGTTATTGTATTCCTGTGTATGTTGCAGTTTCCACGGAAATTAAGTAGGAGGCATCACTTAGAGAGTGACATATGTATCTGAATCTTTTTCAATACTCTCCAGTTAACTGTGTAACTGTTATGAGGAGTAATTTCCAAAGCCATTATAACTACACAGAATGCAAAAAAAAAAATAAGTGAAAAGAAAAAAAAGATATCAATTATTTTACAATATATTTTATGAACTTGTAAATGACTTTTAAAGTAACCAATAAAAAATAAAATAAGCATAAATTTAGTATATAGCTTTCTCAAGGCTAGACTGCAACTTGTCTGATATTATATGTTTCTAAGTAACATGAGAGTATTTCAGGTTATCAGCTTACTATCTACATAGGTAAAATATACTTTTTAAAAAGCATTATTAACCTGGTGAAAGCAGCTATTATGTTTCATGGACTGCAAATCTAGATTGCATCACATTTTAACTTATGCATTTTTTTAACAGTAGATGTGTTCTTTAGAGCTCAATTACATTAATAATTATTAGATATGCTTCTGCACACTCAAAAAATCCAAACAAAAACTTCAGTCGACAGGTACATTCCGGATGTTGACTGCATGGGGAATGATTTGAGGACCTGGGAGTGGTGAATATAAGCCACTAGCAAGTTGAGGAAGGTGATTTTTCCCCTCTACTGAGCACTGCTAAAACCAAACCTGGAGTGTTTTGTGTAGTTTTGGCCATGCTTGCAAGAGTCTAACAAGGGGTAAAGGTACTAG
Organism: Perdix hodgsoniae; assembly: GCA_035772895.1. Taxonomy (NCBI): domain Eukaryota; kingdom Metazoa; phylum Chordata; class Aves; order Galliformes; family Phasianidae; genus Perdix; species Perdix hodgsoniae. Next base: position 2,190,123 of record JAPSGF010000002.1, on the reverse strand, counting down.
TGCTTCTCTGATATGAAGAGAACCTGAAAGAGAGTAGGCTACTTACCCTGGAGAAAAGGCAGCTGAGGAGACATCACTCCTTTGAGTGTGGAAGTTCAACCACATGTATCAAGTGGTCTCTTCCTGCCACAACAGCCTTGTATTTCCATGATACTGCATTAAGAAAGGGGATTAAAACAGAGACATAAAGTCACTTCAAAATATAACTAACATTGAATTAAGTTCCACAAATTTGAAACTAAACAATCATGCAAATGTACAATGTACTTCATATGTGTTCAACACTTTCAGCCAGTTGTATTTAGATATATAAATGATATATTTAGTATGTAATCTCCTTAACAGCTTAATATGTTTCAATAATATGCTTTTTCATAAGTCTTTAAGGAAGATATTCATTCAAGACTTGATGGAAACTATTTAGCATGATGTTTTCTGATTATTTTTTTAAGAATAAAAAACATAATAAGTTATGCATTTGACTGCATGAATCAAACCAGCCCTTGCATTCTTAATCATTATAGTGCCTTTAGGAATTTTTGTATATAATATAGATTAACAGTTACCTATATCTAGCAGAAATAATTGTAGCTTCAGTAAGCTTATTTTGTTTACCAAGCAGTCCAGAATTAATTTTGGCAACTTGAAGGTTTCGGAAATTCTGTTGCTGAATTCTCATTCATTCAGATATTTATTCAGTATTCTCCTGTTGGAGCATCCGGATGCTATTTCTATCATTTCAAATGGAGAGTAGCTTGTTAGTATTTACATTTTTATATTTTGTGTAAAATGCTTCTGGGATTTCTTGCACTTTTAGAAATGCTAATCCTTTCTTATACTTCTACAGTATATTTTCATTTTACTTGTTCAAAAATAATACAATAAACAAAAATATAGCATATAAAAAAATATAGCATATAAACGTGGCAGAAAAATGGGCCAAGGATCTAACAGACTACGTTTTATAATTTATATTGCTAAGATACAATGCTCTTATTTATACAGCATTTAAATCCTGAGCACCTTTTAGCCTGCAGGATGTATCCATGTGGTTGAGACTCATTTTTTTTTTAACATTTATTCATATTAGTAGAGTTAAAAGTTAAGGATTTCTGTTAAAGCTTATACTTTTGAAAGCCCAGGGTATTATTTTTGGTTAGTGGGATTAAGAGAGATGTAAATATACACAAGTTCTTAAAAAGAATATGAACATCTACATAAAAATCCAAAAATGTTGTATATTATTGTATTTCTGTAAATTATTTTTCCATATTACTTTCAGTGTTTACTTTTTTTAAAGTTTCATTTAAAAAAATCACATCCTGAATATAAATAACAGCACGAAGGTGTGAACAATCCTGCTAGTATTAAGATGGTAAAATATAACCCAGCAAGAAATGAGTTAAAACTCTTAAGAAAGTTCTGCTTTTGAGTTCATCTGTAAATTTGCTATGATCTCTTAACAGGTAATGATACAGTCTTGCTACACCAGCACAATTAAGAATACGGTCCATGTTTAAAAGTTTTACAAAATCACATTCATTAGTAATTTCCTTCTAGGTAGGAGCATTTTGCAACACCAGTACCATCAGTCTGCAAGTATGCCACCCATACATTGTAAGTCACTCATGTACATTGTGTCACTCATGCTTTCCACGTGTGTCACACACACTTTGCAGTAAACTGAATAGGAGAAGTAGATCTGCACACTAACAACTCTGCTCGCATTTCAACTCTAAACACAAAGCTGAGGTAAAAAGATTGGGCCAACATCTGATTCAATAGTAGCAACACTAACTCTATTTCCAAAAGTGAATTAGGCAACTGATTACATGCACAGATAATTAGGTGATATGATAAATAAGTTTCTTCCTTTTAAAAGAATAATTTTGAATTTCTTATATAGTCACTGATTTGATGTTTGACATATGAAAAATAATTAATGTGAACTACTGAAAAATCTTTCAAACATAACAGTATAAATGAGTTTGGAATTCAAGATATTATGAAAAAGAATGTAAGTTAGTTGTTAATTTATCTTTCATTTAACTACAGAAATGTGAATAATTTTTCATTTTAGTAACATAGTGAAACATAATGCATGCTATCATGACAGGAAAAAAAATCAATAATTTCACTATTTCTCACTGGTAAACAAGATAAATTATGAAATATTTATACAGCTCTATCTCAGCTTTCCATAAGAATATGAACTTCACAGAACTCAAAATATTTAGTAATTAAATAGTGTTTTCTCACTAACTATCCTCACAGAAAGATCTAGTGTTTACTGGGGAATTATTACTTGCCTGTACAGTAGGTATAAACACTTTTCAGAAAAGTGTACGGTTTATGGCAAAATAAATGCTAGTCTGTTCTTAGCTTTACCATTAGATTAGGAGTGAGCAGTTTTCTCTTATTTATTCTCTGGGGCTTCGTTTAACAAACTGAAATGTTCTCCCATGAAAGAGGGGACAATAAACTGCAATACTTCAATACCCTCAGAGAGTGAAAGTGAATTTAGATCACACTTTGCATGCAAGTATAGTGGAGTATAACATTTCCACTTTTTTCTTTAGTAATCTTGTGGATGGGTTAGATGAGGAGTATGGGGGGGGGAAGGAGACAAGGAGACAGAAGTAAGGGGGGCAATGGAATGTGATAACATAACCCTTTTCTCAACTGAGGCTGCAGACTTCAGAAGGAAAATGCACATGATATAAAATACTTATGCTGTGATGACACTAAAATTATCTATAATAATTTAGGTTAGAATGCTATCTTCCTGAGGCAATAGGCTGTTTTTACCAGCTCTTGTCAAAAATCAGAATCCATTTGTACATTTTTTATTAGTGACATGTATTAAGGTTTTATTTTATTCTTTGTACTTCAATTGCATTTTGCCTAAGGCAGACATTTAAAATAGAGTTCATTAAAGTGTGTTATTCCATTTTCGTTTTTGTGTAGAGAGCAAAGAGGGAAAAAAAATCCTGTGCTGAGAAGTGAAAGACTTTGAGATGTAATTTATTTTGACAACTATACTGTTATAGAAGCAAGGTAAGAAAAAATATCCTAACAGGAGATACAAAGTTTTAGTTCATTTTGCATTCACTTTTAAACAAAGCAGAAAAGTCTGTAAGTGTTTTGTTCTCACATAAAACAAAACAATTAATATGACGTGTTATATACAATAAACAATATGATGTTTAAAACATACAGTAAAATCACTTCAACTGGATACCCTTTCAACTCACATTACTTTTAAACATTGAGTTAAAATTGTCAAACATCAAGAAATTATGACAGGTAAAGTTACTTATTCTTCTAAGAAATGAACAGTTTTTTAAATGTGGTCAAAATTTGATGTTCCATGCAACTAGAATATCTGAAGGAAGTAAATATCTAAAGTAAATATGAAAAAGCTCTGAAGTGCAGAAAGCTGATGACTGTGAATATTTAAACTGCAAAATCTCCTCCAGCTCATATAGTTATATTCTTAATGATATGAACAACCATTGTGAAGTTACACTTCATTCACCACACTGAAACATAAAATTAAGTGTCGGTATTCAGAGCTTCAGTGCAAAATTTCTTTTGAGAATTCAGGAATATATATATATATATACTGTGAAATCTATTTCAAGATTATTTAATTACTTAGGGTTCTCATATGGAGATTTTTTGTTGATGCTATTTTACCTGCTGCTTTGCTTGATATCTCTAAACAGATAAACTGGTAGACAATTTGTCAGCCTGGACTATCATCACAATGGAGTAAAATACAAAGACTAAAATTCTAGCTATCATAATTTCAAGTGAGAGAAATTAGAAAGACCCCAGAGAAGAAATAACTCTACATTATCTATCAGGCCTAATTTGAAGTATTTGACTTCAAGAGCTTGTTTCAAAACTGTGACCATAATATACACAGACGAGCAATTTGACATCATTAGAAAAGGAACACTAAAAGATCACATCCAAATGATTAGGAACCTTGAACATGATTTAATAATAGAGACCAAAGGCACTGGCCTTGCTTATTCAGAAGGAGATGAAGTTAGTGAGTAAACTGCAAGCAGCCCATAGCAATGTGAAAATGCTCTACTCAACATTGGTAAGGCCACACCTGGAATGCTTTGTGCAGTTCTGTTCTGTCCAGTACAAGAGAGTCTTCAATGTACTGGAAAGAGCACAGAAGAGGGCCAACAGGGTGTCCAAAGGACTACGTAACCTCTTGCATGAGAAGACACTGAAAGAGCTGAGACTGTTCAGCCTGGTGAAAAGGAGGATCAGGAGTATCTGATCAACATGTATAAATACCCAAAGGAAAGGTGCAGAGAAGACAGGTTCTTTTTGGTGGTGTCCAGTGCCAGGACAATGCCAATGAACACAAGCAGGAGGTTCCATCTAAACATCAGGAAAAACATCTTTACTGTGCAGCTAATGGAACATTGGGCACAGGTTGCCCAGAGACAAAAACTGCTGTTGAAAAGATTAGACAAAAACTTAGGAAAATACATATTTTTACAAGAATGTTAGTTCAATGCAAAGGACATTTTCTCCAGCTACTTGAAATGCCCAAATGAAATTTCAGAAACAACTTCTAGAAGTTACTGACAATGAAAAGCTTGCAGCCCTGTAATATCATTTTTGACATTATCAGTAAAAACTTTCTGTCCTTGTACTGAGACAGAGCAGATTCTCAGGGCTGGTCTGGACTTGCCTTAGTCTGAGCTGGTTTCATCTTTTTTAGCAGCTGGCTGCTGGCCAAGTGACCAGTAATGCCACTCTAGTTCAGCATATAAGTTCCTTATGCTACTTCTGTCACTGTGCAAAGAGGCGACAAAGAAAAGCAAGTTATACCTGCGTCTATTCTGTAGGCATCAATCTCATCTCTTCTGTATTAGTGGTTTCAGAATGCACCATTGTGTAGCACTATGATTAAATTTATTAACTTCTATACTATATATCGATATTACTTTTTTAACAATTTTCATTTTTTTCTTGAGAATTAGGTACCAGCCATTGCATCTGTTCTTCACTGATACTTGTTTACAAGGTTAATCATTACAAAGGTAAGAAAAACTCTGTTGTAGTTACATTCACTACTCCCTTTCCTACTTACCAAGGAACTTGTGTGCTCATAGGATAGATAATTATAGATAATTAAAGATAGATAGATAATTTTTCCTAAGATTTAATTAACATGTATCAGAGACATAAAAAAGTAAGCATACACTTTTTAATTCTTCCCTTACTTATGAAGAAATAAAAGTGTTGAAGCACTACATTCACATCTTGTTGCCAGAAGATGATAACTTTGGTTATGACAGGGAAGAAAGCAGAGTTTACTGAATTATCCAGCAATGATTAGCTGAAATATGAATTCTAGAAGGGATCTTGTTTGATCCTATTAAAAAGAGAAAAAACAGCGTGAGCTGAAAAAGAAAAAAACTCCAAGGTCTAAATAGCTGTAAGCTAACTATGAACTTATATGAATATTGCTCTTCAAAGGATTTTTTAATATTAATGAATTCAATATAATTAAGCAGAAACTGAATACTAAAGACGAAGTCTGAATTCGCCACTGATCTTAAAAATCTTCATGTTCTTTTTCAACAAGACACAGTAGTGTAAGCCATTTAATTAGAAGCAAAGGACAGAAACTTAATTAGGCCAAATGAGAAAATCTTTCTGTCATTGCCATCTCTGTTTAAGATTTCAGATGAAGTTTTGTAGCACAAAAAGTTAGATGCTGACAAATTTAAATACATAGAAAATGCTTATTTTAGGGAGGACTCTATTGGCAATATCTCTCAAGCAGCGCAAATTTTATCAAAACTTACAACAAGACATGTACTTGGACTTTATGAGGATTTATTTTTACACCTTAAAGAGTCACTCATACCTTAAGAAGTGTTGACTTCAAAACAACTTTCTGTGACTTTCAGTTAAATTTATTGAGAAACTTGCATTTTGACGCTCTTTCTTCTTTCCATGCATTTTGTGATATTGTGTACACATAATTTCACGCATAAAAAAGCAGTGGCACATTCTCAGAGGGGAAAAAAATATATATATATATTTCCAGAAAAGGAAAAATAAAATGAAAGAAAGTAAAGCCACAGTATTTTGATCAATGTACACACTGTTTATGCAAATATGCATATATGAAATATTTTCAGAAATCTAATATTCTACAGAAATAAATTTCAATATTTGTTTGAAAACAAACCAAGAAGCACTGCTCATAACCTATTGAGAATGAGAAACATTCCTGATTAAGTATTACTATATCAATCTTTTCAATTGTGTGGAAGCAATAAAAAATAATTCTTACCCCTCAAGGAAAATATTTTAATATGTTTTTATAAGGATAAAATCCCTCTATTTGCCAGTGAAATATTGGGAAAAATAACAGATAAATACTGATGGAGTTAATGCAAAGAAAGGAGGCTATCCAATCAAACTTTTTTTTTTTTTTTTTTTCCCCTTGGCATATAGAAGCAAATATCAATCTGTTATGACTCAACATAAAATAAAATTAACATCTCAACTGACAGTGTTATCAAACAGTATAATTAAAAAGTATTATTTATTAGCTCTGTGAAGATTCCTGAGGTGAGAAATTAATACACATAAGTGCTGAAAAATGCAGATTTATTTGCATAACCATGTTAGTTCTGGGACCAATTAATGCAAGTAAAAATGTTCTGAAAACAACATAACTCCAAAGCAAAAAGTATCTTATTATTTTAAGAGCTTTTTAACCTGGATTTGAATTATTGAATTCAAAATTTAAAAGATTTTAATGGAAGTTTGGCCACAATTAACAATAAGTCTACAATGACTTAGATTAGTGTGTTCAGAAACTCATTGCTCATATGGTTTTAAATGATATATAACAAAGTAAGGGACATGTCAAATAATACTTTCCTACTTCCTTTGGAGGACATGGTTAAGGGCAATCATTCACAGTTTTTCATAGTAGGAAATACTAGGTATTTCCTTTCATTCTTTGCTTACTTGAATCCATTTATTGAATATCATTTGCACATTAAGATGTACGCTATTCATACAAAAAAGAAAAAAAAGGACAAAGGACAACGTTTTGATTTACATTACTTTTAAATATTTAGTTAAAATTTTTCAGTCTCAGAAGTCAATGTTAATGACTTCTTTTTCAAACTGTACAATTTCTTAAATCTTTATTTAAGTAGCAAAGCCTCAAGTGAAAGGAGCTGAATAGGAGCTGTTTCAACATTCTCTTTTGACTGTAAATCAATCAAACGATACGATTACTCTTATATTTTCAGGAAAATCTTGATCTGTACAGATATTCATCCATGTTTGAATTCTCACTGCTAGAACATACTACCATTCCATATCCTTTCTTTTATCCATTTAATCTTGGGGTCCGATACAGGAAATAGAATGAAGGAAGAGATTATAGAATCATAGAAACATAGAAACATAGATTGGCTTAGATTGGAAGGGAGTCATCTAATCTAAATCTCCCTTCCTTTAGTTTTAAAACTTTCCCCATCGTTCTATCACTATTTTATCATGTAAAAAGTTGATTTCCCTCAGTTTTATAATCTCTCTTTAAATATTGAAAGGCCTCGATGAGGTTTCCTCACAGCCTTCTCTTTTCCACATTGAACAAGCCCTGTTCCTTCTGCCTATCTTCATAGGAGAGGTGCACCAGCCCCTGTATCATCTCTGTGACCCTCCTCTAGACCCTATGCAAAAACTTCACATCTTACCCATGCTGAGAGCCCTAGATTTGGGTGCAGTTCTCCATCTGAAGCCTCTCCAGGGCAGAAGAGAGGAAGACAAACACCTCCCTCGTCCTGTTGGCAGACTTTCGCAGAATCACAGAATTGTAGGGGTTCGAAGGGACCTCCAGAGATCATCGAGTCCAACCCCCCTGCCAACGCAGGTTCCCTACACCAGGTTGCACAAGTAGGCATCCAGGTGGGTCTTGAATATCTCCAGAGAAGGGGACTCCACAACCCCCCTGGGCAGCCTATTCCGGTGCTCCACCACCCTCACCGTAAAGAAGTTCTTGCGCACATTTGTGCGCAACTTCCTATGCTGCAGCTTTCGGCCATTTCCCCTTGATGGAAACTTTCCTTGATGGAACCATGGATACCTTTGGTCTTCAAGGCTGCAAGCTCATGCTGATGTTTCTTGCTAAGTTTTTCATCAACTAGAACCTCAAAGTCCTTTTCAGCAGGGCTACTCTCAAGGAGTTCCTCTTCCAGATTGTAATCTGGGATTACTTTGACCCAAGTCCAAAACCTTCCACCTTGCTTTGTTGAACCTCACTAGGTTTTCAAAGGCATATCTTTCAAGTTTATCAAGGTCCCTCTGGATGGCATCTCTTCCTTCTGCTGTATCAACTGCACTGATCAGTGTGGTGTCATCAGCAAACTTGGTGAGGGTGTACTCAATCTCATCATCTATGTCACAGATAAAGATATTAAAGAATATTAGTCTCAAGACAGACTCCTGGGTGACACTGCTCATTTCTAGCATCCACCTGGAAATAGAGACAGTGACCACAACCTTCTGGCTGCAACCTTCTGACCAATTCCTTATCCACCAAACAGTCCACTCTTCAAATCCATCTTTCTCCAATTTAGAGATAATGATACAATGGGGAGACCATCTCAAAAGCCTTGGAAATATCCAGGTAGATGACATCAATTGCCTTCCCGTTGTCCTACAATGCCTTCACTCCATCACAGAAGAAATCAGACTGATCAGGCATGACCTTCCCTTGGTGAAGCCAAGCTTCATCAGGAGATCTCTGGATGACAAATTTCTTTCCCAACAGAAAAGTCTTGAGGAAATTGTTTAGTGCAGTTTTCTTATTATCTGTCATCTTTTGTTACAGCAAACAAAAAATATCATAAAAACTGCACTATTTATTGAGTCATAAAACTGTGTTAAGGTTATGCAAACACTTTACAAAGCACTGTCATTTTCCTGACTAAGAAATTTGCATTTCTGAAGTTGCTTATCATTCAACTGATCAAAGAAAAATAGAGGTTAAATGAAAAAGAAACAAATGAACTATATGAAATCAGAAAATAAAAAATAGATGAAAATGTCTATGCTTAGATGACTGAAGGAATAACCACAATAAATAATATATTAGAACAATTAATACATGAAATATATCATACATAATCAGCAATTATAAAGCTAGAGTAATAAAGATAACCTGTGTAATCAAATCCTCATATGCTTTAAATGAGATAAATGTTGAAATTTTACTGGGTTGGATCAGAGGTACAGGATAATTTAAATTGTGGTTTAAATAATTTCATTCTTGATTCAGAAGTAGTTGATACTCAGGGGTTACACTTTTATTCTAAAGCTTATTTAAAGAAGTAATTTGTAATGAAGGCAAAAGGTCATTTTCAGTAATTTTTAATTCAAGGAATAAATGAGACAATAAATGGATGCCTGGAGTTTGCATGGTTCACCAGATACAGGTTACAGTTATTACGGTTACCTTTAGTGGAAATGAGCCAAAGTAATAGTGTAATCATTTGCTATTTCAGGGAGAAAAGGACAATAATTAAATATTTTTCATACATCTCTGACAACTGTATTGATTACCTACTGATTTTAAACTACAGTGCTTTATATTGATTTTATAAAAGAAGGAAGATATTTGCTTTTTCCTGTTTTCTATTCCAGAAAATGATTCACTGGGATTTCAGATAAAATATTCAACAGCAGATATTTAGCCGTCAGTCACTACTGATGTTTGCACTTCAAAATTTAAAGGTAAGTAAAATGCATTTTAAGAGTGTTTGGTAATGCTTTTCTACAGGTTTAAATTCTGTCTGCAAAATAATGGAAACCCAGTGAATGAACTAATAACAAAGAAAAAGTTTTGTGATTAATATTCTATAATGAAATTTCTATAGATTACTGTGAAAATGTACATATAAGAAAAGAATCACTAGAATATGGAAGAAAGCTACCCTATAAAAATCTCACACTTCTACTATCTACAGAGCTTTATGGTATAATTTGATCCCCACTAAGCTGACTATGATGAATGAATGATACTAGGAATTCTAACTAGGTTTATGGTCAGAATACAATTCTTAAAGGAAATGTATTTGTATGCTTATATTCTGATGCTTACAGACAATTAAAGAAACTGTAAAGAGATTTCCATATCACAATGATCTAGGTATTGATTTTACTTTTTAAACTCTTGCTAAGTATAATCTTTTTCCTTCCATAGATCCAACTACTTTAGAGTATTAAAAGTTAATTGCCAAAAAAAGCATATGATTGAAATATAGTTTACCATTTTTAATTGAATATTTTATACTATTTTTTTGTTGTTGACTTTGTTGCCCAAAAATAGCTCAACCTTCAGCAAATTCCTTGGAATAAGTTGTCTCAATACACCAGAGTTGCCAAAAGCATTCTTATTTGAGAGATGTATCTCTTTTTCAGTAAATGAAGATTCATTGCAAATCTTTTTAACCTTGCTGGGAATCTTCCCTTTATTTGAGAGTTTAGTAAGATCAAATTGTGAATGTTTCACTAGAATCAGCAAAAAATTCATCCTGAAACTAAGGTTTTGTATGAGAATAAATATTTAAAATTTCCACAAATATGGAAATGGATTTGAATTAGATTTTACTGAGATATTAGAAAAATTATGTTTAAACATTTATATTCTTCTTTATTGTCCAAGACAAATACACAGTAATACACATTACCTTTCAGACATGGAATGGTTCTTTTCTTCTGTAATGCCTTAGGAGATATTTATAGTAAAAGATTATTAGAAATTTTTATCCTCTGCATACATCAACACGTAATGCTTACAGTTAGTTACATACTTTTCTTCTGTTTTTCTTCTGCAAGATATCATTATGAAGTCTTCATATCAAATAGTTAAAAGTTATTGCGATGTTTTTCTCAGTATTAGGAAATATATCATATTTTAAAACTCAATAAGAACTATTTAGCATTCGTTTTATAAATGTAACATTAAATATTTATTGTATAATATTTATCGTAAAGCATCTAAGTTCAATTCTACTACTGAAATTTGGACAAAGTCCAGAGCAGTTACACTTCCTGTTTAGGCAGACTTGAAATAGTCTCTGATTGCCTGTAGCCACTGTCTTCTGATTTAGAATTCCAGTGCAACATATTATTAATAAGCACTATATTTCATGGTTGCCCAGATATCTAGATAAGCTGCAGATCCTCTCATTTTTCACATTTAGACTTAAGCACCATTTCCTAGATTTTTCCTATTTCAAATCATAAGGTTCCTTATTTGTTTTCACTGGGTATTATGACAGCAACAGTTCATGAGAACTAACGTAGCAAATTTCATTTCATTCCTTTGTTGCATTTACAAACCACATGATGCACAACACAATTACTTGCTACACAGCAACTGAAGACCAACAGTCCTCAAACAGTAGCTAAACCCTCTCTGACCAACTTCCCCCATAATTCCATATGGCATGGAAAAACCCTTTGGCGAGTTTAGATCAGTTGTCCACATTTTGTTGCCTTCCAGCTTCTTGTGCAGCCTTGGGCCCCTTACCAGCAGGACAGTATGAGAAGGTGAAACGTCCTTGGCTCTGTGTAGCATTGCTCTGCAAGATATAAAATATATGTACATTATAAATATCGTTTTTCTCCTAAAGACAACATAGCATCATACCAGAAACTATGAAGAAAATCAGCTCTGTCCCAAATGAAACCAGTACAGTATCTATTACAATGTTTATTTACAGTAAGGATACAGTGTTGGCTTATATGGAGCTCAGTGTCCCTCCAGTCATATTCATCAGGGCTAACTCAGCTGATTTGTTCCAATGCATAGAGTTATTCACTTTGTGTCTTTCACAAAAAGAAATTTGCAATTTTCATTTTTAAACTGACATGAAATAAAAATAAGGAATTCCTTGTTTTTACATAGATACTTTTAATATATCATTACCTGCTCTGGAAAAAAAAAGAAAATGAAATATTAATTTCTCATTTTGTTTTCTCACCTGTGCATACCTCATGAAGAAAATCTCTTCCGCTTTTAAATCTCCAAACTAAAATCTTAAGGACTTTGTGAACATTCTCACCTTGGACAAATAAAGCCAAAATTTTCTGGTACTGTGAAAAGAGATCACTAGTGGCTGAGCATTAGTGAACATTACTGCACAGAACAGTCTTAACAAATTTCACAAGATTTGAAATTTGTTCTAAAGGACTTAACAATAATACACAACATTAATATTGAAGCAAAGTTATTTAATTTAACTATTATTTTTCATATAAATTTGTACTGTTGTACAGGTCTATTTGTATCAATTAAATACATGTGATTTACTTTTTTGTTGTTGTTGATATGTATATCTGAGCTTAGTAAACACTTTACGTATTGTAGAGCTGCTAAACAAAGCAAATGACTTTTCTACTGTTGTTTTAATTAAGAAATTGTTCAGTTTTCTCCTGTGCCCATGAGAGGTATGATAAAAAAGAGCACCTGTGTAGTTATTCTTCTATAATTTGTCTGCATTTTGAATTTGAGTTTTCAGTCTTTAGAATATGTCTGCACTGTTCCTGTGGAACTAGTCTCCAGTTAGTCTAGTTGCTTTATGTGTTGATCACAAAAAAATATAAGGTACTCTTGTAATATTTCATACTTGACTGTAATCCTTTAGCCATTATTATATGGACAAAAAGTGATCAAAAACAAAACTTTCAGAGCTTGCTCCAGAACCAGGTGCAGTAATACTGAAATAATTAATGGATCTCAAAAGGTACCAATAATTAAAGTTTCCTTGAAGGCTTGCTTTCCGCTAAGTACATCAAGTTCTTTTTCAGTTTTGTATATCAAGAAATACATGGTCAGATCATATAGTATTACTGGTAGCACAGTAACACTTTGCTTAAATTGATAAAAAATGAGAGGACAGGAACACTCTCCCTTTTTTCACTTGAGTCAGTATGAGCATTTGTAGAACTATTCTTTCACTATATACTGCAGCCCAGACTTATACAGACTATTATTAAAAACATTCAAAAAATTTCATGATGTCATTTTCTAATAGCAAGCCTCATAAGCCTTAAAAATAATGCAATAATGTGAAAAATCATCCAATTTTCTGGAGAATAGAAGAAATCTACAGGTTCTGGTCTGTTAAAAACTTTGCCTGCTGTAACTTTTTATCTTGTCTAGCCCCAGAGACTGCAGTGACAAGCTCCATTTTATTGATCTGACATCATCATTGCTGTAGAGTTGCCCAGAGGACTGAACTGTGCTTGTCCAGTTCTCACAGTATCTAACATTCAACAGTATTTAACATGGAATTTTGCAGTGAATAGATAGATAAAAACACCCAATTTTCCCCATGCATTCCCATGTCCATGTCTCTCTACTAGAGAAAACAACTTATGAATCCCCTATATTTAAAATTATTATTACTTTCGTTATTACAAACACAAATGATAAAAAGATGTGGGATATCAGAACAAGCTACAAAAAATAGAGAAGATGGAGTAAAGCTGTACAGAGTATAGCTATACAGAGTAGCAGCTTGTCATAGGAGTTTTGAATATAAACTTAAGCTCTCCTTAATTCTACTGTCAGTTTATCCTCTCATTGTAGTTTGTATTCAGAAATTGCATAATGCTGACTTTCATCTGCTTTAAACCTCTTTAGTTTACCAAGTTCAAGGTAGACAGTTTTTATTTGAGCTTTTGTTATTGTCACTTTTGACACTGCTTTTGTCATTGTTTTGGTTTTAGCTTTGTATTCTTTCATACTTATAATCAATTAACCTATACTGAAAAATGGGGTCCATATTATCCCTCAATTCAATGGCTTAAATCTATAATGGTTTAAAATCTACATCTTAGTATAATTCAAACCTTAAATTTTTCTTTATATTTTTGTTTCTCCATAGTTATATATGCATTTACTGTATATTCTACTCTTTGAAAGAAAGCATTGAAAGACACTGGTCAAGAACTGCTTCATTTTCTGAAATAATCTTTGTTTAGAAACAGTTTAGTGACAGAAACAATTAGCTGTTCCCCTCATCAGTTTCTTCTTCTCTTTGCAGACTTAGCAGCTATGCAAGTGGAAGAAACAAAATAACAGCTGTACTGACAAAACTGTAACACTTCATCTTTCATTATTATAGATCTCACTCAGAATATAAGATAATAGTTACTGGTGCAGAGCCTTCCAAAGAAAATGAATTTTAAGGAATAAACTAGTATACTCTACATATATTTGTTTGATTTTCTTAATTAATGCTGTGAATAACGGCTGCTAATGAGGCATTTTATTGGTTTTAAAGTCATGTTAGTGCTGTGCTACATTTGTTACAGGAATAGCAGAAATTTAACCAAAAAAAAACTGGATTTTTTTTGTTGTTGTTTGTTTTTGTAGGTTTTTTGGTGGTGGTGGTGGTGGTGGTTGTTGTATTAGCACAAGGGGAAAAGAAAACAAAAAACTTTGAACTGTATATCACATTTATGTTCTAAGACTGTTTGATGAGTTGTTTTGCAGTTTGTTTTTGGAGTCAGTTGCATTTTACATTCATTCCTTTGGGATAGAAAAGTGCTCACAAACATTCCCACTGGAGAGCTGAAACACTTCAGTTTTACATAGTTCAGTGACTGAGGCCATTAGTGTAAAGACCTAGTCTTGGACAGGATTCAACCACTTAATACCAGCTTGAAGCATTTTGAACTACTGAAGTCCACTACATTTGAAATGCTGTGTATAGCATTCTGATCAATGGTAAAAGAAAACTCTTTTCTATTCTGTGTCATGTGATATGAAAGAGATACTGGAGCAGTGACAGCTGTAGGAAAACTGTCTCAGCACACCCTTTAAGTTGCTCCATCCTCAACAACTGTCATTTGATCACTTACGGTCTTTTCTACAAAGTGAGGTCATAGGTAAGCTTTTTCAATTCTGTACTACAGAAATTCTTCACAGGCCTGAAGGACAAATACATAGTACCTTGATTCAAGAAGACAGAAAGGACAATATGAGCTATTGTAAAAAAAAAAAAATGTAACTTGGCAGCTAGTAAACAAGGAAAAAACGTTTTCGGAAACCACAGTGGTATTTGCCTAGTAATACAAGTAAAAAAATACAGAAGGTTGTGAAAAGGAATAGAATAATTTAACATTAATGAAGCCTTTCAAAAATATTCTACGGTTTTTCTCTTTACACACTGTCCTATTATTTTGTCAGAGTTCAAAGTGAAAATATATATTTTGTTGAAAATAAATATCTGTCATTTTATTTATCTCATTTTACCACTATGAAAGTAGTTTTCTTCAACTGTGTGCAGATCTCAGACTAGTTCGATATTTAAGTGGCACTAATGATTATTCTGATTTACTTTCCTCTGCCAGTTAAGGACTTTGTTGTGTTGAATGTAAAAGAACAAAATCATCTCATGGAAAAGTGTTCACCATCTTTAATGATTTCTTCAGGTTTAAATCAAAGAACACATTTCTTTTTCTTTCAATATCAGTATAAAATGAAAGACTACTACCCAACCATGAACTTACCTATGAATCTGCAGATTGAAAACCTTTCCTTATTTGCAGGTTGCACGGACATATGATAAATAATGATTTGATTTCTTCTTTGACTATAGTAATTAAAAAGAAGAAATAGTAATGTCAAATAAAGTCAAAGTAAAGTAATATGATTGAGATGGATATATACTTAAGCATATCCTCAGGAAACAAATAAAATTAGCTTCCAGTTAAAATCAGTAAGGAGTTAAATTTCTTCTGCAAATTGATTTTTTATTTATCCACTTGGTAGCTGCTCTGGATTTTCAGAACTTCTATATCTGGGATATAAAAATTGTAATGGCAATGAATAAATCATTTCTTTATCTTGAGCATAGAATCATAGAATTGTTTAGGTTAGAAAAGACCTCTAAAATCATCAAGTCCAACTCTTAACCTAGCACCTCCAACTCTACCAATATATCACATCCCAATCCACCATATCTGCATGTCTTTTAATACCATCAGAGTTGATGATACAACTATTTCCGTGGGCAATCTGTTCCAGTTCTTCACAACCCTTTTAGTGAATATATTTTCTTCCCGAATACCCAACCTAAACCTCCCACTTACAGTAGTAATCCATACTGCAAAAATTGCATACACATTTCCATGAATATATTTCCATCCTGTTCAATCAGGAGCCACTGGAGCTGTTTATGTTTGTACTGAATTCCTTGTTTTCTATATGAGCTGATTTGTATGGCTGTTTGCAGGCATATGTATGTATGAATTGTGTGTATATACGTACATATGACAATTTTGCTCAGACACAGTTTTGGCTGGATCAGGAAATATTCAGCCATAGCTTCCTCACATTTATTGGGCCATCTGGATTTGAGCAGCTAATAACTATTTTAAAAATGTTTCCTCTTTATAAAAATGATAACAGCACTGCAAATGTATATGAATATAGTCAGTAATTATTAAGGGTATTGCAGTCTTGAAGTCCCACACATTTCTTTCATGGAATTTGCTACCTGACAGTGATTGCTTAGAATTATACTGGGCACATGTGGAAAATGTCTTTTTAGACCTGTAAGAGAAATTGACAGAATATGATTTCAGCATATGCTGCCGTTTTCCAGCTAGTATTAGAAATGGAAACTTGAACTCTATTTGGATGTTTCTTGCATGAACGTTGCATTTGCAATATAATTTAAATTATGTCTAACCTTAGGTATTCACAGGTTGATCTCTTGCTACTCAAATGTTCTGAAATGATAACAGATGCACAACATTTAAGGGAGTTAAAGCAGTTTAAAAAGAGTTGAAAAGTAGAAAATATTTTCCTCAAGATATTTTAAGTTGTGTAAACAATACACTGTGTTGTTTAACATTCAGTAAGTACCAGTGTATGTGTTCATATACACAGAGATGTTCTTCAGAAATAAATTAAACACTGTAGCTAGAAATAGTTCACAGAATAGAACTGTACTTTTACTTCGAGTAAGATGAAGTCAGATAATTTGAGGTTTATCAACAGTTCTTCTATAGAAACTAATAATTAGATACTTTAGAGTAGAAAATTACTGAACTCAATGAAGCAATATCAACAATCAGTTTTGAGATTGTTGCCATCTGTACAAAACACAAACTTCAAGAGGCTTACCAAGGCTTACTTACACAGCAAAGGAAACAGATATGGTGTACTGAGATTACTCCCCTTAAACATCCAACAGTTGCATGAGTATCAGTCTGAAACTTAACATAGACATCATTTCTCTGTCAAAACTATAGTTTTATGCCTTCATGAACCACATACATGAGCTCTGTGAGGATAACATTAAGCACCCTAATGAATGGGTAGATGGCAATGGAGCAAGGAAAAAAAAGTCCTCTCAGATTTAAGTCTTCCTGTTCTTCATGAATGCCTCTGACACTGTCCCACATGAAGAAACTATTGAAACATGTCTTGAATGTGCAGATAGTGAGGTGGATTGTAAACTTGATGCAAAGTTTATTTGGAGTTTACTAATAAGTGTAGTGCCCTAGATGTCAGTACTGAGTCCAGCAGGTGAAAAGAGATGATCCTTCTCCACTATTCAGAACTGGTCAGGCCACACAAGTCCTGTTGTGGGTTCCCCAGTACAAGAGAGACCTGAATATACTGAAAATATTCCAGTGGGATACCACCTGCATGTTAAAGGACTAGAACACTTCTCATATGAAGAGAGGTTAAAAATTAGTGTATTTCCTCAGAATTCGGATTCAATGGAACTACAGCCACAAACCACAAGCCTTTCAAGACAAAGATACAAATGTTAGGAAGTAAAACAAGAATCTAACAAACTGATTCATTTTAGAATACAACATTTGGCAAGAATATTGCTATTAATTTAAGGATAAAAATTAACAGTGAAAGTCAAATTTTATAGAATAAGAATACTAAGATTTTGCATATATGAGCATAATAATAATGTAAATTACAGCTTTATAGCAGTAAAGATAAATTAGAGTTCAAGAATAAAATAGAAAACAATTTCAGTCATAAAAAATATCTGTATATCTGTATTAATGTCAGGATTAAAAAAAAATTATATCCATTATTTTATTATTGGGTAAACATCTGAGGAAATTGAGATAGCTCTTCTTGAGTACATTTGTCTTCTTTCCAATTTTCACTAAATACATACATAAGTGAGAACAGTCAGCTAAACTGGATGCTTACCTCTTAGTTAATATAGTAAATACCTAAGGTAACTCTCTATTTATAAGCATCATTTGTTGAAGTCCAAAAATATTCACTTGCATTCTAGAACTAGTTCTTTACACAAACAGAAATGTAATTTATAATACTGATGCTGGACATTTTATTCAGAAGGATACTCTGAGAAACCGCATTGAAAGCTTTACTGAAATAAAAAAAGAGAACATCAACTAGCTTAACCTTGGTGAACTATATGAGTGACCTCGTCATAAAAGAAGATTAAGTTAGTTAAACAGCACCTTCCCCTTGTGAACTCATATTGACTGTCTAATGATCACATTGCCCTTCGTGTGCTTTTCAATAACTCCCACCATGATTTTTTTCCATAATTTTATCTGGCACTGTAGTGAGAATGATAGACCAGTAATTACCAGTCTTCTTTCTTGCCTTTCTTGAAAACTGGAACAGTATTTGCCAACTTCCTGTTAACTTGGACCTCCTTGGATTTCAAAGATTATTGCAAAGTAATTGAGAGAGGTCTCACAATGATTATCGGCCAGCTCTGAGCATCTTGGGTTGAATCACATCAGGTTGCATGGACTTACATCCAAGCAAAGCAGCAAGTCCAGCACAAGTTCAGCTTTGCCTCAGAAATGATTGTTACCTCATCACAGTACTCCAACTTATGCCACCTCGGACCCCAGGTCTAATTAATTCCTTCAAAAGTTTTCAAAAGCTATAATAGAAATGTAATGAGCAGTGGCTTAACGCATACTATTCATCTCATGGCTCAATTCCAATTACTATAAAAGTATACTGCCAATTCAAAAACTGCTTATCTCAAAATAAATACACTAAAGAGAAAAGCAGAAAAGAAAAACAATAGGATTCTCTATATCTGAATTTACAAACATTGCTTCAGAGTGAGATATAATTCCAGGGGAAAAGAAAAAGGTAATTTATATCTTTGAAAAAGTTATACTTTACTACATAATTACAAATACATTTTAGTCTATTGGATGTATATTTTTGTTAACTAAAACTCCATTCTATAGGATTTCTCTTTAATACATTTTCATTAGAATATTTATTTCTATTAAAAAAAAATATGAGAACAGGAATATTTAAGTGTAGTGCATCTCCTTGGATGTACACAAAAACTGACTGGATGTTGTCCTGGACAACCTGCTCTAGGTGACCCTGACTGAGCAGGACCAATTGTTCTGTTGTTTTGTGAAATAACTCATATTAAAATTGTTAAATTCTGTGAAAATTTCAATAAAATTAAACATAAAGAGTATGCAGAAGGGGCCTGTCTGATCCTTTTGGTTAAGGACCTGTTCTGGTATAACAAGAGAGAAGAAGAAAGAGTGACAGTTCTAGCAACCAAGCTCAATAATTAATGAGAGCAAGTGAGAATGTAAGAATGTTTATTCTAGCAGGTTATCTGATTGAGTAATTCTAAGATGGGAGATAACTTCAAGAAACAGACCTCCCAGGAATACCTTATTGTTGGGCTAACACAATGCAGTTACCATTTCTAGGAAGGATGAACTTTGCAGCTAATAAGATTGTGGACCAAGGAGCCCTGGATGGGAAGGAAGAAGAAACTGTAGAGTCCTGATTAGGACCTCTACAATATCATTGTTAATCTGACTGCTAATCTTAAAACATAAGCATTTGATCAGCTCCTGATCCATACCAAAGCTGGACTTCATGCATTCCAACCATTGTCTAACAACAAAAAAAAAGTAGAGGGACAAAGATGGAGGTTAGTATTCTCATTTCTCATAGTAAACATGAGAGATTTTTCTGTGGGACTGCCCCATGTGTACTTCATTTATTTACCTATGATTGAGATTGAAAGCTTTGCTGAAATCAAGAAAGATTACATTAACTGATTGTCTTTAGTGTAGCTCATATGCTTCTTTTTAAAAATCAGAACACCTCATAAGTTCTAACTGCGGGAAACTCTTCAGAAGTACAGAAGATTTCACATCTTGCTAAGAAAGAAAAAATAATTTATTTTTAAACATTTGTACTATTTAAGCAGTATAAACTGTTGATGAAATAATTTAGTAGTAATGCCAAGAGAAAGAAACTTTATGAACATAATTACAAAATACTTTTTCATTCACCTGCTGTGATGAACAAAAATACCAGTCTACCATATGTATTAGTATTCCAAAATGTATCAGTATTAACAGAGGAATTCTACATACTGTGAACTTCATGAACCCCATGGTGTGATACAGATTTGTTTTCCTTTAATTTAATGGTTCTATTTCCTAAATATTTGCATATTTTTTATGCATTTTGGATTATGAAAAATGAGATAATTTGTAAGAAAAATAATGAAGGCTTTCAAATTTTATATTTTTTCTTATTCACACATGCTATTAAAACAATATTCTAAAAATATAGTTTTTTATGGCTTAACATTCAGAAGATATAATACGAAAAAATGAAGTTGCATATGCCAGCTTCATGTCACTGTCTTCATGACTAGTTAAACTGGATGCTTTTTGTACTCAAATAATGGAATATAATATTCCATCCTTATTTCATAGAATCAGAGAACCCTTAAAGTTGAAAGAGATCTCTGAAGGCCTTCTAATCTAACTTCCCTGCAATGAACAGGGACATCTACAGCTAGATGAACTTGCCCAGGGCCTTATCCAGTTGTTTATTTTTATTACATTCCATTTTAAATTTTTCACATGGCCAATTTAAATTTCATAGGGGACTACTCTTTGAGAGTGATATTACATACAAATAGCTTGACCCATTAGTAAGAAACTACGTCATCTATTTATCTGTTGTGTTTTCCAATACTGGATAGGGAAATAAATGTGTAGAATAGAAGAATGAAGGCTGCAGTACCTATTAATTTATATTTCCCAAGTAAACTTAGAGTTTGTGTATGCATGGATAATTTTTTAAAACATAAGAAGTACCACGATAAAAATGAATGCTATTGTTAAAATATATTGATAAAATCATTCTTAAATAATTGTTAAAGAGTGGTTAAAATAAAAATCCTGAAGTGTTTTCATGCTCCAGCACTATAATTAATCATTACCTTGTATTTGGATTTGTTGAACCTTGTGAGGTTCACCAGGACCCCCATCAAGCCTGTCTAGGTCACTTTGGAAATTCAGAGTAGTAAGCTTGCACATTACTCATCACCCTCTTCTCATTGGTGAGGACAAGGTCCAACATAGCACATTTGCTTGTGGGTTTCTGTACCACTTGGTAGAGGAACTAATCATCAGGGCATCCCAGGAATCTCTTTGATGTCTATGTCCAGTTGTGTTATTCTTCCAACAGATAATGGGATGGCTAAAGTCCCCCATGAAAACCATGTTTTGTGAACATGAAGCTCTTTATAGAGCTTCGTGTTTATAGAGTGTTTAGAGTTTATAGAGAGTCTCAGTCAGTGGTGGACAACACATAAAAATAGGAAAAATCTGCATAAAAATGTCAAAAATACATTTGATTTTAATCTTTAAATCATTTCAATTTTTATGTTAGTGAAATTATTATATTTTGATTGGTATGTTAGTATATTTATTATATATTATTATATTTTGATTTTTAGTTTGCATACTATCTTTTATAGAGTTTGTAACCATGCCATCTCTGGCAGATTTTAAAGCTACAACACTCTGTACAATATGAAAAGTAGCAAAGCATGTTTATTCTCTTGGATTGAGACATTGGGAATTGTAGAAATATAATCCTTTATCTGAAATTTTGTATTAGATACCCCTCCACAAATACTCCGAAGCCTTTATATTTGGAAAAATGGTGGGGATTGGAATTTTTTTTCTACAGATCATATATGAAAAATTCTGTCTAATTTCTTTTGTCTTGTTTTCGTTTTATTTTGTTCTGTTTCTCATTGATCTAGTAGTTTCCAGTGTGTTCTAAATGACAAAGTCCTTGCTTGATATGTTTCTGCTGATATTGAAACAAGATTATTACATCCAAACTCAGTTAATTAGTAAACGTTGCAATCTTTTCACTTGTGTTGCTACATCTTACATTATTTCTTAGCATCCTTAGAAGGGTTCTGTGACTCCATACTATGCATTCCAGAAAACAAGGGGGGAAAAGTGATAAATAAAAATGAAATTCCAAGGCCTAATCATGGTGCAAAGTGAGGACAGGGACAGTATGGTGGACAATAAATAAATGGGAAAGAAAAAAGAAAAAGGAAGCGAATAACCCACAACATGGCTGTAAGAGCTTTGTGAAGCAATTATACATAATATTTCTAACCATATACTAGTACACTCCCTTCTTTCTGCATCAGTATTCAACTTTAAGAAGTTCAATATACTTCCAGATTAATGTTCCAATCATAATACATAGATCAAGCACTCATTTACTCATCAGATTATCAAATGTGGGAAAATTAGTGGTAGTTCTTCCACTATTCATTTAGAATACCGTCCATCAGAAGTTATTGTTTTTCTTTATGAAATATCATTCAGAGAATCACAGAAATCTCATTTTAATGTAATTAAATGTAATTTTAGAGACAGTTCTTTACTATGTGAAGTATATATGTTTTCAAGCAGAACTGCATGTCATTTCTGGGCTGAAACTTATGATGTCTGAGTTCTACATAATTGTGTTTAAACCTTTCACTGCTTACTCAGTAGTTTGTCAGTGAGGAGAGAGGGCTGTTTCTCTTGTGTTTATTCTCCGGTCTTTGCTTCTTTAAAATGTGCAGATGAGTAATCTGTATTTCAAAGAAAGATGACCTTTACTGGATTTAAATGGAATCTTCCTTTCAATATCTGAAATGAGAAAGTGATTAAAGTTTTGGTTGATAGACAAGATGTATTTTAGGAACAGATAAGCTTAAAGGTCAGATGCTGTCAAATGAAGGATTTTGACTTTTTAATATTTAAGTACTTTCGTAAGAATCATGCATACCAGACACTCTTTAAGTTCTTAAAAATTATTATTCATTTTCATAAGATTCAGCTTTCAGTGTTAGTCATACTTTGGCAGTATTGGGTGGACAATTATTTTACAGTATTTCTTTTCTTCCACCTTTATTTGAGGCAAGAAGTTTTCCTGGCCTTTCCATAAAACAGTGTTAAAATAGCATATCAAAATAATAGTAAGATCTAAAGTAAAATATCAGCTCTCTTTTCTCAGATTCATTTCTTTTCTATCTAATGATGACTTAATCTAGGGTCTTTTTAATATGACTAATAAATTATTGTCAAGTGCAACTTCATTTCACAGAATTTAATACTTTGAGTATAGTTGCTTGTATGAGCTTTTCACCTATTCAGTTTTTTTAAAAGCAAAACATGGGCTTAGTAATGTCCAGGTGAGTTATGAAACCACAGTGTGTGGAATTCTAATCAAATTACTAATAATTATCGATCTATCTACACAAACTATTCAGAACCATAAATCATGGGGACACATTCTAAAGGTAAAAGAATAAAAATAATAGTGCACAGAGGAAGAAGAGATGCACTTTTAAAGAAGTTAATCAAATAATTAAAATGGAAAGAAAAGTGAGAAATAGCAATTTTTTTAAGATTAATTTAACATGTTCTACTCCTTCCAAAAATGGTCATGCTCATAAGCACCCTTTTTCTATCGAAACTTTCCTTTCTATGACATTATTAAAACATGCAATAAGTTATAAAATTACTCAGGGCAAAAATGAGAATTTAAATATTATGGCAATGACTACTTGCTCCAGGCTTGGCATTTTTGAGTAATGTTTTGATAGGATTCTTACTGCTAATACTGAACTTCTTAAGCTTGCAGCTGATTTGAGGGTTATTTTGCAGAAACTATCTGCTAACAATTATTTTCCAGATCTACTTTAGATGGTGCTTTTCCAGTTTATGTCCATAAAATTGAAAATCTTTACTGACATACATGTTCTATATTTTGCTTCTTTATTCTGTTGAGATGACTCTTTGTAGCCAAAACTAGAGACTTCCAGTCTTGGCAATAATGAGGTTTTGGTATGACCTGTGTTTCACACAGTTTCTAGTCTATTATTGTCACTTTTTTTTTTTCTTTTTAACGATGAAACATTTATTTCATGTATGGTATTACTCAACTAATTTTATCGATATTTCTCTTTTTTCCACTTAAGCTTCTAATAACTTTGTTTCAGTTGTAACTGCTATTATTATTATTTTCTGTAAGATTTGATTTCATTTATTGAACCAGAATTGTCAATTCTCCATTTTATTTACAAGGATAACAAAAATATGTAAATGTCATTTTTTTTTTTCCTGTCACACTTTAATTATGAAATGAGATATTTGCTTCATTTGCACAGGACAGACATCTCTCTCTTGAAATACTCCAGATTCCTTCTCCATGTCTATGATCTCATTTATCTGCTACATATTTATATTTAGATCTAAGAACTCTGTGAGATACCCAGTGAGACTACTGCTGCTTATTGCTTTAGAGTATAAATGTAT
The DNA here is from genome assembly GCA_035772895.1 of Perdix hodgsoniae. Taxonomy (NCBI): domain Eukaryota; kingdom Metazoa; phylum Chordata; class Aves; order Galliformes; family Phasianidae; genus Perdix; species Perdix hodgsoniae. Next base: position 2,165,388 of record JAPSGF010000002.1, on the reverse strand, counting down.
TCATTTTACAAATTAAATAAAATAAGTTGAAAGTGTAAACCTCAGAGCTTACTACATTTTTGTATAACTTCATTTAATTACTTATTTTACTTTTTTTTAATGTTTTTAAATACTCAAACCTGAGGTTATTGTTCTAGCTATTCACTTGATACTCATTACTGTGAGAATCCTTCTTTGTTTTTTGGCTCAAAGCTTGCTTCCTGAGGTATTTCTTGTGAT
>JAPSGF010000002.1:2140024-2155169 GCA_035772895.1 Perdix hodgsoniae | reverse complement strand
GAGGCACTCCAGCAAATTCCCTTACAGTGACTAGTCATGCTACTGTAAGGACTTCAGCCATACCTCTCCTTAAAAGGCTCCATAGAGCAGTCTCAGTTCAACCAAGATCATTGACTCCTCAAATACAGTGCCTTCCACAAGACTTCCTAGACATCTGGCCCTTCAAGTACTAGCAACCTGAGCTTGCAGCAAATTTTGAAAATCTGCTTATAGTCCAATACTTGTGTTTCCTTACAAAATGAGTAGTACTGTTTAACATGTCAGCTTGCTGATCAGGTACCATTTTTCCCCTTGGACTCTTCATTAATATTATATCTGCACTTCTGTGTGTTCTATTAAGAAATATATAATATACTTCACAAACAATGTTTAAAATGCAATTGCTGTTACTCATCTTCTGATTTTCACTGTGATTTGGGCATAGCATATTCATCTTTTTAGATTGGGCTCAAGATATACATAGAAGAAAATAATGAGAGCATTCTGATTTAAATTTTAATCAGAAAATCTGATTTTAACACAAATGCAAATAAATTTCTTCTAAAAAAGTCACAGTTGACCCAATTGGCAAGCAAGCACAGAAAGATTTCAGTTTTATTATCTATGCAAATATATTCTTCGTGTTTTTTACAGGAAATAACTACACTACCTTATTCTCTTGTCCAAGAAGTTTGATCTTTCAAATTACCATAGCTTTTAATTAGTAGATATATAATTTTCCTGTAAATATGTATTGGTTTGTAGTCATCTGTCATGCCATACATGAAATATCCTGAAGAACAGAAATAAGCGGGCATTCAATTTATTTATCCAAATAATTTATCTAAATTATGATTCTATGAATTTCTATTAATTCTCATTTTAATCTTTGACAGCAGTCATAAAATGAGGAGACAGTCTCAATTATTTGAACTGAGGAGGATTGAAAGAAACTGGGATACTTTTAATGATTAGCAAAGAGCTTTTTTCTTCAAAGACAAAACTTAATTTAAAAAGAAATAAGTGAAAAGACAAGATACTGCTGTGGAGTATTTACATTTCCTGGGGGGTTATGGCTTAGCATTAAGAGAAGCTGTCTCGAAGTCTTTAGTGTCCCTAGAGCCTCTAAGTACAATTGAAAACTTCATCTTTTTACCTTCAAAATAAAATAATAAAAACATCTGAATTGTATGCAGCTTGACAAGCATTTTTCAAAAAAAAATTTGTAAAGCTAACATTTGTGTTCTGTGATGTATTATGCCTTCCTCCCCTCAGCATTGATGCCAGATAAGTAAAAGAACTTTGTTTTTTAAGTGACATCTTAATGGCTATATAGTTGATGCACATTTGAAATTGTTGGGATGTCTCATGGGAAAATATTATACTAGGAGACAATTGTTTTAACACTGGAAAGAATTATCAAATTTCAATGAGATTTCTGTTATCAAAAGGTAAGTGAAACCTATAAACTGTTAAGAGAATTCTAAACAAACTATTTGAAAACAAAAACGAATTAAAGCATTGTCATTGTTGAACTTGACAACAGGAGGCTTTTGACAACTGCTAGGATTTAAAAGACATTTTTAAAACTCCCTTGAAAATAGTGTATAGGAATTGTCTTTATTTTGTACTCAAATAATGCAGTATAGTTTTTTGTGAAAATAAAGATACAAAAGTAAAACTTCATCTTGCATTTATCTATGAGTCACTCAGATTCAATTGAACCAAAACATTTTTGGGTTAATCCCAAAAGAACTTAATCTAAATCTACTAAAATAAGCACACTGTAATTTTGTGAAGACTTAATATTGACTGGTGTTGACACTTCAGTGTCTCTAAATTTTCTTACTTACCATCAAATCTAGTTTACTATTTTCTTTATTTATTTTTAATCAACATTTTACCATGAACTTCCATTAATACTAGGCATACGTCTATCAGTATATAACTTATTGATTAAAAAAAATAACCCAGCCCTGCAAGCTGGGCCTTAAGAGTCACAGTTAGCCACTAGTATTTATATTTTTTTCTTTTAATTTGTTTTTGTATTGATAACTGGATGTGTTTATGGGTACCTCAGATCAAAAAGCAAACTCATATTTGGTGATCTGATGATAACATTTTAAACTACTGAACTAACTAGTTTTTTCCACTGTTTTTGTTTGGATTTAATTCTTCTACAGAACTGGGGTGTAGACACTGTTCTCCAGATTTGAAAGTTCTTTTTTGTTTCTACTCATCAATATTTTGACCATTTTTCTAGTAATAACTATTAAAAAGCCTGAAGAAAACAATGTACAGTTGTAATGTATAGTATTTATCTGGTGCCAGATAATTAACAAAAATAATGGAGATATTAATAGGGAATTAATTTCTAAATTTAGATTTAAAAAACAGAAAGCAAATTAGAACTAGACACTAAGGAAGCAGAACAGCTTTCTCAAGATATTCATTGCAGAATAGCTCCATATGGTCCAACGGAAACTTCTGCCAGGCATGTATAGATACATGCATATCCTTATTATCAATTGGAATTATCTATATGATGCAAAGAGATGTTCTAAACATTATAAGAAATGGGTTATTTTCTTGTTCTATCATACTGACAAAGATGTCCTATTGCAGTTTTTCAAAAAATACTATTTTAAAGTCAAATGCATATATATTTAAATATCTGCTTGCCATTCCTGCAACAGCCTTCAAACTCAAAGACAAAAAGATTGAAAATAATGGGGCTGCTCATGTGAATGTTTTTTTTTTTTTGGTTTTTCTTTTGTACTGGGCCAAGACCACTCAGATTTCCAAATCTGAATCTTAAAGACAGCATCCATGTTATATTTTGGAATATTTGTTTCAGTGACCACCTGACTTCAAGCTGTCTGAAAAACATGTAATACATTCAGGTGGGACACTGACATCATTCAAGTCCTCTCAAAGCAGCTAAAATTTGAAGACAGTAACTCTTTCTCTAGGAAAATGGAAAGATTTGGAACCTATGTAACTACAATAGGGACATTCTTTCCAATTATGTGGATTGTTTCCTTGTTTCACAGACATCTCAGAGTGCAGCAGGTCTGAATAGTCTTCATGTTGATGTTGTGACAGGGTGAGAATTCTCTTCCTGTTAATGAAATTACTTATCTCACACTCCAAGTATTTACTGAAAACAAAAACATAAGAAACCTGGATGTCATGGTTCAATGAAAGGGCATTACACCCACCTTCTTTTCTTGCCACTTCTCTGTGTTTCAGTGACTCTAAGATTGGATTTGAATTCTCATACTTCTGGTATTGCTTCCTTTATGATTTATGGATGATAAACTCATTGAATGTCTTTATGCAGAACTCTCATGGGAAATCTCACAAATAACTTGTAGCATCTATCATGTAAATCCTTATATAGAAAAAGGAAGAGGAAAACTAACATGGAACTTTAAATATTGCACCTGTACTTATTTATCTTTTAAAACAAACAAAAAGTAAATATAAAAATCCTCTAGGTCTTTCATTATTCCAAACCAAAAAAGATTGAACTGCTTGATCATTAAATTCTTCCAAGATGTCTACAAAGAGTGACAGGCTGAAAAGGAATGAAATTTATATGCAGCAAATTATATTTTGAACAGGTCAGGTCTTAAATCAAACCCCAAGCAGTACAGGTCAGCTGGCCTACTTGAATACTTTTAGTGAAGTCAATAGTTTTTTGTTCTTCTTTCTTGCAATTATCTGTTTTCTTCTATTTATACAGTCTCTCAGTTCCCAGGGTTCTTAAGCTATCATTAATTTCTTGACTTCTTGAGGTTCTTACTTCAGCAAATGTTTTGCCACAAAGAAGTCATGAAATTGTGTACTTCTTAAATATCCAAAACAGTATCTTAAGGAGAATTTTATAAGATTTTATGGATTCAAAATTCTTCCTGCTTTAAAAAATTTTCAAAATGCTATGAGCCGTGTTATATTTAGTGAAAGTTTATTATCTGGGGTAGGTTATTACTTACTTTATTTTTTCTGTAGGTTATTACAATTACTTTATTTTTTTAGTTATCTTTTAGAAAAATCACAGAAAAGTTAAGATGCTACAAGAAACAGAACATTTGTACACGGTAATTGAAACCCTCTTATTACTTTTATGTCTTTCATGGACAAAAACGTAAAATAATTTCAAAAAATATTAATTCTTTACAATTATTAAAAAGCAATGTGCAGAATTATAAAGGCTGGAAGGAACCTCTGGAAATGACCTTGTCCAACCCACCATCTAAAACAGGCTTCCTAGAATAGACTGGAATTGGTTACTTTTACTCAGATGTACAAAGATGCTCTTATCTAGAACAGTCAATCACATTTCTTTGTATGCAGGCAGCTCCTTCTTTTTAAGTATAACCAATCACTAACTAATCGTATAAAATAAATTGCATAAGAACAATTTCTCAAACGTCTTTGAGAAGAAAAAGATGATAAAGATCATTTTAACAACATTGGAAAAGGGACGGGAAAAAAATTGTTACTGGACTTGCAATTGTTTTTCCATCTTACACAATAAACTTGCTGGATTTTTTTGTTTGCATTGTTGTTTTCTTATTTGCTATCCATTGGAAGAGTTATAAAAATAATGGGCTCTTTCCCCTTTTCAGAACTTTATTTTGTTTTAAATCTAATTAGATACTTGAATTCTAATTGGATGTGTGAGGATTAATTCAGCTACGGATTGAAAACTCCTCATTCAGTAAAACCTGTACACTGTGAAAACATACATTTCAAATCATGAAAGAACCATTTATCCAAAAAAAAGCCTTTGAAAAACACTACAAAGTTTACATATTTGCACATTACAGACCTAATCATTAATGTTTAGCATTTCACCAATAATATGACCACAAAATTTCAGTGAGTAAGAATAGTTGTAGCTTTAACACCTTTATTAGTCATTTCAATACTGTAAATAACCTATTCAATAGCTTTTTTAAAAGATTGATTGTATGAATGATTTTTTTTTTTTAAATGTAGTGTCACTCAATGCAACACACAGAGAACATTTACCCATTAAGAAGATAGTCTCACCTATTTGGATTTATTGACCAAGATTCCAGACTTGCTTAGATTAACTGAAATCATAATCATGAAAGCAGCATTGCAAGAATGAAAAAGCTTTCTAACATCTAATAGGAAGGATTACTCATACTGTGATTTCTCTCATGTGTTTTCTGAAGATGAGATTTCTCCATGATTGGTCTAAGATTATCATGGGAAGTAAACTGTATTAGTCATGACTGGACACAGTTTTAACATTATCATCATGTATGTTTAGCTGCAGGGTGAAGCAGAAAAAATATTCTTATCATAAATTATGACTTTACTGGTGCTGGATTTTCCTATTGATATGAAAGAGTGTTAGTGGAATTCTACATACTCTTAGTCTTTTAATCAAAGATGTAGACTGCGTGTGTGAGCAATGGATCTTCTTTTATATGGTCTTCATATTATACTCTTTCTGACACAAAATATCCAAGTTAAACAATTTCATGTGTGCTATTTTGACACTATTAAACATACTATTTTATTCCAGGAAAGTTAGTTAATGAATAGAAAGAATAGTGAAGATTGAGGTGATAACACAATTTCTTACATCTTTACAACACATATTGGGGAAAAAATAGCCCTCGTATTCAAATTTCATAAGGAACTAATCAAACAGAAGAGAACACTTTCATGAAATGTGATATCTATGTAAAGGTGAAAGTTTACATATGTTACTTCCTCTATTACAAAGTACTGTATTTCTTTCAGATTTCTTACTTAATGTCTCTATGAACCTTACCTAACAAGTCCAACGCTCATTTTAATCAAAACACTTAATGTGTACATAACATGAATAAAAAGGTTGCAGCAGTATCATAAGTGTAGAAACAGCTGTGATTATTCTAGATGGTTGTTTTTTTTTGCTTGCTTTCTCCCCACAGGAATAAGTTGCAGGCTTTTTTTGTTTGGGTTTGTTTTCTTTTTTGTTTTGTTTTTTAATAGAGAGAATTTCTGCTTCAAGGATTAGGATAAATATATGCACTGGTTTACGTAACAGGCATTTCTGGTGAGATAAGGAAGGAAACTACCAAAATTTTACTAAGTAGGAAATTTTCACAGGGCATGAGTCAAATTGCAGTTTTCACCTGGTTTTATTCATAGCAAGCACTTAAATATCAATTATACTTTGTCAGTATGTCTTATAGACTTAGGTGGAAATATAAAATATATTTAGCTCTACCATAAGCTAAGAAATCCTCCTTTGCTTGAGGAACAATTAAAATAATACAAGTTACATGGCACAGTATCTCTTCTAGATTTTTTGGTAAGTACTTTATATCATCATCTCAGTATACTTTTTATTTTATTTTATTTTTTACCATTTTAAACAGTATATTCACACTATTTTAACAGAAGGTTAACTGAATTAGAATTGAAAAAAACATATAATTTGCAGAAACCATCATATAAATTGATAACATAAGTAGTGCCTTATTTTCTGTAGCTGCGTTAAGATACAAGCAACTATGTAGTATACACAGACTTTGTAATAGGAGTCAAAGAGATTCCCGAAGCAGCTAACTTCCCCCACATTTAACAGATGATACTTCCTCATTCTTTTACCTAGGGTTACTGCAATGTTACCTATATCTCCTGCACTGGGTTGGCTCTGATATAGCTACAAGATCATTTTTGCAACTACTAGTAACAACCCCTTTATTACAAAGTAACCTTATAGTGTAGTCTCAAGGCATATTTTGGGCTATGTGAATAAAATAACTACTGGTGGCCATGTAACTAATGCATCATCTGTTTTATCTGAAGCCCCCTATGGAAAACTGAGATAATAGCAAACAGTAGCCTGCTTTTATGAGGCCCCATCTGGATTACTGTGCCCAGGTCTGGGGCCACCAATACAAAAGAGGGTACAGAGGAGAGTCGCAAAGATGATCAGAGAGCTAGAGCACAGTCCCTACAAAGGCAGGCTGAGGGAGCTGGATTTGTTTGGCCTGGAAAAGAGAAGGCTGTGAGGAGATCTTACCGCAGCCTTCCAGTATTTAAAAGGGGGTTATAAAAAAGAGGGAAATCAATTTTTTACTTTGGTAGGCAGTGATAGGACAAGGGGAAATGGCTTTAAGTTGAAGGAGGAAAGATTTAGATTAGATGTCAGGGGGAAGATCTTCACATACAGAGTGGTGAAGTGCTGGAACAGGCTGCCTAGAGAGGCTGTGGGTACCCCATCCCTGACCAGGTTGTATGGGGCTCTGGGCAACTTGGTCTCGTAGATTTGGAGGTTGGCATCTTTGCCTGTGGCAGGGGGGTCAGAACTGGATGATCCTTGGAGCCCCTTCCAATGCAAGCCATTCTATGTCATGTGAGGCTGAGCGTCATACAGAATTATCACCATCTCCTGGTCAAGGCACATCATTGTACCTCATGGTGCACTTAAGCATCAAGTTTCTGCTCTGAAATCTTAGGAAACATCCACAAATACAGTTAAGATACTTTCTCACATGCTTGTGCAGCACTCTGCTTCCCTCCTAGTAGGTGTGTGAATGGCTGAAAACTCTAATGAAGAACAAGGCCAGCATGAACATTTTTCTATAAAACTTCATGCACATCATCTGCTTGACAAACCATTCTGTATGATATTTCCTGACAGTGTCCCCCAAAATAAGTCCTCTTTGGCATTAACCCCCAGATTTTGACAGACATGTCTGGGGCTCATGCTGAAAACTTGTGCAGCCTGGGATCTCCTTCACGTACAGGATGAGAAGAGGTTTTTTTTCTTGCCTGTACTCCCTGCTTTAATAACCCGTGATACTGTTTTTGTAATCTGCACTATTTCACCAGAGTTTTCTATGTCAAAGTCTTGTGCACTTATCCAGTTCTCATGCATCACTGTATAGACAACTAAGATAATCCTTTTAAAATCTGTCCTTCTAAGCAGACATGTCCAGTTTCCCTCTGTAACTTTCACCACCTCCTTTGCACAATTTATTCAATTATATATAGCATTCTTTCCTCATCCATTGATGAAACTAATAAATTAACAAAATTTTTTAGAGATTAAGTCTGCTTGCTGGCCTTTCAGTATGGTCATCAATCTAATTTTGAGGTAAATATTTTATGCAGTTGCAGACAGTGAAAGTGCCCTCTGCTAAAGCAACATTGTCAGTTAAGTATTAACTTCATAACACTAAACAACTTCCATACTGGGAAAATTCAGAGATGTGCACATTTTTCATCTTAGGCAGAAAAAAAAAAAAAAAAACTTTGCAAACACCTGGAGGCATCTGCAGCACTGAAGGTTAATAGAGTCTTGTGAATACTTGAAATGATATTTATTTTCTGTAGCCTGATACATATTCTGAGGTTTATTACTGCTGTTACGTGCTTTACTCTTCACAATATTAAGTATGTTTCAACAGTCTGGACATACTACTGTACAATCCATGGGTATACAGAGAATAGGTATACAATCAATAGGTATACAGAGGTTAGGCTTAATAAGACTATCTCAGTGGAAAGATCAAAATAAATGGAAATACTCACCAGTGCTGTAGGCTTGCAGTAAAACTCCATAAAGAGCAACCTCCAGAAAGAAATCCATCCTCAGTAGCAGTCAGCATTTAAGAGGCATCTAGGAGAGGTGGAGCCAGGCACCACCCCTTCTTGTAGCACAGATGAATTACCTTCACCTGTGCTCCTGCATCTGGCTCATTGCTTGCCTCAGGTGGTTAATCGGAGGTTCAGGCTGAGATCAACAGTTCCCATACATACTACTTTATTCAGAACATTACAAACTTTTATGTTTTCTGTTTTATGTCTTTTTTATAGAAGCTAGTATCTACTAACCTTAAATCTAACAATCTGAATTCAAAATACATTTACTGTACTAAAGATTTATTGTGAGTTTAAAACTACTGCCATTCACTTTGGAATCCCTCTTATAACTCATTGATTCTGTAGGTCAATTCACATTCTTTTATTATTATATATCATATTGTCAATAACCTAATGTATTTATATCCTTATATAGTAATATGTATATTATTATTATATATTATGTACGCTTTGACTACTCTCCCCTGTGTGACTAGCATTTGTGAGAATATGAGTAACAAATCAGAAACTCCAGAAATCATTAAATCATTGAATCATTGCACGACACTGTTCATAGTCTATATTCTATATAGGAAAAAAAAAAAAAAAAAGATAGTAAAAAGAGAGAAAAAAAAAAAAAGAGGAAAAATCTCTTGTTCAGAAAGTTATTAAGGAACTGCAAATATTAGTGGCCAATAGCTTTGGCTATATGGGGCGTTAAATAGTTAAATAAAGCATAGCTTTCCAGCAGGAAAACTGTAATCTGTACTATTTGGGTATTTTATCATTTACAACAAATATTTGTACCTTGCACACTTAATCTGTCTAAAGACAGCTCTGTACGTTGTTGCTAGGGTGTGCAATGCTTCATCACTGAAACATATGCTACTAAAAGGATGTAATGACTTGGAATAATCTGTCTACTGATGTAAAGCTAAATTGTCTTCTGAGTGTAAGTTTCCTTTTAAGGTCCTTTAAAGTGGAGTGAGAATTTTTTAAATTTTAACTTGTTATTTAATAGCTTTAAAGTTGTATTGTTCCATTTCTGTAAGTCATTATGTCTTCTGATCTGCTTTACAAAAGCGTCTTAAGAGGACTTTCCTCCAGAAATGAAAGAATATACTATGTGTATATACGTATTAATTCACTATTTTGACTTTATTTTTATTTGTGCTTGTGGTTCCAACAACCAAAAAGGTCCACTGTTAAATAATTTTGTAATAATTAAAAAAGGGTGCATGCTAATTTCATAATATATATGAAGAAAAAAACTTCAACATTGCTGTCTTCTTAATAGTAATTATTTCTATTCATATCTTAAATGCTCTTTTTTCCCCATATTTTCTTTCTTGATGATAATAAATTTCAGTATCACTTCAGTCGCAAATAACCAAATATTGTTGCACATACCAACTTCATTAGTATGTTTTAACAATACATTTGGTCACTTGAATACTTCCAATTCTTTCTTACCCAGTTGCAAAGATTTTCTATACAAAATTTCCTAGCAGTGCTATGCAGGTCTAAAGTTCAGTTGAAGAGCATACACCTTATTCCAGTGCACATTTTTGCTTATATAGTCCTATCTTTTCACATCTTTCTGATGCTTACAAATTTTTATTGCTATGAGTTATATAAAACTTGAATTTCATTCTGCAAAATTATCACATAAAGTCTTATAAAGAATTTTTTTTCACAATGATTAATTAATTTCAAAATGTATTTTAAGATTAAATAATTGTCTGTGTTGCTTTTGCTTCATGGCTTGTTTACTTTTCTCAGATCCAGAATTTTCTGCCATATGAAATGTTACATCTATCTATGCTAACACTGACTTACGTTTGAATTTTAAAAAAAGGAGGAACATCGTGAAAAAATTTTTCCATATAAAATCTGAAGCATTGCTGTAAGCTAGAGATTCTAAGTGAAAGAAGAAAAATAGTGCAGTGGATGTTGAAAATATGGAGTAATACTTCAGGTTCATTTGAGAATGTTCACCCAGCTTTTCTTTACAAAGAGTATATAGACTACACTAGCATAATCTAGTCAAGTGAATAACATCAACAGAAGCTGGAGGCATGTAGAGAAAATATGTATATAGGACTAATAGGTAGATGTCAGCTTTTAAGATGTTTTATGTGACCTGTACCAAAAGTGATCATAAAACTTTATTTTCCAATATTTTTCATGTATGTGACACTAAGTTATTTCACTATACATAACTAAGCATTAGCTGTACACTTCTGCTGTGATTTAACCTGGAAGGCATCTAAACACCACAAAACTGTTTGCTTTCCACCCCTTATCCTGTCCTTCCTGCAGTGTGATGAGGGATAGAATTAGAAAAAAAAAGATAAAATTCCTTAGTTGAGATAAAGACAGTTTGGTTGGACAGAAAATGAAAGGATGATAATAATGATAAATGATTACATAAAATAAATGATGCTCAGTGCAATTTTTCATCACTCATTGGCTGATACTCAGAGAATTTCAGAGCAGTGGTTCCCGTCACTCCAGTTCCACATACTTATATTATTCCTTATACTGCCATCGGGTATGGAACAACTTTCTAGATGGTTTGGGCCTCCTCCTGACTTCTTTTGAACCCCTAGTCTTCACACTGACTGGATAGTATGAGAAATAGAAAAGTCCTTGGCTCTCTGTAAGCACTGCTCAGCAACAAGTAAAATACTGATGTGATAACAACATTATTCTCATCCTAAATCCAAAACACAGATAGCGGATGCTAGGAAGAAAATTGACTCTTTACCAGCCAAAATCAGCACAACTTCATAACTGTACTTTTCTTTTTCTCATTTTCAGTTCCAGCACAAATTAACCATATAGTTTACTCATAAAATTCACATTATTCTGTTTTGGTAAGTCATTATTTGTAGTTATTGACTTTTTTTTCATCCAAAAATCACAGTTTTGGACAGTGCATAAAGTTCACCTCACATACCACCATATCATAGAAAAAAAAAATGCATTGAATAGTAATAGAAATATTGAATTCAATTGTATACCTACTATTCTTCTATAACTTCTATACTATTCTACTATACCTCTAATAATATATAATATCTATCATTTTTATATTCAGATATAAATGTTTTAATATTAAATTAGATTAATACTGAATACAAAAAAAATCTGCTGTGGCAGCTTTCATGATTTATACAAATAATCTCTATTCCACCACTGATAAACAAAGATGTGTGTCCACAACTTCAAAAGAGTCCTTGCAGTTCAAAAATCAGTTACTCCCAGAAAAATAAAATGTTTTATTGGACGTTTAAGGTTTTCTATTCCTGGACATGGTCTGAAGATGAAATTCAAGCTACTTTATTTCAAGCTGTCATCTATTGACAAGGGGATTATAGTAAAATCTTTAAATGTTGATCTTCCAAAGAAACTTTTTATTTACAAAAGCTACATTAGAACTCAGCCAGTAGTCAAACAGTCACTCTGCCTTTCACTTACTCCCTTCTCCATGGCCATGGAGAGAAAAATGGAAAACACTTGTGGATCAAGATAAAGAAATCATCTTAAGAAAAACAAAAGCTACACATGTAAACAAAGCAAAAAGAGGAATTAATTCACTACTTTTCATTGGCAGAAAGACATTCCATGTCCTGAGATACTAGGCCTCAGTGCATATAAATTATTTTGAAGACAACTGCCGTAATTGTAAATGCCCCTCCTTTCTTTCTTGAGTTATATTACTCATTTTATTAGGCAATGTCATATAATATGGGGCAGTCCTTTTTGTCAGTTTTGGTCAGCTGTCTTGCCTGAGTCAGCACTGGCCCATTCTACAGTCTACTAACATTGTGAAGGTAAGAAAGAAAGAAGGACTTCCACTGCACGAACACTGCCTGTACTCAAAATGTCTGTGTTATCAACACTTCTTTAACCTTGAATGCAAAATACATCAACATGCAGGCTACTATAAAGAGAGCTGACTTCATAACTTCATCCTTGCCAGAACAAATACTTCTCGTTAAGCCTACATTTGATTGCAGCTAATAATATTATTTTTTATATATATAACATTATACATTTATACATTTATACATTTATATATATAACATTATAGGTAGAAGTGACATTTTCTTTTCCACCTGAATACTCTCCTTTAGAGTGGTGTCATTGTCTTTTATAAGAATTTCAAGTATTCATCTACTGATTTGAGGGTGTAATTTCACCACTCTGCAATTACATGTGAAGTGACATGTCAGATGTCATGGTTTTATGATTTTTGGTCGTCAGTATTCCACACCATAACATCATGTGATGCATTGGGGGTGGGGTTTGGTGTCTGCCGGGTGTTCGTCCGTCGGAGAGGAGCTACGTTTCCCCAGGAGACTTTGCGGTCAGCAAGGGGATATAACTCCAAGCAAGGTCACCTGATCCTCCTTCTTCGCCTGCTCTTCTCTGTCTGCGCTTCGCTATCTGCGCTTCGCCGCCTGCGCTTCGCCATCTGCACTTCGCCGTCTGTACTTCAGTCACTCAACTGGACTGCACTTCTCACCCCAGCATTGTGGTGAGGTCTATACAATTCAAACAGACTCTCTCTCTCTCTCTCTCATTGTATTTTACTAATACTATATTTAGTAAAATCATTTGTTCCACCTCAGATCAGTGCTGTTGTTTTCAGGTGTTTTGGGGTCCCCTGCTTCCCCTTTCCCAGAGGCGCGGATCCGCAGATCCCTCCGCCCTGCTGGTCACGGAACTGGGCCGGACGAGCCCATAAACCGTTGACATCAGACTACCACAAAAATGAAGTTACTGGGACAGAATTATATGTGCAGCTAAAAAAAACATGGCAACAGCAAATTTATCTAGATTGCCTAGAGTTTTAACTAATCTAAATTCACTGATGTCCAGAGACAGTGACCTAGTGAAAAGACTTGCATGTAGGCATAATGCCATATGAACAGATGGACATAGAATCATACATGAGTACAAATATCTAAGACACCATTTATAATCACAAAATGCATTTGTGAAGAGCAGAAGATTAGCCAGGAAATACCAGATGGTTCTCTATCCTGAGGTTATAGGAATAGAGCTATGGGAATGTACCACTCTAAACCTACCTCTTGGTGAGACAAAATTTTTTGAAGAGTAAAATATCACTGTGACTGACGAAAAAACTATTTTATTTTATTTATTTATTAGGAAACATTTTCATCTATATATATATATAAAATAGATTCACTATTACATATATTAAAATTAAATATGTAGACAATAGAGAGAGATAGTTCTATGATATTTCTCACAAAATTTAACAAAGGTTGTTTTTTTTGTTTTTACATCAGATGAACTCTAATTTTAAACAGAACTAATGTCAGTGATAGTGGCCCTTAGTGAACTAAGGGCATTCTGCTTTTTTATGTTTCACATGCAGATAAATCCTACAAAATATTTTTAAAATATTCTGCTGTGTCTGAGGCATGGACTCAGATGTGAATGAACCAAATCATTTACTACAGGTTCTAATATCATCTTCTTTACATATGCCTTTTATAGTCAGATCAATTACCCTCAGGGCACTTTACACCCTGATCTAGAAGTCTGGGATGAACGTAGAATACACCTCTGGTTATTCAGATAGAGACAGTTAGAGAGCTCTTCCTCCATCTGGACTGTCACAAGTCCATGGGAACAGACGGGCTCCAACCTAGGGTGCTGAGGGAGCTGGCTTTCTCTTTTTAATAGTGTCTGGAAGTACTCAATACCCTTGAGTATGCCCACAGCAGCAGGACTGGAACTAGATGATCTTTAAGATCTCTTTCAACTCAAACCATTCTATAATTCTATTGTATGCATGTATGTTGGGAACATTCTAAACATAGTATTATTTCCATTAGATTTCTGCTCCTTTTAAACTGACTTTAACTAAATTAGGGTATAATTCACCTGAGTAAAATCTTAAGTAACACTTCAGAAGGAACAGGAATCTCTCCTTTCCCTATCTTTACCTATATATGTTATAGATATCTTCATCTATACTCTTCCTCATACATGAACATGTTCTTGTAAAAAAAAAAAAATGTATAATGATCTGGAATACATAATTTTCAGGTAATATTTTTATAGCCAGTGCAAATTTAAGTTAAGAAACTTATTTGTCTTGTTAGATTATCTGTCCTCTGTTGTAGGTTCTGGTTTCAACATCAAATGATATTGCTATTATAGAATAAGACCCATCAGTAGATTTCCTTCTGACTAATGTTCAAATCAATCTTTACAAAAAAAAAGTGAAGATTTTAACATTCACTTATGTATTTTCATATTGTGCTATTGATTTTGGTGTTTCTTTACAGAAAGTGGTATTATATCTTTA
Organism: Perdix hodgsoniae; assembly: GCA_035772895.1. Taxonomy (NCBI): domain Eukaryota; kingdom Metazoa; phylum Chordata; class Aves; order Galliformes; family Phasianidae; genus Perdix; species Perdix hodgsoniae. Next base: position 2,140,210 of record JAPSGF010000002.1, on the reverse strand, counting down.
AAATATTAATAATTATGTGATATTACTTTGAATTTTTATCAGTATGTCAGAAATTTCCCCTTTTTCTGCTGTGATCTTCAGATAATATTTTGTGCTAAAAGTTGTCACGGGTTAAGCAAGATCTACCTGTGCCCGTGACAGGGGGGCAGCTGGCCCAAAAGGGCCGCTGGCCCAAAAAGGGAAGGG
>JAPSGF010000002.1:2110235-2130024 GCA_035772895.1 Perdix hodgsoniae | reverse complement strand
ATCACAAGAAATACCTCAGGAAGCAAGCTTTGAGCCAAAAAACAAAGGATTCTCACACCCCCCTTTATCTTCTGTTACTCATTCACTCTTTGTAGTAACAGTTGCCTCATATTGTATTACCTGTAATACTTATTCTTCGTTACTAGCAAATTAGCCAATTTTACCTCCAAGCGGAGTATTAGTTGTTAAGAAAGCTCTCAATAAACTCATTCCACCGTGCTAGCGACCCCTGCTGACTAGAGGAGATGCGACTCAGGAGGTAGAAATAGTTTCACCTTCCAGAAAACCCCACTGAGTGGGATGAGATAATCACACGCTAGAAGGCTGTTAATCTGTGAAGACAAATTTAGTTCTCTTTCATCAAGCAGTGAAGACCTGAAAGCCGATATATTTTTGGAGGTTTTGTAACTATTTTTTTAGTATTGTTGCAAAACATGTTACTTCTTTACTTATATGCTACTACTGAAAAAATAAATATGTTCTGCTCTGTCTCTAGTCACAAAACTATGCTTTTTCCTAAACTGACTTAAAACCTATGCTAATACCAATCAATTAAAAAAAAAAAAAAAGGGGGATAAAAAAGATGAATATTTAACAATACATAGTATTATATAGTATACATACATAGTATAATACATATTTAACAGTACATAGGATATAAGCTTTGATTTTGAAATGGAAGAATAGGCACATCTTTTATGAAGAAATAATAAACACATTCTCTGCTTAAATTGTCTCATGCTCATGTTGTAAAAGCTCTGTTGTAAAAGCCTGTTCAGTAGTACATGATTAAAAATATTAAGAAATTACTATTAAATAATATATTAAAAATATTAAGAGTGTAAAAATAATGTGCTATTATTTTTAATAGAAATAAAGCTGTTAGGAGAGAATATTTCTGGCTTTAGAATTACTGTTCTATAACTTTACTTGATGGAAGCTTTGTTGTCAAGCTCAAATTTTTAATGTAAATATTTGACTATTTTTCTTGCCATTGTCTGCAAGAAAAACAATGCAACGAGCTCCATTATTGTCTAGCAATTACTTCATACAAAGAAGTGAAAACTACTTTATGATATCTGTCTATAGTAATAGACATTTTCATTTTAGATTATGTTTTCCCATGTCTGTCATGCTGAATAGTAAGACTGAATTACTTTTTTTTCCCAACATGTCAGACTATAACATAATTCTTCCTACTACTTATTTTTATAATTGTTTCTGTATAAGAAGTAAAGTCAGAGTGCTTATCTTTCATAGCATGACACAGTAGTTCAAGTTGTTTTTATTCAAGACAGGCACAGCAGAACTCAGATCTGTCTTTATGTTACTCAAAAACTATAAAGTAAATCTTCAGTCAAGAACACACTGTATCCAGAAGAGAACTAATGCCGTAGAAGATTTTTCTGTGATAATTTTAACACAACTACCCTTTTTTCTTACTTTGATTTTTATGTTGGCGTGGTGATGAGAGGTTTATATTTTCCCCATTAACCTAAAGATATCCTTGAGTTAATCATTTTTTGAGAACGTACATGCAACCTCAAATATCAACATAAACTGTATATCTTACAGTAGGACATGAAGTTCGGAGGAACAGGCCAAAGGGTTGCAGAAATCTTTACTTTTCATGAAGAAATTATGTTTTGCTTGAGGTTCAGAGCTGTCATACTTCATTTCTTAGCTCTAAGTATTACTGTGGGAAATACAGAGGGATCTGGACAGGCTGGGTGGCTGGGCTAAAGCCAATGGGATGAGGTTCAACAAGGCCAAATGCCAGGTCCTGCACTTTGGCCACAACAACCACAGGTAAAGCTATAGGCTTGGGGTGGAGTTGCTGGAAGACTGCATAGAGGAAATGGACCTGGGGGTATTAACTGATTCTTAGTTGAACATGAGCTGACAGTGTGCCTGGGTGGCCAAGGCAGTCAATGGCATCTTGGCTTGCATCACAAACAGGGAAGTGGTTGTCCCCCTGCACTCGGCTCTGGTGAGGTCACCCCCTGAGAAATGTGTCCAGTTTTGGGCACCTCACTGCAAGAAAGACATTGAGGCCGTGGAGCAGGTTCAAAGAAGGTCAACAAAGCTGGTGAGGGGTCTGGGTCATAGGCCTTATGAGGAGCAGCTGAAGGAGCTGGGATTGCCCAATCTGGAGGAGAGGAGGCTCAGGGGAGATCTTATTCCTCTCTATAACTACCTGAAGGGAGGTTGTAGTGAGCTGGGGGTCAGCCTCTTCTCTTGTGTAACTAGTGATAGAACTAGAGGGAATTGCTTCAAGCTGCTCCAGGGGAGATTTAGGCTGGACATTAGGAAATACTACTTCTCTGAAAGAGTAGTCAGGCACTGGAATGGGCTTCCCAGGGAGGTGGTGGAGTCACCAACCCTGCAGGTATTCAAGGAATGTTTGGATTTTGTGTTGAGGGACATGGTTTAGTGAATACTACTGGAGATAGGTAGATAGTTGGACTGGATGATCTTGAAGGTCTTTTCCAACCTTGGTGACACTGTGATTCTGTGATTATAATGGGGTACTAATATATAAATGAAGAAAAAAATATACACTATGCATTTCAGTTTTTAACTATTATTGATTTTTCCAATGATTTTCATCTGTAATCATTTACCTCTTCCTGTAATAAAGTAAAGCTTATTTACAGGATTTTCACTTTCTGCAATCACATATTCATTTCCATTCAGACCTTAAGCTAGCTGAATCACTCCAGCTGGAGACACCTAGGTTTCTCATTTGTTTGTAGAGAGTGTTGAGAAGCATAATACATAGCTTTGTTAAGCGTCTCAGATTAGATGGGGTGAAACATTTCTTTTCTACACTGTGCAAGGCATTCTCATATTTACTCTGTCAGCTATTGCCAACAAATTATTTGTACTAATTTAGTGGTATCAGTAGTTCACCATTAGGCATAAAATTACATTGACTTTTCAGGAACAGTAGAAGCTTGAGCAAGACGAGCAACACTTCTTGTGATTTGTCCCAGACATGCATTTTCACTTAAATCTGAAAGTTTTCTAGGCACTAAGACAGCTTGATTCCTTAATTTTTGTAAAATAAAAATGAAAGGTAAAAATCTGAAGAATGTGCTAAGGGAATGGGAAATGTGAATACAGTGAATGAAACACAAATGACTGATATATGAAATGTATTTCACAAGAAGAAATATGGACCTGGCAAATTTTTTTATCAGTTAAAAGTCTTTCTCAAATGGATAGAGTTAAGAATTGAATATTTACTACTCAGAAAACTTAAAAACAAATGTAAATACTTTTATACTTCGAGATAAAAAACAGTTGAAAAGAACATCATAGGGATAAATACATCATTTATCCCTTTAATGCAATTTGCTAGTCCCTTCATGTGGAGATGCAATAAATAGATTTTATACTTTCTTTTTATTTGAACTTTATTTATATCTGAAAGATATTTTGATCATGGACTTACCCTAATTTTAAATTTAATAAAGGAATTAAGATCTTAAACATATACAGAAACAGCAGTCTCCTTTAGATCCACTGCTGTAAATTGAGCATTATTAGCTTCCCTAAAATGTTCAATTTAATGTATATTTCTTTTCATAAGTGTAGAGAAAATAAAGATTTCTATACTTACAGATATTTTAATATTTTATTCCCCTTTGAATTATTCAAGAATCTCTGGGGCACAGCAATGGGAAACACGATATTCTGAGCTATACATATATATACATATACATATATATATATATATATATATGAACTTGCATAAAGCACTGTACTTATTTTTTAAACATTATATACTGCTGTTCTATTGTTAAAATGTGAAACTTTTTTTTTTTTGAGGAATTTCCCCCATTTTTTCAAGATTTTGAAATCTCAAGGGAAGAGCCTGCATATCATTTTGAAAAAAAAATCATGAAAGTTTCACTAGTCCTTTAAGCTGAAAACGTTTTAGAAATGTAATTAAGATGCTGATTTTTGTATTATTTTTTATACATTTTTAACTTTCATACTATCTAGAAATTGTGAGTCATGTTTTCACTAGGATATAATTAACATAAATATTCCATAGTTAATTTCTGACAGAAAATTACAATATTTAAAAATAAAAGTGAACAAAGGTAAATATGTTTTTCTTCATTTGAAGGATATAAGAATCAGTTAGTAGGCTTTGAACTTGGAAAGGCTTGTTTTTGTTTTGTTTTTATTTACTTATTTATTTATTGAACTTGAATCTGCATTAAGTCCTTAAAAACCTGGCCTTTTATGTCCCCCAAAGACCTAGAAATCTTTTAAAACCACTTTTATTCTTCAAAAATGCATTTGGAGCGTTGTTTTGGTTCTTGCAGATTATTGAAATATGCTTGTGATGGACAAATTAACCAGTTGGAAAGCTAGGAAAAAATCATATTCTCAGTTAATAACAAGGAAAATCAAACACTGATTGAATTAAGACATGCACATTGATAAGGAACAGATAAAAACCATATGGAAGGTGAAACACAAATGAACAAGATATTTCAGATAACATACATTTATCCATTTTTTAAAAGCCATTATATCATGGACAATTATTATTTTAGAATTGTTTTAGATTTTAAAAATTAGAATTATTTTTTTTCCAATTAGTGAATTGGGGGAAAATGAAATAGTGCATGTCTAAAGCTAGAAAATTATATATTGAGAGTTATTGTTCTAGCATGCTGAGGCCAATAATTTAACAATGAAAATATGAGTAAGAGGGAAATTTGTAATCCTCTAATTGTATTTTAGCCACAGTCAGAATAATTGTGTGTATTGCCCAAGCTAATCTGAGTTGATATTGTTGATTTCTGTTTGCTTTGTTTTAGGATGATAACATTATTCTGGTAGTAATAAAGATGTTAAAGAAAACCACAATGACTTTTTACAATACATATGAAAAAGATCTGCAACAAAGTTTAAAAAAAGTTAAAAGACTATGAAACTACAGTATGTTTTTCTATCCTTGTGTGCACAGAGTATCAAAAGATAGAAGCCATGGGAGAGTTTTACTTCTTAGGAGAAATGGATTAAAGCCATGAATGCTTTTCTTTGCACTGAGAAAGCTTTCTAACACTTTTACAAACACATTTGTAAAAGCATTTTGTTTCCTATCAGAGTGCCTGAGTGTGTGATTAACTGCCTAGTCCAACTGGGAATCACTTTGGCTGCTTTTTAAGTTTTTGTGTATTTTTAAATGATGGAATGAAACAAACTAAGAAATAAATGTTTAATGTAATCCCATCTTCCTCATAACATATGATTCATTTTCTCTTGAGTAACCATTATGGCTTATTTGGTACACCCAATATTTTAGCATTTCTAAATCAGCTCTCTCAAATCTTTGTGTCCAGTTTTCGGATATAGAAGATGTAACTGTGCTCAGAGTAACACTAAGCCAGAATCAAGTAAGGGATTAAAAACCCTTCTAGATCAGCTCAAACTGTGTGCAGTGCCAAACATTCTAAGGCTTAAAACTAAATCCTTGTGACGAATTTGCCATAATAACAGCAGTACGTATTTAGAAACAATACCTATGTATGAGTAGCAAACCAAAATATTACACATTCATTCTAGTTTCCCAACAACAAGAAACACCAGGGAAATGAAAAGGGAAGGGAATGGGAAGGGGGAGGGAAGGACGGAGAAGGGAAGGAAGATTAATATCTTTGCTCTGTTATAGATACTTCCATCTACTTCATTTTGTTTTTCAGTATTTTCTATGGAAAATATGTTGATTGCAATGATATACTTTCTGCATAAGAACAACTACTTTGTTTGCAACATACAACCTAATCACTGTTCAGAAGACTCATATCAATATTTCTTTTGTGTATTGAAACTTGAAATTGTAAATTCCTAGAGATGTATATACACTTCCTTGAACTCCAAAAACCCCTACTTAGTGTTCAAAGTTCTAGATTTTAATTGTCTAAAGGGAAAATCCATGAAAAAGTTAGCAAAGAAACAAACAAAAAAAAAACATGTAGTTGAATGTAGTTCATCCTAGATTAATTTTTCTTTGTTAAGAAACCATACATTTCCATTTCAAGATCAGTATTGGAAGAACACCTTTTCTTCTACAAAAAATAAGTTTAAGATGAAATAAAATGATCACAATGTGATGCACAGGACTTTTGACAGCTTCATTTGCTTTGAGGGTGTCTTTACCAAAACTAAAATTTGAGATAATCCCAAAACCAAAATGACTGACTATAAGAGAATTGAAGAAAAATAAATTTAACCTTGTTTTGTAGCAACAACACAAATATTTAGTTCATAGAAAGAAAAACGTTCATGGCATTAAAACAGGTTACAGAATCTTTTAATTTGCATGTACAGTTTCAAATTGCAATCTAACAATTCAAAAATATTTCATAATTTAGTTCCTCCACTGAGATATGTAGGTTGCTCTAAAAATACTGCCTCAATTTTTTTTCCAGGGAAACTGCAACAGATACAGAGTGCACAATAATACTGTTTGATAGAGCAAATGTTAAGCTACAAAACAGTTTTTCAACACAGTCAGCACCATTAGCTGCACATCTTTACTAGCAATGAATAAGAGCCTGCATGTAACTTTTGTAAATATCTGCACAAGTGGAGGTGGTCCACTGTCACTGCTGAGACAAACCACCCACTGCCTCATTGTGCTCACATCCATTGTTTGGTCTATACAAACATCCATCAAGAATCTATGAATGTCAACAAGCGCAATTCTTTCTGTCTGGAAGAATTCAGAAGCACATATTTGCTTTGTAAACACTTTAATTTCAGATGCCATTTGTTAGACTTCAACTTAGCCCTTCAACTGCCATCTGTTGCATGGTAACAACATGAAGTTGAATACTGAAGAGAAGGTTCAGCCTCTACTGCCATACATCCAACATTCACTTCCGGTGTCAAGGGTCAACATTACCTTCAGAGCAGCCTTCTTAGATATTGTTCCTTCTTTCCTTCATTCCTTTCCTGTCACAGTGTGAACTAGATCAATCTATGCCCGTGACAGGGGGCAGTAGGCCCCTACCCCTGCCCCTCCACTCCCACCCCGGACCCACATAATGGGAAGGAAGGAGGGGGGAGAAAAAAAACAACGGCAACAATCTATGGAGGAAAACTTATTTTACTAACTATGATATTGGAATGCAAAATAACAAAATATAATAAGATCTAATTGAAATGGAGACAAATAAATCAAATAAGATAGGAGAGAGAGAGTTCCTGAGACCGAGTCAAACCTGAAAAGCTTGGAACGGCTAGGAAAGCACCTCCAGCACCCACTGCCAGGCAGTAAGAGACCGCCCCACCCGGAAGGGTCAGATCCCACGACTTCTGTCTTGTACAGGGGTAGGTACATGGAATTGGAGCATTAACACTTTAGTTCCAGTACACTGCATGATGTGTTGATGTGGAATACTGAAAACCAAAAAATGTAAAACCATGACATTTCCTCCTTCTTTCCTTCTTTCATGAATTTTGACTGGATTGCACAACAGATACTTATAAAAATTATTATATAATGTTTTGAAAACCACCTAAGCAGATCAAGCACTTGATATTCATGTTCATCTCCATAGTTTTATGAAGTTAATGTTACTATGCAGCAATAAAAATAACTAGGAACAAAAAAGCTTATTTTCCACAGAAAAAGGAATGAAAAAGATAATAAAAATCAATAAACATTCAGATTCTATTTGTGAAGCAATGTGCTTTGCCTGAAAATTAAAATGTTAAAAGTCATGCATCAATATGTAATCAACCTCACAAGACAGCCCAGGTCTGAACTACTTACTAAGTTGCCTGTATTAGCTGGCCTCTTAGCAGGCTCTGATCTGTACCTCCTCCAGCACTCCTTATAACAGCACTACAGCGATGCATGAACCAATCCAGTTCCACTGTCTGATTCCAGAAGCAATTTCAAAAACTATCATCAGACATTAAACAGATAAGAACAGGTTCTATAGTTAATTCTACATCTATTCATTATATTCAGATTTATCTTTATGCATTGCAGACCCCAGTGATAATTTTCTAAGGAATTGCTTTAAAGATCTTAGAAAATATGCTTAAAATGAAGTAAAATATATGAAAACACACACTATGAAAATAATAAGCAGTTAGTACATTTGAATTTAAATTATAAAATTATTTATTTTTTAATTATTTAAAAAAATATATATACATATATATAACAATCCCTACCCTTCACCAACCCTGTTCTCTCTCTGTTACCTACAAACAACTAGTAATGTTGAATGAGAATCTTTATCAGATTACTGTATCACTCAAATCAGTAATCATTGATTTAATTTTAAAAGAAAGCATTCCAGATATTTCAACAACTAATTTTAATAAATTTAAAATATGTGGAGCCCTTCACATACTAAAAACCAGTATACATATGTATATATATACACACATACACACACATGCCTGGCTTATCATTAAATAGATTTAATTCTATTATATTATGTTGGCCCATAATGTCAGAAGCAGATGTTGGTGGTATGGCAGCAAAGGATAAACCTTTTCCACAGTATTCCATTGAACTTTGTTTTCCAACAGATGGCAGCACAAGGACATTCTGACAAATGGTTTCTGACATGCAAGTGCGTGTGAAGCAAAAGTGAGGAACTGAAATTCTTCATGTGGGAAAAATGGCACCCATTAACATTTATTGCCACTTACTGAGCATTTATGAAGACCAAATAATGAGTATGGGCACAAACAGGTAGTGGGTGGTGCATTTCAGCAGTAGAGACAGTGGATCACCTCCACCTGTACAGATATTTACAAGTGTGACATGCAGGTTCTTGTTCATTGCTAGTGAAAATGCATAGCTAATGGTGGTGGCTGTGTTGAAAATAAGTGTTTTGTCACTGAGAAGTTGCTATTTAAAGAGTATTACTGCTCTCTTTGCTGTAATTTCCATGGAAATAAATAGGAGGCATTACTTTTGGAGTGACTTAAGTATATAATCCACATCTTTCTCTTTCCAAATTGTTTTGTAAATTCTAGTTCCTGGATACTTCATGGGTGACAAAGAGGCATAACTATAAATTTTGATGCCTGATCCACTTAATACTTTTAACCCAACTGTCTATTCACATTGAACATTGTTGGCAGGCCTAAATCTTAAATAGTCCTCCTCCCAGGAATAGGACAATTGATATAGCAATAGATTCAAACAAAATTATGCAGGATAGATATTAGAAAAGGCAGAAATAGCATGATAGCGATGTCTTACTGTCACACCTCTTATTATACTGAAAGTGCAAAATCTTTTTTCATATCATGATTACTTCTAGATCATTTTCACAGCATACTGGCAACTACCCTTTATATCAGAATAATTTACTTGAAAACTCTTGATTTGCAAACAACAACAACAAAAAGGAATCACCGACAATGCAAATGTAGTTCATGTTTGTTTGTATCTGTTCTTATGTCTGCAATTATGTGTTTATGATTGATTTGCCTTTTTTTCTCCTAAGAAGCAGGCATTTCTATGTTTCTTATTGCTGCATATGGCAACTGAAGAGATTTAAAGCAATATTGCTTATTGCTTGGACTGATTCTGTGGCTCACGCCTTTCTAAATGATTACCAGATTTGAGATTTTGAGAAATACTGTATGAAGATATGAACAACTTCACCTTAGTATTCCTTCAGCAGATAATGATAATGCATTTTTCTCAGCCAACTTTACAATCTATTTTACTACAAGATGCAACTTTTAACTAGATTTTGTTTTTCACATCTTGTTTCAAAATCCTCTAGAGATCTGATCACATCAGAAGATTAAACAACCATTGGGATCTCAGAAGTATAAACTACCTCATCAAAATACCATAGGGTATTCCCACATATTTATGTTAAAAACATTGAATTGAAACAGATAAAGGTTTGTGAGAATGCCAGAAGGTACTGTAGCACTTTGGAAGTGACACAAAATGCTGAGGAACTATCTAAAAAATTCCTTACTATACAAATATCACTTTTACATAGTATCCTAGTGTCCTGTAGATATTTTCCATAAACTTTACACATCTTTTCATGGGAATATTTCTCTACAGAATCTTAGGCTTTTTATTAAATCAATTTGTATTTGCTTTTATGATCAAAAATCATGATAGAATCTGTAGAACTATAATGAAGAGAAAAAAAAAAAAATTTAAACAATCTCTGTAAAACTAAAGAAGTTCCCTTGACGTTCCTATCTGCAACTATGAATTAATTTCCTAAACTTTATAATCCAGAACTGTGCTTCAAAACAGAAAAAGTTCATAAAATATCAGAACAGTATTTTTAAAAAAGAAAAAAAAAAGCTAATATGATTTATTTGATATTATTTGTTAATCTTTACTGTTTCCATCTTTTCTGACAAAAAAAAAAAAGCCATTGTTTCTTCTTTGTGATACTTCAGGAAATTCTCATTCATTTAAGAAAAAGCTAGAAATATCATGAAGTTTTATGTAAAAGAAACATGAACATAAAAGTGTATACCATAAACTGCTTCAATGCCTTATAATTTTGAAGAAATTAGGGTGTCCTGAAGAAAGAAAAACTTTAATAAAGAATATGTCTGTCTTTATGACTTTTTCAACTGACTGCATTTGAGCAGAGGAAAATGAGAAATCATTATGTTCATCAGCAGAAGCCTTCTTTTATGTGGCGGTTTAGTTTAATTCATGTCACCTTAGTCATGACAGCAATAACAAATAAAGAAATGGAGAATAGATTCCTAAGGATAATTAACCAGTGTTTATCTTGGGAAAGTTGTCTTTTCAATGAAACACTGATTGCATTGTTCATAATGCATTGTTCAAAACTACCTCAGCATGACAGAACTAATTAGTGACCATCTGAACTTACTTAGTCAAATGAAAACAAAAAAAGAATTAAAAATGCCATAATTGCTGAATCTATCACTGAACAGCTGGTTACACTGAGAAGCAATATACCAAGTTAAATCTAGTTTGGAACATAACAGAACTTAATCTGCTTGTTAAGTAGTAATTAGAAAGCAAGAGGAGAATATGAGGTTACTTTTCAGCAGCAGTTATTATGATGAAAACAGTTTTCAAAACTTTGATTCCCTTTTATATTAAAAAACTGGGTGAAAATGATAACTGCATTGCTTTAAGCCTTTTTTAAGGAAAGAATAAATCTCAAAAAAGTAACAGAAAAAATGGATGTATAAACATCAGATTAGACAGATCAAGAGCACATTATTATTGCCTTTGAAAAACAACAGGTTTTTTAGTTTATCATAATGACAAAAACGATCTTAAACTGAATTCTATCTAACCTCAAAACCATTTGAGTGTTTAAAAATTATAGTTCTAATTTTTCCATGGCTGATAAGGTAGTTCTGTAGGCTGATTCATCTGGATAAAAGTAAGCTTCCTCCATAGATAAACTTTTCAAATTGGCCAACTGTCATACACTTCTAAATAAAATTTCATATGCTATTCCACCAGTTATACCAGATAAGCTATATTTTGAATACTGGTTTTTGTTGCACTTTTATCCTGACCTGCCCACCCTACCTTTTTATGCCTTCATTCTGCCCCTTATTCTCTTTACAGTTCTGTTTCCTCATTCTCCTCATCATCTTCTGATGTTTAAGTTATCTTCTGTTTTTTGTGGGTGCTTTTTTTAGTTTTATTTATTTATTTTGACCACAGTGCAAAAACAATGTGTATATAACCACTTTCTTACAGGTTTATGAGAGTCAACAGAAACCTTCAGAAAACAGGGTTAAAAAAAAAGACAGAAAAACTGTTGAAAGCTAAGGACCAGCATGCTCTCTCTTAGATTAACAGTCTCAAGTTGTAGCATTGTTGGAGACAGGGCCCTTATTAAAGTTTAGTACAGATTATCAGGCAATTATTTCAATTTAATAAAAAGTAATGGACTTCAACTCTTTCAATGACATTAGTCTGATATGTCTAGAGCAATAGGATGAATTCCCTGGCAAAGGACAAGGAGAGGGATGAGGCAAAAAATGATATTTTGTAAAATGTGGTCAACAATCCAGATACTAAGGAGAAAAAGTTTAAGAAATTCTCATCACTATCAGGAATCCTCTTTTCAGAATCCAAAATTGTTGCCTGCATATGCATATATATAAATTAAAATGGTGAAAACAGTATTTTTTTCATATTCATGACGTGTGAATATTATATGGATTAAAATATTCACCTGCAGAGGTGATTTTTTATTTTTTTTTTCTCCCCTGAATAGTCCCTGTGAAAGTTAAATCAATGTTGCCTCAATACCTCCGGCATTTAGGTATGCCTATGTTCAATGATGCTTTTCCTTCCCTGAGTTTGGTTTTGTTCCTGTAAATATTTTTCAGCTTTCATTTACATTATGAAGTCATTAGAAGTCTTGCAGTCGGATTCCTTTTCCCGAGAATTATATCAACAGCAATAATTTAATTTCATCTTTCTACTAATGTTAGGTGGATAATTTCTATACATTTTTTTCTACCAAATTTAATTTACAATCTACAAATAACTGGAAAGAAATGTCTTCTGGAAACTTTATTGTTTTTGTTATTATTGAATTTATTTTAGTTTGAATTAAGTCCTCGGTTTGCTAATGATATAAAATTGCGTAGTTTTCCGTTTCATTTTGAAAATGAGATACTTCTGTCATTTTACTTTAGAAGTGGTGTATTCATTTTCTTTTATTTAGAATATCTTCCGCTGAACATATAATATTATTTCCCCACTTGAAGAAAAATATTCTGTTCTCCATACTCACAGATTCAGTGGTGAAATGTCTAGAAGCAAATATCTATTTCCAAAATCTAGTTAGTATACTGTATAATAGACATTAATTTTGAAAAAATGTGTTAAGTGGGAACCTTTGACTAGATACCTTCCACAAATGCCCACAAAGTGAGAATTCATTTTGGCCAAATTTACTATCTGTATTTGTGTAATGGATTTTCTGATGCCACTTCTCATTAAGTTAATACCAGTAATAACAGGACATTATTGTTGGTGTACACTTCATCAGAATTGCCATTTATTTTAATGACTTCTAATTTACATTCCAGCTGACATCAGAAAGGAGCAACCTTTGCACAAAAAGCTGTATAGGAGAAAATAGTTGAGAGAAAAAAGAAACAATAATGATTAGCATATTTGCTTTGGTAATCTTTGCTTCCAGTTCTGTTACTGATTTCAGAATTCTATAAATATGTTTTAATAGTATCCTTTACCACAAATTTTAGATGTGAGATAAATTTATATTAAAAAAAAATAGCATTAATTTCCCCTACTGGCAACAGATTTTTTTATGTATATTTAATAGTATTATTAAATATTTGTAATAATTTCCAGTCTATGAAATGGATAATATCTCTTTCAGTAACAGTCAGCAAAGCTTCTTATACTGAAGAACAGTATCACATGACCTAAATAATAAATGTGAACTTAAAATAAAAATGAATAGCCTAGAAAAAAAATCTTTCCATTGAAATAGAATTTACAAGTGTATTCAAAAGCTTGCATGGTTTATTAATGAATCAGAAAAAATTAAATGCAGAAAAAAAAATATTGCAGCAACAACAATTTGTCTATATCCAGAGTTTTTCACATTATTAGAAAATAAATGGTTTTCAGGATGAGGAATAAATTTGAAAGCCTGTGGTGGCAGATTTTCTAACCAAATCATACTAAATTATGTTCATGCAAAATGCTTTGCTTTGATCATCTGAAAAACACTGAGTAACTCCAAAAACATTGCATCAGAGAAATACAAATTGAAATTTGTACTTTTTTTCTGTTTTCTTTCACAAAATACTATTAAAAGAAAACAATTACCATGCTCTAGGAAGAATATATATAACTACAGAATTATATGAATTATAATAAAATTCTATAGACAGAAAAGCAAAATGTGCTAGTATGTTAACATCTTAATAATTTTAATATATATTTATTATATTTTTATAATTTTAATATATTTCTTCAAACTATATATGTACTTTCATCATCTAGTTTCAATCAATAATCAGTTTTCTTAGAACAAATGTAAGTTAAGGCAAACTATTACATATTTAGCTAAATAAGGAATTTCCTGATCCAGTTATCTCCTCATGTTTTCTCTGAGTTTTCATCATAATAATCTATTTTTGAAGTATATTTAAGATTATGAGCAAGTAGATTTCAAAGATTCCTCTTCAATGTATGAAATAATCTGGAAGTTTATCTCTGCTTTTGAAGTGCAGCAGAAATTTCAGAATTGTGCATGCTGCTAACTCTGCTGTTTCCTTATCTTCAACCCACTTATTCATTTACATATTTTTTTTTCCTCAGTGCTTCCTGCTTTTTTTTCCTTCCACATCCTTGAATTATTTATTCTAGCCAATCTCCATTTAAAAAAATAAATGCTCATGTAATTTCTTTATTTACATACGTTTATAAGCTTCTTTCTTTACATACATTTATAAGCTCCTTCTCATAAGAAGTTTCTACAAAAATAATTCAGTTATATTCTCTATCCAAGAATACTTTAGTATATTCTAAAAAGTAGAATTCTGTGTAGCTTAGACTACCATTATATCCCTACAGACATTTAGAGCTTTTTGTGGTACTAGCTACTCATCCATACTCTTATTTGTGAAATACAAAATGTATAAGTCCATACATATAATCATTGGTTGTCTTGATCTAGTAAGATTCCTAGGGAAACTTTCAAGTTTACACATTGTCTGAAGGGATTATAAAAAAGCATATCTGACACATATTAAACATTCATGCAAAATTGAAACAATAGCAATGCTGCTGGTAAAGCAAGATTGAAGTTAGTAAGATTGCTTAAACATCTTTCACAATAATTCTTCATAAAGTAACTGAAGTCAGACCTCTGTATGTCATTGAGGATTATTGTCCAGCTAAAGTCGTATTATATACACAATATACGCATATAAAGGAGAACTTGTCCTGCTGAATTTTGAAAATCTCCTCATAATAGGATAACACAGAATCCATCACAAAATCATGTAATGGTAGGGATTGGAAGGCACCTTTGTGGGTCCCTTAGTCACCTAGTCTAACCACCCCCATTGAAGTAGGTTCCTTATAGCACATCGCACAATAAAGTGTCCAAGTGGGTCTTGAATATCTCCAGAGAACAAAGCCCCACAACCTTTCTGGACAGCATGTTCCTGTTCCGTGAGCCTCTAAGTTCTTCATATCTGTATCACGTGAAGTTCCATACAAGTTTTCCCCTTAGCACTTGTCTTGATACTGCACACCACTGAAACAAAGAGCCCAGACGCATTCATTCAGATCTGATATTTTAGATATTTATAAACAGTGATGAGATCCCCTCTCAGTCAACTCTCCTCCAGGAAACAGTCCCAGAAGTAGCTTTGAAGAATGCCAGTAGTGCAGTCTGTAGGTCACTGTATTTTAGCATGATTATATCCAAATCTCATAAGAGAAAGCACTGTCTTATCAGCAAGTGTTTGGAAAAAAAGAATAAAAATTTTGTCTTGATTTTTTTCTTCCTCTTCAATAGCAGAACTGCTATGGAATAACATTATTTGAGTTTTAAAATATAAAATGTCCTAAAATTCCATATATCAAAATAAAAATATTTTAAATACAGCACTTTGCTGGTGTGAAGTGAACAAGTTCCACTGATGTCAGTGGTTTAAACCAGAAAGATATTGATATTAGCTGAAGAGACTGTAATTTATAAAAATTATTCAAAAATGCAATATATAAATATGATAAGCACAACATGACATATTTCAATAAAATAAAGATCAGAAAGAAGTTGTTTCTTTTTCTTTATCCCAACAGTAATTTTTTTATTTTTTTTTCCTAAGGATTTTGGAATGTTATCTCTTCAGAGCAGTACAGCTAGAACGTTAACAGACATGATGCCATTTTAACAGATGGTTGAGAGTATAGAAAACCTAAAGACCATGAATGAACATCATTCGTTTGCTAAGAGCATAAGTCCCAGTCAGAAACATCCAAACATCTGTCTGTCCTAAGGTTATCAAGCTATGGTTGAAGAGATATGCCATCATTAATATATTTCTTCAACTGAGATTATTCTATGTAAACTTTATTCACTATAATATTAAATATTTGGCCCTTGTTTTTTGCAGCATGAATTGTCAGAAATGATTGAAATACAGCCACTGATTGTCAGTTAAGGAGTTAACTGACTCTCCACAAAAAATTACGTTACAATTAGTAATTAGTTATCAAGATTTCTATTTACAAGTAGTATTTCTCATTTTTAAGTGTTATTAGAGCACAGGAGGCTAGTCTTCACCTCTTAAAATAACTAAACATACATATGTTTCTAAGTCTTAATTGATTTATGTGGGCAGTATGACTGTTCAGAACACTGAGTTTACTGCCAGGTGCTGTTCTCACCCAAGTGCCAGTTCTTAAGTTTCAGAATAATTATTTATTTGGGGGCAAAGTCAGGTATTCAAGACACCTTTTTAAATTATTTCTTAGGTTTAATTTAAATGTCTCCTAAAATGGATTGCTTTTAAGTTTTAAATGTATTAGTTACACCTTCAAAAAATATCATGGAATTCAAACATTATTTATCAAGAAATAGCTAATTATGATATCTTTCAACAAATCTACAATCAGTTACAGAACTGAGCTCAATTCTATTATTACTCAAAATATATATCCAGGAACACATTACTATCATAATTCATTGTACACTTCAAGGGAACAATCTGAATTATCAGCTGACAGAGTTCAGTTCTTGTATTTCAAATTTTTCCTTCACCTCTCATCCATCAATTCAACAGAAAAGTCAAAAATATTCTACAAGGACATAAATTATTTATAAATCAAAATTTTGCTTTATAAAATTTGACTTGGTAAACAGAGCGGAGCTAATGGCTCTGTCTTTCTAAAGATTATTGACTTAGATATTTCAGAGTAGCTTATAGGAACTAAGCCACAAACTGTAAGTTCAAAATATTGCTGTAGTCTTCCTCCAAGGAGTTCTGATCAGCTCATTTTCTGTCCATTTAAAATGCTTTCAGCTACAATAAATAAGAAGCTTTTCTCAGAGGTCAGACAGCACAAGATATAGAAATGGGGACAGACTCTTGCCACAGGAAAGTATTTATTTTGAAGCAAGTTATGTTTGTAATGTTTTGTAATTTGTATTTTTTTCATCTAACAAAATATTCTCTAACATCTTTGACTCCACCAAGGTTTTTTTCAATATATATTAAGTATAATTAAACAGTAGAAAAAGCTATTTTTCTAGTCACTATACAAGGTAATCACCATACTCAGCTGTTTTTCATTAGAAAATTAATTTCAGCACAGCATATATATTTCTTATTATTCTGTTGATCCATACATATCTCACATTAAAATTTATTTATTTATTTATTTGAGAATTGTCGTTTCATTTTCAAGAAATAATGCACTTGGTAATAAATAAATTTTATTTAATGATATTTTTACAAATATCTGTTATTTTGTATTATGTTAAATATATAACACATTTTTTTTTCTATTAATATAAAAGAGTTTTGATATATTCCTGTGAGTTCTGTGCAGACCACGTATTGAAAGACAGTGAAATCTAACTAATCTATGTTAATATTAGTCACTTGATGGGGACGAGCCTAAAACCACTCAGA
This sequence comes from Perdix hodgsoniae, assembly GCA_035772895.1. NCBI lineage: Eukaryota > Metazoa > Chordata > Aves > Galliformes > Phasianidae > Perdix > Perdix hodgsoniae. The sequence continues at coordinate 2,112,348 of JAPSGF010000002.1, read as the reverse complement.
AGAAATTTAATCTTTCTGGAAATTACATATGATGTTTACATTTACTGAGATGAAAACACTGTCCAAGATATATTCAAACCTTACACTGCAAACAGCAGACTTTCTGGTTGTTACCTCATTCTTACTTCTCTTTGACAATACTACTCATTCAGAGTACCTCAGGTTTAAAAATAAATTCTAAAATTAATGTAATAAACACATAAAATGGGATGTTTATATGAGATTTATTATTATTATACAAAAAATAACTCGATTATAGCTGTATATATTCCTTTTGTTTCAAAAGTACGTTCAAAGATAAGTCTTAAGACTAGTATTTTCAGTGTTAATGAATATGTACTATCATTACAATTGTTGGAACGCGGTCTATAAAGGATTTTGTTGTAAATTTCATAATTCAAAGGAATAAAGATTCAGAGAAAAGATCTAAATAGACCTGAAGGAGGTTTTTGAAATAATCAAAACAAAACAAACAAACAAACAAACAAACAAACAGCATTTTAGAGAGCCAAAGGCAATATACTGAATTGCATCTTCAAATGAACAAGAGCATAGGTACTACAGCCTTGAGACAGGTGGGAAAAATTGCAATGAAATCAGTGTTCCAATTTTAGCCTAATTACAGATATCCAGCCTAATAATAAGAGGCAAGCAAATTTACTTTGTAAGCATACGTACACACATCATCGTGCATATAAGAAATACAGTTATTCTTTCTTTTGAAATTCCTGCCCAAGTAGAAAGAAAATCTGTTATGCCTTTTTTTAAAATTTTATTTCCTTTCTTTTTTTTTTTTAAATTTTTCTCACAGAAAATGTTTTCTATGTAGTAATGGAATTAACACCTTTGTGAGTTTGCTTTGGAAGTTTTTGTTAAATTTCACTTTTCTGTACATAAGGAAGGAGATTACAGCTTATAAAACAGTTAAACAATGTAACAACGGACTCACACAGTTTAACAGAATTCTTATGTATCTCAGATTAATCTTCTTGCCCAATATAAAATCTGATACACTATTCTAGGAAACTACAATACAATTATGAAATGCAGCATTTTCCTAATTATTTAATAATGGACTTAAAAATACTTCATTACTGATTTCTAAAATAGAGACTTCTTATTGAGTAAAAAATTAGTTGTTTTGTAACTATCCTTTTGAAGATAAGATACAGAGCAAATAAATACGCGGTAAATACTAACAATAGCGGTAAAATAAATACTAACTATAGCGGTAAATACTAACAATGCTACCTCAAATTTTCCAAGTCCTTAGAAACAATAAGAACATGCAATACTAAGGATAACAAACATGTTCCCCATGGGGAACAAGATTTTTGTTTAGTTTGAGTAGAAAATTAATGGAAAAAAAGAATGGATGGCCCCAAAAGTAAAGGATTTGAAATATTCTTATATTCTGTTCAAAATACAAGAGCTCCCATAAAAGAGACATAAATTATAGCATCACAAGTTGTGGGCGAGGGAGTAACCACAATTTGTTTGACAGTAAAGCTCAAATAAAAGAATTAAAATCAATAAAATTACTTCTGAGAGGATTTAAGCATTTAAGATAGATAATAGTAAGAAGAACAATAGAATTATACTTAAATTATATATAAAATACTTAATTATACTTAAATATTTTTGGGAAGATTTTCTTTGTCACCCTGATTTTAAACCTTGGATAACTAGAAGCGTTTCTTTGAAATGTGTTTATGATATTTCACAAAATTCAAACAGTAAGTGATTTTCAGCTGTAGGTTTATTCTTTAGGAATAAAAAAAAATATTTAGCTTTATTCTTTAGGAAGAACAACTGTATGGCAAAAGGCAGCAAGGACAGTTCCTTTGAATTGGATGCAGGCACTCTTGAGCAATAGTAGATTAAAAAAAAGAAAAAAAGAAAATTAGCCTACCCCTTCTGATGAGCAGTGACAGCTCAAGAGGAATGCAATCTCTACCCAGAAATATACTGTGCCCTCAGCTGCTAACCCTTAAATGAAGGTGAGGAGGGCTGGTTTCAGGATCCACCCTCTTCCAATCACTCATGTGCATTGCTTACACCTGGGTTGGCTGCTGGCTGCTGGCTGCTGGCTGCTGGCTGCTGGCTGCTGGCT
>JAPSGF010000002.1:2087195-2110225 GCA_035772895.1 Perdix hodgsoniae | reverse complement strand
CTGCTCCCTGCTCCCTGCTCCCTGCTCCCTGCTCCCTGCTCCCTGCTCCCTGCTCCCTGCTCCCTGCTCCCTGCTCCCTGCTCCCTGCTCCCTGCTCCCTCTCATCTAGTGCTCAACCATTGGTTCAGTAACTGACCTAGTATTGCCACTGCAATGGTGGTAGATGTACTGCTCAGACTGGCACTGGAAAAGAAAGAGCATCAAATTGCAGTTGTAATAATTCAAGCAATAATTGAGAAACAGACATCTGAAACTGGGACTCCAATTCCTATTTCAACAAGGTTCAAAAAAAGGAAACAAACCAATAAAAAGAAATGCCTTTTCTCTGTCAATACACTGGAAAACCATCATTATGGAAAACATGTTTAAGGGTTTCTATTTCCCTTGGAAGTCTTTCTTGTTATTACTCTAACATAAGACATATTGTCTTGATACATCACTGATAGGGTAAGTTTCCCTGAAAGCCATATTTTTATTTCACTATTTAAATGTCAAAACCTTGTCACTGTTATGGCAGTGCTGGTGGATTTTGTTTTAAATCTGTTTGAGGGCATTTCAGTAAACCAGTATGAAACATTTGAAATAGAAATATTTTAAATACCTATTCAGAAAATGGCAATATTTATTCTTTCATGGTGGCTTGGAATAAAAAAATATTCGAAACTCAGAGTCTACCAAGAAACAGATTTAAGCAATTTTGCTTAACTCTAATATTAACATGAACATCAGTAACAGTGATAATGATTGATTTTAAACTGAATATACAGCCTTATCCAAACACCAGCATATTAAGTATCTTAACTATGCTTTCAATGATTGTGATTTCAACAGGATTCCATATTTTAAAATGTATTTTTTATAAAAGAGTTAATAATTCTTTACATCTGTCTAAATATATCATGCATGTTTTAGTGTGGCTTGCACATACTGGAAGTTTTCCGTGTTATTGTTGTTATAATGCTGCTGGCTAATCTCTAATGTAACTAAAATCTGTTAACGTTTTTATAATCATGGGTAATACTTCAGCTATGCTACCTGACTACAAGAGGAAAAAAATTGTTACTGCCTGAAATTAATATTTTTTTTCCAGGTCATCATTTTTGCATTATAAAATTGGACTCCAGAAACAGAACTTGCCATTCTCATTTGACTAATAAAGGAAAATTCAATCAGAAGTTTGACAGATCTGACAATTACTAGTAGCACACAATGACACGAAATTAGAAATACATGCATGTACGGCCATAAGACAGACAAGAAACCAAGCAGGACAGAGAATGCGTAAAGTAATATTAAAAATTGGGATGGACAGAAAAACATTATGTGGCTAATTTCTAATGTCCTCCAATAAAGCAGACCCTAATTTTCTAGAAAAGTCAATGTATATTTTTCTCATACAATTTTCATTCTCTTTAAGTTCATAATACAAAAGATAGTAACAAAACATAAAAAAAAAACCTTAATGCTGGAAGACTTAGAGATTCAAACCTCTGACTCCATAATTTTAAATATCTAAAATATATTTTTATAAGGGAAGAAAAACAATGCAGAAAAGTAATTTATTATTAATTAAAACAAAATATTTTTGCTATTTTCTGTTACTAGAAGAAAGATTCTCCTTACTTCGTCACTATGTTCTAAAGTCAGGTTTGGAAGCTGAGACACTGATAGCTTGCTTAGAATGAAAGTTAAAAATATGTATTTTTACCTCGCCACCCTCTGAATAAAAAATTTCCTCCTAACATCTATCTTAAATATCTCCTCTTTTAGTTTAAAATTCTTCCCACTTGCTCTACCACTATTACATTATGTAAAAGTTCAGTCTACTAGCTGCTTATAAACTTTCCTCAAGTACCGGACGGCCAAAATGAACTTGAGCCCTCATTTCTTCAAGCTAAACAAACAACATAGGAGATATAGGATTCATAGGAGATGCTCTCCATCCTCCTCAGTATCTCCATGATCCTGCTCTGGACCCAATCCAACAGCACTATTTCTTTATTGTCTTGATGCCACTGGATTAAACATAATGCTCCAGGTAGGGCCTCACAACTGCCTAGAAGACTGGGACAATGACACAGCTGGTCACCCCTCTTCTGATGCACCAGAATACCGTTGACTTTCTGAGATACAAATGCATGCTGCTTGATCATATCCAGCTTTTCATCCACCTGGACCCCTGACTCCTTCATCACAAAGCTATTCTTCTCCCAGTCTGTACATATGTCTTGAGATTTCTCTGACTCAAGTATGACACCTTGCACTTGGCCTTTGTGAACTTCATTGGATTCTCTTTGGCCCACATTTGAAGCTTTTCCAGATCCCTCTTGATATCTTCCATTCATAGAATCATAGAATCATAGAATCACAAGGTTGGAAACAACCTATAAGACCATCTAGTCCAACTGTCTTCATATTACCACTGCTACCACAAGCTACTAAACCAAATCTTGCAGCTCCTCATCCAGACTCCTCTTGAACACTGCCAGGGATGGCAACTCCACCACGTCCCTGGTGGCAGGCCATTCCAGTGCCTGACCACTCTCTGAGAGAAAAAGTTCTTCCTCATGTCTAACCTAAATCTCCTCTGATACAACTTGTGGTGGCCATTTCCCCAGGTTCTGTTTGTTGCCTGGGAGAAGAGGCCAAACCCCTCTTCACCACAACCTCCCTTCAGGAAGTTGTAGATTGCAATGAGGTCTCTCCTGAGCCTCCTCTTCTCCAGACTAAACAATCCCAGCTCCCTCAGCCACTCCTCATAGGACTTGTGCTCCAGGCCCCTCACCAGTCTTGTTGCCCTTCTCTGGACACGCTCCAGCACCTCAATGTCTTTCCTGTAGTGAGGGGCCCAAAACTGAATGCAATACTCAAGGTGCGGCCTCACCAGGGCTGAGTACAGGGGGATGATCACCTCCCTGCTCCTGCTGGCCATGCTATTTCTAATGCAGGCCAGGATGCCGTTGGCCCTCTTGGCCACCTGGGCACAGTGTTGACTCATGTTCAGCCAAACATCAACCAACACTCCCAGGTCCCTTTCCTCTTCACAATCATCCAGCCACTCATCCCCAAGCCTATAACACTGCATGCGGTTGTTGTGGCAAAAATGCAGGACACGACACTTGGCCTTGTTGAACCTCATCCCATTCACCTCATGCCAGGCAATGTAGCTTATCTAAATCCCTCTGAAGGGCCTCGCTACCCTGAGGCAGATTGACACCACCTCCCAACTTGGTGTCATCTGCAAACTTACTGAGGGTACACTCTATCCCCTCGTCTAGGTTAATAAAGATATTAAATAAGATAGGCCCCAGTACCAACCCCTGCAGGACACCACTTGATATGTCACCAGCTGGACTTAACTCCATTAACCACTACCTGTTGGGCATGGCCCTCTAGCCAGTTTCTTACCCAAAGAAGGGTATACCTGTCCAGGCCACAGGCAGCCAGTTTCCCTAGAAGAAGCCTGTGACAGACCATGTCAAAGGCTTTGCTGAAGTCTAGGTAGACTACATCAACAGCCTTTCCCTCTTCTACCAGTCTTGTCACACAGTCATAGAAGGAGATGAGGTTGGTTAAGCACGACCTGCCTTTCATGAACCTGTGCTGGCTGGGCCTGATCCCCTGGACACTATACATGTGCAGCGTGATCTCACCACAGATGATTTGCTCCATGATTTTCCCTGGTACCGAGATCAGGCTAACAGGCCTATAGTTCCCTGGATCCTCCTTATGGCCCTTCTTGAAGATGGGAGTCACATCAGCAAGCTCCAATCCTCTGGGACCTCTCCAGTTAACCAGGAGTGGCTTGTCAATCACCCCTGCCAACTTCCTCAGCACCCGAGGATGTAGGTGATCTGGTCCCATGGACTTGTGACAGTCCAGATGGAGGAGTAGCTTTCTAACTGTCTCCACCTGAAACACTAAGTGTATATTCTGAGTAGCATCCCAGACTTCCAAATCAGGGCATAAAATGCCTGAAGTATAAACGGTCTGGCTATTCCTTCCATTGTATCACTGACAGGTGCTATATTTGCATATGTCTTGATGAATGTTTCTAGAATTGATTCATTTTACCTTTATCACAAAGTGTACCCTCAAAATATGGTTTCTACTGATACAGTTCTGGGACATCTCCTTAGCTTGCTTGAGAAAATAAACATTTGATTGAACAGATTTCCTTTGAAGCTAAGTGTATTAAGAGAATAGAAAGTTTGATAATGTAAGTACTCAGAACATTAGAAATGTCAGAATAGGTTTCTTGTGTGACATTGGTCCTGACAAGTGTCTGCACTTTAATTCAGTATTAAATTACCTAATCACAATGTAATTCTGCATATAGGTCCTTAATCACTGAATACACTAATTTACAGTTCTTTGACATTTTCTTTAAAATTAATTGTTCATTAAAATTTTGTTTAAGAATTTATTACATGTAATGAAAACAGTGAATGTAACTGTAATTTTTGTTTATGTACAGTATTTTATTTTTTTATTTTCTTTTTCAAAATCTACTTGGAGATCAAGTATTTTAATTTAATTCATATGCTTTGGAAGTGGGAATAATAGTTTGAAACAAAATCAAACAATTCAATTTAGGTTTTCAATCTACCAGTTTTAAAAGGAGAACATTTCTGGTCATTTCTGATTTCTGAGAGTGTGTGAAGAAACCCACATATGAAAGCAGCCTTTCTGTGATTACGCTTCATTTAAGTACTTCGAAGATAACACTTTCAGCTTTGCTGAATAAAAAATAATTTTTAAAATTCCAAAGCTGTCACAAATTGGAATTATACTCCAAATTACAATTTATACTGTGACTAAGTAGAGAAATACAGTAGTGAAAAAGAAAGTACACTACACTAGAGATTTATTTGAGTATATTCATTTCTAAAGTATATTCCGTCCCTGGATCTGGTAAACTGATACTGGTAAACTGTAAAAGTGAAGCATCTAAGTAATTACCTGAACCTTGTCTCACACACACAACAGGAAGAGTATTATGATATATTAAAACTGCTGTATTTATAAAGTTAAAAGGCCCTAGGCCTGCCTAGACCTTGTAATAAGACAGGCACACCTGTAGAACAATCACAACATTTCTAGAACTCAGAATTGTGAAGAATTTTTTCCAAATGTTAAATGACTACAAAATACTACTGGGTCAGTTGCAGACTGAGAGCCTGAGGCTTGGTTTATATTACAAAGTTCTGGTGGGAGAGCTATATCAGCCTGCATTTCAACAACAAGAAAAGAAATAACAAAAACTCTATACTTTTATGCTAGACCCTCTTCTGTATAGACGTAACTGTGCCCACAGAAGAGCACTTACTGCTGCTCATACTAATGTTAGAATCAGTTTATCCTGTGAACATGACTGTTAGTAGAAATGCTAAATAGAGTTGTTTTCTACTAAGATAATCCTGGCTGAACTTGAACAACAAAGATATGAGTGTATTTCTTGCTTGAGAGTTGATTGGGCTATGCCTTGCCATCATGCTACCAGATGATGCATAGCTGAAGGCTCCTCATATCTGAAGTCTAATCTATCCTCTTTTTCATTCTAGCATTAGCTTTAGGAAGTCATATTTGTTTCAGAATCTGAAGTCTGGTGGCAATTTTATTGGGATCATAAGAAACAATAGCCCCAGTGCATTACAATGGCCACAAAGAATTAATGATAATGCATATTTCTGTGCAACAGAAAGAAATAAGAAAATATGGTTAGACATTTTACTGTACAAAGAAATACATACTATAAATAATAGCCATAATATAATTTTTCAGATTGCACTTCTAAGTTTTGATTCATGTCCCTTATATTACATTGCTAGTGAACAGGTCAATATCATTCCTAATTTCTACAATAATTAGGTGGAGAGAAATAATGTAATTCTTAGTTAGAGAACAGTGGACAATTTCCTACTCCTCAAAGAAATGTGTCCAAGTTGTATTTACTTTCCTAAGAACTCTATTTCAGTACCACTTCTAGGCACATAAAAAAGTTGCTTTTCATACTGTCTTCTAGGCTCCAGGCAGAAGGTACTTCTTCAATCTTATTTTTCATGACATAAGAAACACAAAAAGTTATCTCAAACACAGTTAAGTTTTCAAAGGGCTACTTGTGAACTTTCTGGTGAGGAGATCATGTTGCTTTAGCTTTAATCTTCACAGAGCAACATTAATAACATCAATTTCAACCTACAGTGAAGGAAAATCCCTCATATACAAATAAACAAAAATTCCTTACTGGGATTGAATATCATTAATTCCCATCAGTTCTACTTTGGCAGTTGTGCCTTGAAGAAAATCAACCAAAATCAAGAAAATTTATTCAGCATAAATTAGATTCCCTCAGATATCTAGAAAACACTGTCTCTAGATGTCTCTAAAATGCAGAAAAAACATGCCAACTTTTTCCCCTTTATTTAGTGTGAATGCTTTGTACTCCAGCTATAGTTGTTTGATTATTAAAAATAAAAAATACAATAAACCTACATTTGTCTAGGAAACTCAAAATAAATGTACCATACTAGTTCATTACAATAATCAATTTATCTATTTTCATTTGAAAAATACAAGATAAACTCAGTGATCATCATGCCCTGTTTGAGTAGAAAGGTTATTATTTAATTTTAGCTACAGACAACAGCATAAAAACAAAAATCTCAAATCCTCTATTTTCAAGAATAAAGCTCCTTAAAACTTGTATATAATTAGACAAAACTCTGTCTAAGATCTTGTGAAAAATCAAAGAGAAAGCATAGTCAGAATGTGGAGGTTATGCTAAGACACATGGGATACAGGGAGGTGATGCAAGATAGCCAGCATGGTTTCATCGATGGCAAGTCATGCCCTACCAACCTATGGTGGCATAACTGTACCAGCAGACAAGGAAAGAGACACTGACATCATCTATCTGGACTTCAGTAAGGCCCTTGACACTGTCCCCCAAAACATCCTTCTCTCCAAACTGAAAATACATGGATTTGATGGGTGGACTATTTGATATATAAATAATTTTTTAAGTATATAATTTATTTATAAATAATTTTTGAGTAGTTTATTTCCATCTTGTAAAGATCTATTGAAAATGATGACTCCATCAATGTTCTCTGTTGGAGCTATAACTAGACAGGAAGTAACTCTCTAAAACAAGTAAATTTGCATTTTCACTTGTAGGAACTCTCCTACTTATGGTTTTAGTAAATAAGCTCTAGCCTTACTATCTGACAAACGGTAGAGACCTACAGCCTCATGAAATAATAAAAATTGAGAAAAGCTTAGATTTATGCAGGAGACCGTCTCAGTAGAGTTCAATGCAGAATCACATCTGACATGCCTATAAATTATAAAAACCACAAAAGAATGAAAAGAAGCATTTTCACATCATTCTGCTGAATATAACAATTCATCATTTGAATTGTCGCATTACTGTGTTCTAATTATATGCAACATTGTCTAAACATAAAGCAGAGGATCACAAACCCCTTCAACACTTCAGATAGATCAACAGAAATGTATAGGAGAAAATGATACAAACTTGAAAATAAATGAAGTCAAATTCTCTGTATTTACAGTAGAGAAATAAATTTATTTCTCAGTGAGTTAGTATGCCATAGTTGCTTTCCTGAAATTGAAAGACTATGATGTTTATCAACATGCAATGGTGTTTGTTCACTACGTTGATTTTTATTACAGGTTTCCACAATCTAAAATAATTACAAAAGAAACAACAGAAACAGATTTTTGATTGTTCATTGTTTGTGGCATCTGTAGGAAATGTGTTGGCTTGACATCAACCATTAACAGGCTCCACTTAAAATTAAGGGAAAAACAGTTGCTAATTATAAACATTGCCTATAATGGAGCTTTGTAGTTTACATAATTATATTTTGTGAAAGAAAGGAGGCAAGCTTGGTCTGACTTCATTTTTCCATTAGAAAAGATTCAACTGTCTTCATCCCATGGTACCAGCTGCACTGTGCTTTGTATGAGATCACTGTGCTTAATTTCAATAGCCTGCAGAGAAAGTTTATTTTTTAAGTGCTGTCTCTTGCAGATGTGCCAAGGGAAAGATAAATTTTGGTCTCTCTAATCATATGCAGAAAGCTAGTCCTGTTCTGAAGCTTTACTTCATGTGGTTCTTATAGAGTGGCCTTGTATCAGAAATGGTAGTTTCAAATTAAAGAACATTTTAAGTAGGCCTGTTTCCCATAAGGATTCTCCAAAAAATACTTACTTATTAAATATGCATACTTTGCTACTCAAAAGTAGTACTCATTTGCTACTAAATGCTATTTGAAAAGAAAATGTGTATAAAAATATAAGACTGATATTAAATATTATATATATATATATAAATATATAAGTATAAAAAATGACACCAGGAACATAAAATTTATCTCAACAAAACTTTTAGATTCAAAAGCCCTTGTACCCTGAAATAGAACTTTGGGCACCAAGCCCAGTTCTACAGTGAATGTGGAAGTACAGATTTTCCTTTTCCAAGGTGTGTTGCTGTTTTAAGTGAGGCTAAGTACCTATGGAATGAAGTCTACAAATGTATAAACTTGTTTTTAAAATCCCCGCTTTTTCTGGACAACCGGTTCATACAGTACAATAAATTTCTTTGCCTGATCACAGATATTCAGCAATAAGGTCTAGATCTTGTACTGTCAAATAGTGTCTTGTGGAAATGACATTCTACCCTGTGAATTCTAGATGTAGGAGGTTTTAAACTTCTTTGGCAATACAGATACTTAGTAAAAGTAACTTTGTCGCGGGTTAAGCAAGACCTACCTGTGCCCGTGACAGGGGGGCAGCTGGCCCAAAAGGGCCGCTGGCCCAAAAAGGGAAGGGGAAAAGGGAATGGGAAAAGAAAACAGCAGCAGCGATCTAAGGAGGCACACTTATTTACTAAATACTATATCAGAATACAGAATAATACAATATAATACAATATAATTGTAATTAAGCAAAAGAGAGAGAGAGAGTGAGTCCCAAAAACCGAAAGGCCTACTGTAAGCTCTAGGCGAAACGGCTGGAAGGCACCCCACGCTCCAAAGGATCCGGGAGAGTGTGATATCAGTCACGGGAGTGAGATTATATACTGTTCTGGTCCCGTGACTTATCTCCTGACCGTGTTGTCCTCTGGGAAATGTAGTTTTCTTCTGTGAACTATCCATACTTTACACGATGTTGTGATGTGGAATACTAATAGCAGAATTACAAAAGTATTAAACCATGACAAACTTTTACTCCCCAAATTTATGCATTTTTACATTTACAACCTCCTTGTTAAACTCAAAAGAAATATTTAGCTGAGTTACTTACAAAAATGGGAAAACATTTATGATTAAAATAGCTTTTTGAGTGATCTTTTTCCTATTTCTAACAAATATTTCTGAAAGTATCTTCCTTTTCTGAGGGCAAATTAACCAGTATTTTACTAGTTAATTTTTACAGAGTGTGTATGAGTATGCATGGGAAGGATTTGAAATGATCTGGTTAAAATAATGGAAATAGATTCAGTAAAGAAACTGACAGTGGAAGACTCACTCAGTGTTTCTGCATGGATCAACCAGTAGGACAGAGCTGGTCCTAATCACAAAACCTATAAAGTCACACAGAAGTAAAAATTACAAAAGTAAGAATGACCATACATAATCATAAAATTACTATGCAAAAAGACAATGCTTGCTTGTGCAGTAGGAATGGTAGGAGACAAAGTAAGCTTTCTAATCTTCAAATATTATTTATGCCTTGAAATGAAGGAGCAGAGAAATAATGAGACTATTTTTTTTATGTTAATCCCTTCTTAGAGGATTAGGAAGTAAAACTAGCAGAGCAGATTCTGACTATTTCTTAAACCAAGCCTTTAATCACATTATAATGTAACTGAATGTAGCTTGGTGCAGTGATTGTTTAATTATAATTAAATACTTGCAACATATATCAGTGACAATATCCCTATTGCTAGGCATCTAGACTGGGATATATTTATAATGATGATTTGAGACTGAAGCTGGTTGAAAGTGTTCTGAGGATGGGTAATATCGGGGGGGGGGGGGGGGGGAAATGCAGAGGGGGAAAAAAAAAGACAGAAACTAATATTTTATTATCTATAATTGAAAAAAGTCACATACTGAGACACCTACTGACTTTAACGATACTTAGATCTATTGTTGATAATTTTTCTGCGAAAACAAGTGTTTTTTGGTCTAGAAATCTGTGTTTATAATTAACCAACCTTTAACAATAGATAAGTAATCAGATCAGTAATGACAATTAAGAGGCTTCCAGTTCAAAGCTCTAGCTTAGTTCCGGTATTTTCAACCTGAATCCTATGCAGAACACAGAATCACTGGGGTTGGAAGAGATCATCGAGTCCAAATCCACTGCCACAGGAGATTCCCTATACCAGGTTGCACAAGAAAGGTTTCTAGGTGGGTCTTGAATACCTTCAGAGAAGGAGACTCCACAACCTCCCTGAGCAGCCTGTTCCAGTGCTCCATCACCCTCACCGTAAATAAGTTCTTGCACACATTTGTGTGGAACTTCCTATGCTGTAGTTTCTGTCTGTTTCCCCTTGTCCTGCTTCCACACTGCAGAAAAGAGTCCGGCCTCGCCACTCTGCCCCCCACACCTTAGATATTTATAGACCTGGATCAGGTCCCCTCTCAGTCTTTTTCTCAAGGCTAAACAGACCCAGTTCACTTAGCCTTTCTTCACAGGGGAGATGCTCCAGTCCCTTCACCATCTTTGTGGCCATCCTGTGGTATAAATTCCTTAACAATTATTCATAAAACGTTTGAAAGATCTTAATTTTATCTAAGTGTTAAACATGAATGTTTGAAGTCTTGCAAATGGTTGTTCTGCAACTTCTCTCACAAACAGGGGATATTTAAGTGACCTAATGTCCTCTCAAAGGAAAGAAGTACCTCCAAAAATGAAATAATAATAATAACAATAATAATACTAATGGATAAGGAAGAGTGTACAGTGAAAAAAATAACAGATTAATACTTTTATGTCAAAATAAATAATATGGTACTACGCCTAATTTGTAAGAACGCAGTGTCAATTTTTAAAGATTACAATTTGCAAAGACATTATCTACAAAAACATGCTGCAAAATTCCATGTTTATCGAAGATTTCACAAATACAAAACAGAAGAAGTGAAAACAGTCTGTCATTTTTTTAAAACAATAAAGTTACACCTGAAACAGACTCTATTATAAACACTAGATACATGGTAGCACATAATATAGACTTTTTAATTTTCATAGTTTATAATTATATGCTCATACCCTGAGAGTTTTATATTGTTTAAACACGAAAATACAGGAATTAAGTATTTTAAAAGTAGAATATGTAAAAAAAGTTGTAAATAAATTAAGTAGGTCACTTCTGCTGTGAATTATAAAGTAGTTCATCACTAGCAATCAAGTGGAAATCAAGTGTATTCATTAAAAAATCCCATTTTGGTATGTAAGCAGATCTGCTCATTATTCATTCCTGCCCAATTAATAAAAAATAATTGTTTCTGAGTAGTTAATGATTTGGTGAAATTTATTGTCAAAATACCCCCAAAAAATGTCCCTTTAAAAAATAAACCTTTCCGTCCTAGTCTCCCATTCTACATCTGATATCACCACGCTGACCATCACATCCTCTGTTTCTATCATATATTATTTATTATATTCTCCATTTCATTTATGCATTTGACATGAGCATTTTGACTTCAAAATAAGTTAGGGACAGGAGTTTAAGATATCTGTAAGTGTTTAGAATTCTCTGAATTTATGCTGCTTTCTGACATGCCAGTCCTTATGACTTCCAGTTAGGCACATCCTCTTTATATACAGCAAGTCAGATAGCAAGTTGCTAAGTGCCATTTGTATTAATGCAAGCTTGCTTAAGATTTCTTTGTTATTTCTCAGGAAGCATCAACACCAGTGAGTAACTTAAATGATTTCCCATTAGATACTTAGCTTATTGAAATAACTGCTGAGACAGTAAACAGTATTTTAGTTTTGGCAAAAGTTTTTTCCCCTTCGGGTTAAAGTAAGGAAATCATAGTCCAAACCTGAATGGAATTGTCTTCACAACAGAAAAGAGTTAGGGTAAATAACTATTCATTATGTTTTGGAATTGAAATATTCCACTTGTGATGTCCCCATAGGGTATGAAAGATAAAAAGTTAAGAGCCTAAGCGTGAGAAGATTTTCTCAAAGGTGGCTGCCTACATGAAGAACTGCATCTATGTGGTACGATGTTTTTTGTTTGAACATCCACTCCTTTTCACTACCTGAGCAAAGCTGTTGTTAGTTAGTGTAACTATTTTGTTGCTGTATCAGACTTACACTTTGTTGCATACTTCCTCCAGTCTGGTTTCTATTTTCAGTCATTTACACATCCCCTGGAGAGAGAAAGAGAACATGCTTGACATATGCTGAACAAAGGTAATATCCAGATATTTGAAATGAACATCTAGGTTACAATGAATGGCAGAGAGCGTGATTTTTACATTTGGCCTTCTTGTTTATCAAAATTCTTAAAGGCAAAGGGCAATTCTCAGCACTGGTGAGGCCACACCTCAAGTACTGCATTCAGTTTTGGGCCCCTCACTACAGGAAAGACATTGAGGTGCTGGAGCGTGTCCAGAGAAGGGCAACAAGACTGGTGAGGGGCCTGGAGCACAAGTCCTATGAGGAGTGGCTGAGGGAGCTGGGATTGTTTAGTCTGGAGAAGAGGAGGCTCAGGAGAGACCTCATTGCAATCTACAACTTCCTGAAGGGAGGTTGTGGTGAAGAGGGGTTTGGCCTCTTCTCCCAGGCAACAAACAGAACCTGGGGAAATGGCCACCACAAGTTGTATCAGAGGAGATTTAGGTTAGACATGAGGAAGAACTTTTTCTCTCAGAGAGTGGTCAGGCACTGGAATGGCCTGCCACCAGGGACGTGGTGGAGTTGCCATCCCTGGCAGTGTTCAAGAGGAGTCTGGATGAGGAGCTGCAAGATTTGGTTTAGTAGCTTGTGGTAGCAGTGGTAATGTGAAGACAGTTGGACTAGATGGTCTTATAGGTTGTTTCCAACCTCGTGACTCCATGATTCTATGAATTATTCACTGAAAAAGGGAAAAGAGTCAGAATTGGAAATAGATGCTGTTATTTTCATTTTAACATAGTGAATTTTCTCAGATTTTTCAGTTCTTTAGGCAGATTATTCTTAGGCAGATAAAAAAAATATGGACATATATAGCCCATTTTGATGAATTAAAATGTTGGATGTTTCCCTAGGGAAGGTAGCTGATTCATTTTAAAACAAAAATAGCATATGCGGATGATCATTTAAAGTGGTCACAAAAATAAAATTTAAGAGTCTGTTTCTTTTTTCTTTAGTACTAGTTCCTTTTCTTTTTGCTATACAGTACCAGAGCGCACCCAAGTAACTCCAGTACAAAACCCATTCTAATTCCTGTATTTTAAAATTAAACCCTCACGCATGGTCTCAGTGTATTTAAATCACAGTCAGTGCAGGGTATGAAAGAAGATTGTTACATTAACTTCCCTCTAAAGCATTTGTAGAGTCATCCAAATACTTGGAAGGTTTTTAATACTCTAAGACTCCTTGTACATATCTAGTAACAGTGTCTTCTGTTTTTAATGCTGGTTGGCTATCAACTCAATCTCTCAATGTAATTTCTCAAACTCTTTGACTACTTATGTTGTACATTTTTACTTTCATGTTCCTTTCTTCATTTATAGTGTGAGACAGAAGTATTGGGATCACAATGCAAAAAAAAAAAAAAAAAAAAAACACAACAAAAAAACAAGCAAACGGCAAACTTCACCAACACCTCCAAACTGAGAGTCTGTTTATACAAGAACTGCTATGAAAGTAATGCAGTGAGGCAGTGAGTGGTTATATCTAATAAGAAATTAGATATCTACAAAAGACTGGAAGATAGATTTTCACCTGCTAGCCATGGAGAAAACAGATAACTAAACTTCACTGGATATATACCAGTGAATTTTAAGTGATACAAATGCTATTAGAATTATCTAATTTGTCTTCAGCTAGTCTATTTTTCTCTAGGATCCATGTACAGAACAACATAGTAAGATAAGACAATTCTGTCTTCTCTAAAGGATATATCAAAAATAGGTGGCATGAATAATTTTAACAAGGACCTTAGAGAAAACCAACGTGAAGATATTTCAATTTTTCTTTAATATTTAGATTACTAAAGTTAGCTGAGATGAATCCCTGCTCCTTAAGTACTTAACAAAATGTGATGAACGCCTTCAAAACATAATTCAAAACAAAGAAATGCATGTACATGGATACGTGTTAGAATTGCATCTTTAAATAAATTTCTGGGTGAAAACAACATAAAGCACATATTCTGGTAAATAAAACATAGGATAATTCTGCTTTCTTGCCCATAATTCTGGATCTCAAACAACAACAACACAGTTATCTGGGTAAACTCATATTAAAATTGTTGTTGTTGAAGATATTTTATGAGGTCACAGAAGACATGAAAAGCAAAAGGAACATTCATTTCAGAAGAGTGCAAATAAGAAATACTCTAATCTAGAACTTTTTCTATCTATGATTACTATGTAGAGAAGGTGAAAATATTTAGTGTTCTTGTCCTAATTTATTACTGGTGTATGTCGTTCTGTTTAGTTTTTCACTAGATACCTTTAGGTTTAAATTTACTGTAAATCCAAGCTGCTGAAGTAGTCATTGACTGTTTCTCTGAAAACTTACCTACAGAGATCTATGTACACCCTCAGTGCTTACAAGATTGATTTGTAGCTTCAAGCATAAGGCACTTAGAGGGATCTGAAGGTAGGATGGCCAACGGGTGGCACAGTCTTGGTTGACTGAACAGATGATCTGTATGCTCTTCTAGTGCCCCCTGACGGCCAACTCATGAAACTTAGGTAGACGTTTCAGATAATACATGAACCAATTACATATGCATGCAGTTAGGATGACAATAAAAGGTTATTTTTTTTTCCTTTTAATAACCTTAAAAATAGAATTGGCTTTTTTTTCATTTTAAAAGATATTTGTGTGTGAAAAATGAAGAAATAAGAATATGAGGTGACATTTTAGTTAAAAGGAAAAAAAAATCATATATATATATATTTGCTTTGGTATAAGTGCCAAAACTAATGTAAGAGCAAGGGAAACAAAAGGACAAGTTCACCAAACTGGGAGGCAAGAGAGGAGGAAAATATCTCATCAGGACATGTTCATTCAAAATATGGAAAAATCAGATTAGAATTCCTGAATTTACAATAACGGTATCATTTTCCTTTGGTTAGCCGTTTGGCTGTTTGATTTCTATCAATGTTTATTGGCAAAAGGTGATCTGTATATCACTTCTGTTGAAACACCACTATATCATATCTAAAATTAAACGGCTCCCTTAGAAGAAACTCTCTGACAAACTTTCATTTAGACAGTGTGAATAGTCTGTGCAAAGAGGCAAGACTTACAACAGATGCAATTTATCACAGAATACCCTTTAAACTGAAAGAATTTGTTTGTTTGTTTTCCCCAAAATAGATTACATAAAGGAATATTATTATTTAAATTATTGCCTCTTTAGTGTTCTATACACTTCAAGTCTGAATAGCTCTTTTGCTAAGGGCCCAATTGTGCAAATATTATTGCACTGGATTCATTTCACTTTCATGTTCATTTCTCTTTGAAGTCAAATGCATCAGAAAGATGAATGCGAGTAATCATGTTACAGACATTTGGAGAATCAGGTCTTGAATTTAAATGTAGTGAAGTATGTTGATCTGGTCAATCTAGGAAATATTAATTTCTACTTGAAACCCCTAATTTGAAACTCCACTATGGAGGAAATCAAATAAACGACTAAGAGTAAGGCAAATATTTTTTCAGCTCCAAGAGAAATGCTTGAGTCTTTAATACTTCAGTGTCTGCTGAACATCTTCTCCAGCTTTCTTTGACATGAAATAGTTAGGTACATTCCCTAAGAGAACAATACCAAACCAATCACCCAGAGTTTGATGTTCCTTAATTTTTCATTTTGAATCATAGAAAAGCAAGTTGGCTTTTACACTTCTTGATGACATCTAATAATTTCTCATTTAACGAGCAATTGAAATCAGTAGAATTTAATGCAATTTCGTGGCATGATACATTCTTTTTTCTTATTGTCTTCATGGGACTCTTCAAGATATTTAGAGAAGTGAGATGCTTATTGTTCTATAGTGTATCTTATTAGAGGACAACATACATATGTATTCCTTCAGTATTTTAGTCACAGCAATCATACAATATCTACTGTTAAAATTTTCCAATTTTGTTTTTAACTTGCTTTTTACTAATTCATTGAATTTCTCTTATAAATAAACATATAATAAATATATTTAATAATATATGCCTTAAATATAAAAACATTTTTAAAATTGAGAAAAAGTATATGATTTATTGTTTCAATTTATTTTTGCTTTAAGTACTATATACTCATTAAATGCCTCCAAAATGTGTAATTTATACATATAAAATGCAGATCTAGTACATATTTGTGTACATATGTATATAAAACATACATATGTAACTTCTAAGATGCTCATAACTCCTAACATGGAAGTATTGTGGAAAAAAAAATGTAAACATGAATTACATATTGACTTCATCCTCATTCTTTTTATAAATGTTTTTGTTGCTTTTAATGGAAGAGAAAAAAAAATGCTATTTTTGCATAATTCTATTTTCATCTTGTTTTTCTTGTAATTGCTTTTTAGGAAGTGTATGCCTCGCAGTTCTATCAATTGTAGCTTATCTGCAAGAGTTGACTTTGGAAAGCACCTTCCGGTACTGTGACAAGAAATCAGGTGGTGAGAGACATCTGAATTAAATTGAGTAACTTGATGCCCCCATTTAGTAAAACACAGGAATAGATGCGTATTATATATGTATCTGAGCTCTGATGCTGCTGCACAACATCACATCAGCTAATGAAATTTCACATGCAATACAAAACTTGGGAAAGTGTTGGATTTAGAATAACTAAGTTTATTCTAAGTATGGCCAGGAAGCAAAGGGAAATGGTGTGTTCCATTTACAAGGCATTCACTTCACCTAATCTACAGTCTTGTCTTTGGTCATTCCATTCATAAAAGATATTAATTAAAAAAACATTGCTGGGACACACTCAGCAGAGGGCCCATAAGCTGGCTAAGTGCTGGGGCATTTGCACTGTGAAGAAAGACTAAATAAAATGTGGTTGTTGGGCCTATTCAGGCGATTGTTTTTAGGCACCTAATTACAGACACTGCCAAGCGTTTACAGAGAGCTCATCAAGAAGCCAGAGCCAAACTCTCAGTGGTGCAAGGCAGGAAGATAAGAGATGATAGGTATAAGCACAGATTACCAGGTTGATTATATAAGTTGACTATATCCAAGAAAAAATTTTCTTCCAAGAGGACAGACAGTGGAAGAAGGTAACTAGAGAAACTGTGAAGTATTCATTTTCAATGCTTTTCCTCTGCTTTATGCACAAATCCCTAGGCCACCTGGTCTGACTTCTGAGTTGGCCATACCAAGAATCAAACACTGGATTTAGATAATATCCTGAGGTTTCTTCCAGCATTCGTTTTACTATCATCCCGTGAGCCTATGGTATTTATAACATAGTTTTCCTTTCATGAACCTTATAAAATTAGAACTGTTTAAGAATGGACATATGTAGAATAAAAAAGATTAAATAAAATATTATTTTCAGAAATATCATCTGGTACATAAGTTCCATGCTGTTTTTTTTTTTTGTTGTTGTTTTTGTTGTTTGTTTGTTTTTGTTTTTTTTTTGTGCATGTGTTGTTTTTTTGTTTGTTTTTTATTTGTTTGTTTTGCCAGTGATCCCATTTGCTTTGTGCTGCTTGAGAATGTTATTCCTTATTCTTTATGTCTTTCTTTGAAGATAAGTAGAGAGATTTTATTCCTTCAAAAGACTTCCTAACATCACAGTCATTTTTTTGTAATTACTATACTCATCATGTAAGGCTTATGCTGGAAATAGAATAGAATATTAAACCCTCAGAACTGTAGGGATAAACTGATATATTCCCTAAGAAATGTGGGTAAATTTATGCAGGAGTTAGTATGCACATGCTGTAAGGATTATGTTGATTTACAATGTATAGCTTTGCTAGAAAAGTATCTACTTTCAGGGAAAGAACTATCAGTGAAATAAATAAATTTCATTATAAAGAAGCATTTTGAAAAGATATAACTAATTACAGTTTATCAAAATTTTAAAACAGAACAATAGGACATGATTTCCTTCAAAAATTCTTTCAAATTATTAATCTAGATAAATTTTATAGCAGCATGGACCAGGTGGAAGAATTTGAGCAAAAGTTATAAATAATTGATTCAACAACCTTGTGTTGAGCAAAAAGCTTCTATCAATGAAGTTCTAAGAGATTTCATCTATGCAAATATTCTTAAAAGGATTACAGTAACAAGAAAGACGAAGTGAGCTCCTTATCAGCATTATATTTTAATGATAACAAACGACTGAGTACTGATAGAAAATGGAACAGATTATACAAATTATTTGAGAACTGTAGAGAGGAACGAAGAGAGCATTTGTATATTGAATTTTTATTTGTATTTGTTCCTGAGTTTAAAATATTCATAAGTTTATCGACAATGCAGATTAAAAAAGAACAGATAAAAATAAGAACTTAAGAACAGATTTATGAGTTATACAGCTAAATCCCAAGGCATCTTCATTTTGATTTCTTAACAGAAGTATTTATCTAACATTGTCATCCATAATGTATTGAGGTAAAATTAAAATCAAACCACAGATAGTTTATGAATTTCTAAGATTAGTGAACAATTTTTCTTCTGGCATGGGGAAATGTTTCCATTATTTATTTACAAAAATTGAATTTCTAAGACCCCTATCTTAGAAAGCACTAACACTGTTTACTGTTGCATGCACAGATACAGAAACAATCTTTTATTATTAGTAGGAAATGTACTTTTAATTTCTAATGTTCTTGCGTTAATTGTCAACCTTCTATTTAAGCTGAATTTCTAATGAAGAAATGAAAATTGATGAAAGCAATCCAAAGATTTGTTATTAGCCAAGTAATACAGACAAAAGAAAATGTCTAGAAATTTAAGTTTAAAACACAGCTAAACATGAATCCTTAATTACTTTCAATGTCTTAGAACATATCAGTCTGTTAATATCACAATGAAAATACAAAGTTTTCATGGTGACACAGCAGGATGTACAAGTACCATTAAACAATGCAGGTTGAGGGAGGAGAATGAGGGAGAAACAGAAGAGAAACAGGTGCAAAATGGACAAGCCACATGTAAAACAGGGTCCATCAGAACTTTTGCCTGACCATCTCCTTTTGTCTTACCTTCTTATTAAATCCTTCTTTAGCCATATCTCTTTGTAATCATACTCTCTGTCCTGTGTCTGAGTATTGCAGTGATGAGGTGCCAGCTACAGATGAGACCAGTGTGGCTAAATTTAGTGACATCTTCTGGAGCCTACAGCGTAGGCATCTCTAGCCCACAGTGCCAGTGATTGAAGCCAGTGGGGTCTCACTATCAGCTACAGAATAAGCATGGTCTTTGAACTCCTGCCACTGGGACAAAGGTGGTATGCATCCTCAGAATCAACTTCTGGGCTCTAGGCAAGCATGTCAAGAAGACAGAGTGTCTCAGTAATTACTGAGGGGATCTGTGAATGTGGAGTGCCTGTCAGATGAACGTGTGCCTGTGTGTAAGTGAGAATCAAAACCAGGCATTTATCAAGACATTTAATGCTACACCATGTTTTTCAATTGTTTGAACTTTCCAAGAGTTCAAAATCACAATACCTGTCATGACAACTGTCTCAAGGCCGGGGGAAATGATTAACAAAATCAAGAAGGTCATTCATTTGCTTAAATCAAGGAGGTACTCAAACACTTCCATAACCTCAGACCTGACACTAGATCTCTCTGGTGTCTATTAGTACCAGTCCATTGTTTCCAGTCATTAATTTAGAAATTACACAAAAACTTCGGAGGATCCTGTATAAAAGCATCTGACCTAGATTATAAGTCATAATTCTGGAATATCTACTCCATATTTACAGATACTAAAGATGTATACAAAGGCCTCTTTTGTCCCAAACCTCAAGGTGGGGGAAAACAAAAACAAAAAAAAACACACATATGCAATGTTTGGATTTCTCTCCATCTGAAAGTGTGGGGTTTTTTTTGTTTTGTTTTAATATTTTGTCATAGGGTATTCACTTTCTGTATTCTATTGCCTTCTGGAAAGAACTGAAGACTGTATCTCATCTCTAATTTAAACTGCACTTTCTTTCTTGCACTTGAGAAGGGCAATTTTACATACTTTAACAAGTTCTTGCTTTAGCATCTACAAAACAATTTCCTAAGAACATGCAACTTCTAGCTTTTATTGCGCTATTTCTTCACACCCTCTACACTTTTCTTTGGGATCTTGATAATATAGCTATACACTTTTTCACTCATGTAAAATGTATTTATCCTAATACTCCTGAAACTCTGCTCTTTTTCGTGTTTCTAGTTTCGAAGGAAACTGTCCTATTTATCACCTCCAATGAGTCTTTAAAATTAGAGATCTTTTTTATTATTATCTTCTCATGTGGCTTTCTTTTCACTACTCTTAGCATTTATTTTTCTAATACATTGACTAGTGAACTACTGAGTATTTAAGAATTGTATTAATTATACTGAAATATCTTTTTTTTTCCCAAACATTTACTGTTGCTTTTGCAAAAAGCATCCTTGAATTAACAGTCCCCATTTTTCCTCAAAATGTTCACAAGGCAATCAGATCTTTATAGTTTTTGTGTCCTTCATTTAGCAAATGGAACACTTTGCATTCACTTACATGAAAAAAACAAACAAACAAACAAAAAAAAAAAACACAGCAAGTAAGGGGAAAGTACTCTAGAGTTCAACGGTAGTACTCAGACTCAGTCCTTATTTCAGATATATTTTCTGATCTTATTTCATGTAAAGACTGTAAAGGTATTTTTAGATTACACAGAACTCAGTATTACAAGCTTTTAATTTGCAATGAGTTTATATCCATTAATTTAATTTCAAGTCTAGTATCAAGTCTGTACAGACTTTTTCTGATCACAGTCATGAATCTGTCTTTCAAAATGAGCAGAATTATTGTAATGCTGTAATGTGATGGAAAGTACAGCAATAATAGTGGAATGGCACAAGCCTATACTGCAGCAAATGAGAATAAGCCCAAAGGCAGCAGCTATGGGTAAAAGACAAAAGAAGAAAAAGTGCTTACCTTTGGAAGTCCTCTAGTAGGTACAAACCTCCAGCAAAACACAGCTGAGTTTACTGCCAACCTTTAAATGAGGTCTGGGAAGGGGTGCATTGCATTGCATGCACCTGTGCTCCTTTGAGTTGGCCCTGCCTTCCTGCAAGGTGCTCAATCACTGCTTCAGGCACCGACTTAGCATTTCCAGTACAGTTTATGTTCTTTCTCCAGTTGCCAACTCATTATGCATACATATAGGCACAGATTCTCAATTATTTTATATAAGAGTTGCTGGGCCATGAAAAATGAGACCTAAACAGAAACAAATAAGCACTATCAAGCTAACAGAAATAATATTGTTCCTGTACTTTTCATCCTCCATTTCTAATCTTTAACTCTGTTGTTTCTTTCCTCATCTCTGATGGAATGGAGAAACAAAACACTACTTTTAATCACTCCTTGCAATTTAGGTTCTTACAATATTCGGATCTATAATTTCTACTGTCACGTGTATTTACCCGTATCAATTGATGATTTTCTTTTGTTAATATCCATAACTGCCAGGAGAAAAAAAAATCATATTTTTTCTCCCTTATGGTTTGTTGAAACCAGCATCCTTGTTCAGGGGTCTTAAAATTTAAATTTAAATTGTAAAGATGATTTTTTTACTTAAGTCAAAAATTTACATGCAGAGTAGCTATTCCTTCCACTGTGGAAGGAAGATTTGTTTAAAAAAACTGAAAACCCCTTGCCAAACTTTTTCATTCTACTATAGAACAAAATTATTATCTTGATTATTCATTATTCCAAAGTGATATTTCATTAGTCCAAAAGGCTTTCTTTTTTCTCCATATAATATTGCACGCTATTTTGAATACTGAATAAGGATTTACACTCCAAGGATTTAAACTAATCACTATGTTTAGAAGGATAGTGAAGACAAAATCCTTGCTCCTTTAAAACTGTTGCTTGGAATTCTGCCTTACTGGTTTGGAGGACTATATTAATAAATATTTAAGTGAGTGTTTAAATATTTTAATAATATTGAAATCATTTTTACAAGACATAGAAAGATGAAAGAAAGCTGCTGAAATTTCCTCTGATATGATAATTGCTTTACAATTTCCTCATTCACATGGGATCATTATGATCATTTATTTTCACCTTCTGCACAGAACTACTCACAGAAATCCAGTCTTATCTTACAGGTTGCAAGTAGTGACTAACTTCAACTATCCCTTATGAAATTGTAAAAAACCTTAAAAAAACACACAACCTTCTGAAATAGATATATTCTATGATTCTACTATTGTTTCAAATAAAAAATGCTATAGTTCTGCTTACATGGCCATGCACTTAAATCATTTGCAAAAGAAAAGCAAACAAAACTTGGAAAGAAAATATTTTATAGATTAACTGAAATTCTTACTTTTTCATTAAGGATACAATTGCTTCCTTCTCTTGGAAAACTACTACTAGGAAGGGAAAAGACATTTATCCCAATACAACCAAAACCATTATTGACATCACAGTGAATGCCCCTTCCAGAATAAACTGGGCAGCATGTCAGCATGTCCTCAGTCACAACTAATAAGCTTTGACTTCCTTCATTGCTCTGTTAATCTTTTTTTTTTCTTCTTCCTTTCCTTTCCTTTCCTTTCCTTTCCTTTCCTTTCCTTTCCTTT
>JAPSGF010000002.1:2048939-2077195 GCA_035772895.1 Perdix hodgsoniae | reverse complement strand
AGAGGTGAAATCAGAAAGGCAAAAGACCAGCTTGAATTTAACGTGGCCACTGGGGTGAAAAGGAATAAGAAACTCTTATATAAATACATTAACAGTAAGAGGAGGACAAAGGGGAATATCCACTCTTTGCTGAATGAGGCTGGGAATGTGACCAGTGAGGATAAGGAAAAGGCGGAGGTTCTGAATGCCTTCTTTATGTCTGTCTTTAAAAGTCAGACCAGTTATCCTCAGGGTACTCCTCTCTCTGACCTGGTAGTCTCAGCTAGGGAGCACACTAACCCCCCTGTGATTCTGGAAGAAACAGTCAGAGACCTACTACTCCAACTGGACTGCCACAAGTCTCTAGTGTCAGATGAGATCCACCCAAGAGTGCTGAGGGAACTGGCGGAGGTGATAGCCGAGCCACTTTCCATCATCTATCAGTGTTCCTTGTTGACTGGTGAGGTCCCGGAAGACTGGAGGCTTGCCAATGTGATCCCATTTACAAGAAAGGTTGTAAGGAGGATCCGGGGGACTACAGGCCTGTTAGCCTGACCTTGGTGCCAGGGAAGGTTATGGAGCAGATTGTCTTGAGGGAGATCGTGTGGCATGTGCGGGATGACTGGGGGATTAGGCCTAGCCAGCATGGGTTCATGAAGGGCAGGTCCTGTTTGACCAACCTGATCTCCTTCTATGATCTAGTGACACATCTGGTGGATAAGGGAAAGGCTGCTGATGTGGTCTACCTAGACTTCAGCAAAGCCTTTGACACTGTCTTCCACAGTATTCTCCTGCAGAAGCTGGCAGCCCCAGGCTTCATGAGTACACTCTTGGCTGGGTAAGGAGCTGGCTGGAGGACTGGGCTCAGAGAGTGGTAGTGAATGGAGTTAAATCCAGCTGGCGACCAGCCATGAGTGGTGTTCCCCAGGGGTCGGTGCTGGGACCTGTCCTCTTCGATATCTTTATTGATGACCTGGATGAGGGCATCAAGTGCACCCTCAGTAAATTCTTACTCAGAGTCCCTTACTGAAGTCTAGGTAGACTACATCAGCAGTCTTTCCCTCATCTACCAGTCTGGTCACCCAGTCATAGAAGGAGATGAGGTTGGTCAAGCATAACCTGCCTTTCATGAACCCATGCTGGCTGGGCCTGATCCCCTGGACACCCTACACATGCCGTGTGATCTCACCCCAGGTGATTTGCTCCATTACTTTCCCCGGTACTGAGGTCAGGCTAACAGGCCTATAGTTCCCCGGATCTTCCTTATGGCCCTTCTTGAAGATGGGAGTCACATCAGCAAGCCTCCAATCCCCTGGGACCTCTCCAGTAAACATGGATCTCTGATAGATGGCCGAGAGTGGCTCGGCAATCACCCCCACCAGCTCCCTCAGCACCCAAGGGTGTAGGCCATCCGGTCCCATGGACACTTTGCAAGGTATAAAAGGGGGGAAGTTTAAAGGATCAAAACTGGTCAGCTACACTGATTTATGAGAGCATTTCAGAATGTAGGAATGTTTATTCCAGTAGGGTTATGTGACTGAGGACTTCTTTAAGGGAGATAAACACAAGAAACAAAACCTATCAGTCACAATAATTACAGAATCACAGAATCACAGAATGATCCGGGTTGGAAGGGACCTCAAGGATCACGTAGTTCCAACCCCCCTGCCTAGCAGGGCCACCAAACATACACCTTTACTAGATCAGGTTGCCCAGAGCCCTGTCCAACCTGGTCTTGAACACCTCCAAGGACGGGGCATCCACAACCTCCCTGGGCAGCCTATTCCAGGACCCAACCACTCTCCTAGTAAAGAACTTCCCCCTAACATCCAACCTAAATCTTCCCTCTCTTAACTTAAAACCATTTCCCCTAGTCCTGCTATTATCAGCCCTTTCGAAGAGTTTACACCCCTCCTGGGAGTAAGTTCCCTTCAGGTATTGAAAGGCTGCAATGAGGTCACCCCGCAACCTTCTCTTCTCCAGGCTGAACAAACCCAACTCCCTCAGCCTGTCCTCGTAGGGGAGGTGCTCCAGTCCCCTGATCATCTTTGTGGCCCTCCTCTGGACCCTTTCCAAAATCTCCATGTCTTTTTTGTGGTGAGGGCTCCACACCTGGACACAGTACTCCAGATGGGGCCTCACAAGAGCCGAGTAGAAAGGGACAATCACCTCCCTATCCCTGCTGACCACCCCTCTCCTGATGGAGCCCAGGATCCCATTTGCTTTCCGGGCTGCCAGAGCGCACTGCTGACTCATGTTAAGCTTCTCATCTATCAGGACCCCTAGATCTTTCTCTGCCGAGCTGCTTTCAAGGACAACTCCTCCCAGCCTTTACAGGTGCCTGGGGTTCTTCCGGCCCAAGTGCAAAACCTTGCACTTTGCCGTGTTGAACCTCATCAGGTTCACCCGAGCCCAGCTTTCCAGCCTGTCAAGGTCCCTCTGAATGGCATCTGTTCCCTCCGCCGTATCGACCGCACCACTCAGCTTGGTGTCATCAGCAAACTTGCTGAGGGTGCACTCCATTCCCTCATCGATGTCATTAATAAAGATGTTAAAGAGCACCGGTCCCAAGACAGACCCTTGAGGGACACCGCTCGTTACCGGCCTCCACCTGGACATAGAGCCATTGACCACCACCCTCTGTCTGCGGCCTTTCAACCAATTGCTTATCCATCTAGTTGTCCACCCATCAAATCCACTTCCCTCCAATTTGGAGATGAGGATGTGATGGGGGACCATGTCAAAGGCCTTGCTCAGGTCCAGGTAAATGACATCGATCGCCTTCCCTTCGTCCACCAATGCCGTCACTCCATCATAGAAGGCCACAAGATTAGTTAAGCATGACCTTCCCCTGGTGAAGCCATGCTGGCTGTCTAGGATCACGTGCTCGTTCTTTATGTGATCAAGCATGTTGTCCAGGAGGATCTGTTCCATAATCTTCCCAGGCATGGAGGTGAGACTCACCGGCCTGTAGTTACCCGGGTCCTCCCTGCTCCCCTTCTTGTAAATGGGAGTGACGTGACCCTTCCTCCAATCATCCGGGACCTCACCTGACAGCCACGACTTCTCAAATATGATGGAGAGCGGCTCAGCAACCACCTCAGCCAGCTCCTTCAGGACCCTGGGATGCACGCCATCTGGCCCCATAGACTTATACTCATTCAGTTTAAGGAGGCACTCTCGGACTTGCTCTACCCTTACAGTGGGGAGGGATTTACCTCCTTGGTCCCCACATAGAGGTATGGGGGTGCAAGACTTAGGGACGTGATAGAGACTAGAATCCTGGCCACCAGTGAAGACCGAGGTGAAGAACTCATTCAGCACCTCAGCTTTCTCTTCATCTGTTGAAGCCATTTCTCCTTTTAAATTTACCAAAGTAGGTACGCCCGTTTTGGCCTGTCTCTTCTGGCCAATGTACCTGTAGAAGTTTTTCTTATTGTTTTTCACATCCCTTGCCAAGTTCAGTTCTGCCTGCGCCTTGGCTTCCCTGATCCTACGTCTGCAAGTCCGGACGGCATCCCTGTACTCTTCCCAGGTGACACAGCCTTGTTTCCAGAGCTTGTACACCCCTTTCTTCGCCCTCAGTTCTCTCAGCAGGTCCTTGCTGAGCCATGCCGGTTTCCTACCTCGCCTGCCCACTTTCTTATTCAGAGGAATGGAGACCTCTTGTGCTTCCAGGAGGGCATCCTTGAAGAGCAGCCAGCTCTCCTCAACATCCTTGTCTTTGAGGGCAGTGCGCCAGGGGATCTTGGCCAGCATTCCATTGAGTAGCTTGAAGTCTGCTCTTCTAAAGTTTAGCGTCCTGGTCCTGCTCTTTGCCAGGCCCACATCGCTTGAGATCACAAACTCAACCAGGGCATGATCGCTGGATCCCAGGCATCCTCCAACCTTGACGCCTTTGATGATCTCCTCAGCGTTGGTGAGCAGCAGGTCCAGCAACGCTTGACCTCTGGTCGGTCTGTCCAATACCTGAACCAGAAAGCTATCATCAATGGATTCCAAGAGCCTTCTGGAGCTCTTGCAGCTCGCCGTGTAGTTTTTCCAACAAATGTCTGGATGGTTGAAGTCCCCCACCAGGACAAGAGCCCGTGAGCCAGACGCCTCACGCATCTGGAGCAAGAAAGCCTCATCAGCAGCCTCCCCTTGATCAGGTGGCCTGTAGTATACCCCCAATACCAGCTGACCTTTATTAGTCCCATCTCTAATCCTAACCCACAGGCTCTCAACCTGTTCTTGACTGTTTCTCATGGGGAGCTCCTCACAGTTTATCCAATCTCTGACATAGAGAGCGACTCCCCCACCCTTCCTACCTCGCCTATCTCTCCTAAGTAGTCTATAGCCGTCGATGGCAGTATCACAATTGTGGGAGTCATCCCACCATGTTTCTGTGATAGCAACAATGTCATAACTTTCAGAGTGCATCACAGTTTCCAGTTCCTCCTGCTTATTACTCAGGCTCCGTGCATTAGTATAAAGGCACTTCAGCTGGGCTGTCCGTCTCACCACCTTCATAAGCGATCCAGGATCCGCTAGAAAAGCAGCATCCCCAGCATCCCCCTGCCCTACTCCCTCCTTTTGGACTCTGCCATCATTGCCCATGGAGTTTGGTACAATCCCTCGAATGAACCGTTCAACCCCAGTAGCCCTTATTTTGCCCCCTTAGTGGGCTAACAAGATGCAGACATCACTTCCAGGATAAATGAACGTTGCAATTGATAAGATTGTTAGCTGGGAGGGTGCAGAAAAAGCAGAGCACTATGAATCTGTAGTGAGTATGCAGAGTCAAAGAGGAGCAGATGAACAAAGACAGAAAAGAAGAAAAGGCTAGAATAGGGCCATACACACATTAAAAAAAAAAAAAAAAAAAAAAAAAAAAAAAAAGGCCACTCAGTAAAGCCTGATTACTGCAGATTGTTCTATCTTCTTATATCTTTCTCTCATTAAATCCTTTTCCTAATCATCTCTCTGCGTATTTTCTCTCTCTCCTGTGTGTATGTAAGCTGCGAGGATTAAGTGCCAGTTACTGGAGAGACCTGGATGTGGGTGAATGAACCTCAGCACCAGCTACTTGAGTCAGGATGGGGAAGTGCTCCAGTCTGTGGTGCAAGTTACTGGAGTGAGTGTAAAGATCTCAGCATCAGGTGCTGGTGGTATCTGTGTGTGTGTGAGTGGAACTGGTGCCAACTACATAAGTGAAGCTGGGGTTGTAATCTTGAAGGATTTGGTGCCAGCTACTGAAGCTGGTGAGGATTCTAGTGTCAGTACTCAGAGGAGCTGTAAATCTGTATCCAAAAGAGTCTTAAGGACTTTGAGCTTGGTGTTCTGGGAAGAGCAACATCAGCAAACTGGGTGCTAGATACTGGAGTTATGTGCCCCTAACATGTGATGTTTGTTACTGGAGTGCATAAAGTTCCCTACTCCCATCACCAGAGCAGGAGTGGAATGTGCTCCCAAACCAGTCACCGGAATGGAATTGGTGGGACTGCAGGCATGCATGTGCAAGACTTGGAAGTATAAATGTCAGCTGCTGAGCAGGGGGCAGTGTGAGTGAATTTAGTGACACTTACTGAAGTCAGATCAGGTGCAGTCACCTATGGACTGTGGTGCCAGCTACTAGAGTGAGTGTCTTAGCAGTATTAGTTGGAATGGCCATAGTCCTCTGCATCCAAACATGGCCCTATATACTTTGAGTCCAGAGTCCCAGCTACTGTGGGAGCAAGAACAAGTGAAATGAATGACAGCTATTAGAATCAGAACTGGGGTGGAGGCACCTCCAACCTCTGACAACAGATACTAGAGTGAGTGCAGGTCCTAGTATATATTTTTGGAGAGTTCTGCTGGACTTATAGAAAGCCCCACAGACTCTCAGAGACCACTCCTGTTCTGATCAGGGTGAGCAAACTGAGTGCCAGCTACTGGAGCTAAACAAGGAGTGTAGGTGCCCCTGACCTGTGGTCAGTTTCTAGGGAACTCCATCATGACTGAGGCAAGCGTGAGTCTTTTGAGCAATAGATCTTGTACCTGATGGTGGCTGCTGAAAAGGCAGCAAGTAACCTGGATGTTCCCTAACTTGATTTGGCTGTGGAGGCGTGCATGTGTACACCGTAGCAAACTTAAAGCTGGATCACCTGATGAATAGCAGTGGCCTCAGGACCAGGGCATGGTATTAATCAGGCAGTAAGCCTGTGATAGTATATCCAGGGGGAAATGTGAATGTGATGTGCATGAGGGACAAATGGGTACATTTGCAGCAGGATTCAAGCTGGACCAGTGGGCAAACAGGTGAACTACACAGTAGGTAAGAGGATGCAGGATGCATGCAAGTGTTCAGGGCAGACATGAAAGTAGTTGAAGGAGTGTCAGCAGTTTACGGGCAGGTTTGGACCAGTTCTGTGACTAGCAGGGCAGAGGGATCTGCAGATCTGCTCCTCTGGAAAGGGGAAACAGGGGACCCCAAAATAATTGAAACAGTGGCAACAATCTGGGGTGAAACAAACCAATTTACTAAATATAGTATTAGCAAAATATAATGAGAGAGAGAGTATGTGAAAGGTGGATAGGCCCCACCACAATGCTGAGGTGAGAAGTGCAGTCCAGTTGAGCCAATGAAGAAAAGTAGATGGAGAAGAGCAGACAGAGAAGCGCAGGTGAAGAAGAGAACATCAGGTGACCTTGCCAGAAGTTACATCTCCTTGCTGACCACAAAGCCCTCTGGGGAATGTAGTTGTTGTTCTCCTCCAGACAGGCACCTGGAACTTGAGCATCAACAGTCAAATCCCCAGTGCATTACATGATGTTATGATGTGGAATACGGATAACCAAAAATCATAAAACCATGACAAGGAGCTGGGCAGGGGGTGCTGGAGAAACAAAAAGACCATGCCAAGAAAATTTACAAATATGAGTTTGCTTATGAACTAGAAGAGTATTGTGTGCATGGTTTCACTATTTAACTTAATCTACCAGTCAGAGAGAAGGAAGAGGTCTTGGCTGTATCTACTTACATGAGTACTATAAGTGTTGCTGTATACGTACGGCCTTTTGCTCAGGCAGCCCTCATGACTGGTCATGTCAGCATTCTCTCTTCAAGTATCTGTATCTCAGGATTACTTGATCATTCTTGCTACTGGGTTAATCACCAAAGGGGAAAGCAGCTACATCCTCTGCTCAGGCAGAGACCCTAGATTCCTTGGCTGGGTCACAGTGGCTGGACAAGAACAAATGTGCTACAAATGCAGCTGAATGCTCTTGTGTTTTACTTCAACAGAAATATTCTGTTCAATCATGAAAAATTCTAACAAAGATGAGTTCTTCTGGAACTTAGCTGAAAGTAGCTACAAAATATCTTTTGAAGATGTCAAATGTGAAATACCTTCAAAATTGAGAAATTATTGTCTGCAGAAAAAGGAAAAAGTCAACCGTTAGTATATTTTATCTTTTTTTCTCATGTGAGGGACTTACCACATTATTGTAGCTGTCAGATCAAAATAAGTTTCTGTAAGCAACAAGCCGGAACAAATAGAGGGAAGAAGTCAAAACTTCAAAGAGTGATGAAGAGTTTTTTTGGTTTTTTTTTTCCAGGAAAGTTCTATGTCAACACTGTAGCCACCAAATAATTGTATTTAAGACACAAGACATAGAGCAGAAAGATTTTATGCTAATTAAAAAAAAAATAATCCATTTGGTTAAGCAGTACTCTGTTACAAAGAAGTTATAATTAGTGTTATTTAATACAGTCCACCACACAGCTGTAAAAGAACATTACTCCTCACCAGCAGATAGTGAAATTCACCCCTAGGGTGGTGTTGGTTTATTACCATGATTTTTGTAGTTAAGGGAACAAGCATTTATAATTCTAAAAAGTAATAATAAAATCAAGTTTTTTAACCCTAGAATACATAACATTTTCCCTCTAGAAATATATTTGAAATTTATCTTTGGTAATCTTTCTCTGAAAGATAAAGTAATTTAGGATTACTCTCTGGTAACACTAGATATGGCTAAGTAACAAAAAGTGTATTTTAATTACTTTCGTAATTGTGAGACTTAAGAATATCATAAGACTGTGCCAACCAGCATTTGGATTATGAGTTGAACTGAACAAGAGAAAATGTGAGTAAATCAGTTGCAGTTCAGGAACTTGATAACCCAGCACAGATACTGTTCATATATTTGTTTCTTCTATCACTGGAGAATGAGTGCACATTTCATCCTTTCTCATGACCTAAGAAACATAAGCAGTACAATAATGTTAAAAGAATGAAAAGGTGAACAAAGTTATATTAGTTAGAACTAATAAATATTAAGTGACTATTTAAAGATATGAAGGCCTGGTGTGAAGGTGGCTGGAAAAGAGATGCTCTGCTTCAAAGGCGCTGACTTCCATTCCTTAAGGAAACAGAACAATCAGTTGTTCTATGCTGTGGACAAAGGACACAATTCTCTATTTTTGAAGGACTTTGACTATTTAGTGTTGTCATAAAATCTTTACAATTGTGTCCATTCTGATTAAAGAGACATGTACAGATACATACAAAAGAGTAATAACCTGACATCTGAAAATATAATCAAGTTTCTATCTATTAGTAGCCATGCTATGTTTCATTCAATTCAATTGTGATTTTAAAATCAGTTTGGATTTCTTTAAGAGATAACACATGATTTTTGGTGATATAATTACTGTGAAAGAACAACTTCTCACAATACTTTTTTCATTACATTAGAAAGGAAAAATACAATAGATTGATACACTAAACTGTTGGGAAACAGGCAGGCTAAATCATTCAAGTTTCTTTTTTGTTGTTTTTTTGTGTTTTTTTTTTTTTGCCTTTCTTGAAAAAATTTTCATGTAATAAAATTAAAAGAAATAAAAAATGTGCAGTATTTGAAATGTTCAGATGCAGACAACCATTGTAAAAAAACCTGAAATCATTGAAATCCATTCCTGGCCACAATGAACCACGAACATGTGATTTTTTGTTTTAAATTTACTTTTTATTGAACTAATCAACTTTTTCAACAAGATATTGCAGTAATTCATAATAATTAAACTTGTTCCTGTTTAAATATTTACTTGAATTTTAAAATCAATTCAAAGTCTTTGAGAGGTTCTGAGTACATTAACTTTTACTGTCATATAATACATTACAGAAAACACAAATGAGCAAGCAAACAACAGACTCTTCTGTGTCAACAAGAACCACCTATCACATACACATTAATGATGGAGATAGTATTTTCCACTCAGTATGCACTGAGGCATAATGAATTTAGGGCACAAAACTGAAATGTATTTTCCTCTGGAAAACATAATCATTTAAACAACCATTGATTTGTTACCTGGTGTATTGACTCTTCACAATGAGTTTCTTCTGAGCCAACTCATATTTCAGATAATAAATGGACAAAGAAAAAAAACACACAAAGTGACGCATCAATTTCTTTTAATGGAACACTATTCTTATTGAATTCTGAAGTTTGTTAGGTGATGAACAAGAATCAGAAAAATATGTTAATTTGCTGTTCAATAATTACAAATTATATTAATGCATATATTATTTTTTAAATTATTTTCATGATTTATGTAGCCTACTTATCAAGAATAAATAGCTTTCCACTTTTAGGTATATAAAAATACATAAAAGTAGCACTTTGATATATGTTGTATTCCTCCCAGTTTTAGGAACATGTGCACTTCTTAAATATATCTCATTAATGCTTTTAAAAATTTTTCATTTCAAATAGTTTCTTTATTGGTAGTGATTTTTAGAGTAGGGATTTTCTAGAGTTATATATAATCTTAATACTTAATCATCATATATGAATAGTTCTCTTCCAAAAATTATGAAAAAACATTGCGATTTTTAGCAATCTTTATCTATTAGATAATCTATTAATCTACTAGAGAAATCTGTCTCTGGGAGAAGCTTTCTGCCTCCTTTGATGAGTGGTCTAAGTAACATAGCTTAGAATCCTAACTAAAAATTAAAAATGGACAAAATTAAATATCCAGTGAAGATTCAGAATCAGATTTTCCTTTCACTTGTTTTCGTTACTAATTCATACATCAGATTACACTGACAGACAATAAGACTAAGGATGCACAGAATATCAATCAACATTATGCAAAGCCTCCACTATAAAGCACATGGGAAACAACTCAAGATCTCAAAATATTTACAATTTTTCCTTGCATCAAAATACGGTTGTAGCCTGACCTCAGCACACATGCAATGAACTCACTATTATCTATAATTTAAATCCAATTAAAAAAAAACAAACTATAAGCAAATGTACAAACTTTCATACAATGTGTGCATTTGTGCACAAGCTCAAATAATATTTGGGTTCAGAAGCAACTGTTTGCTGCCACTTTCAGAGTTTTCCAGGTAAAATTAGTGCAACTTGCATGTTACTCTATACATTATTAAAAAACCCACAACTCATTAGGCTGCTCTGGAGGAAGCGATCTTTGAGTCTATGAAGCACCTTGCCTAAAGCTCAAACTAAGTTCAGATTTGCTCATACTTGCAAGTTTGAGTACAGATATCAGGAAATGTTTCTTTCTGAGATGAAAATAACATTCAAAACAGGATAAGGAGATACTTCAAGCTATTAAATATTTCCTAATTCAAGTTTCTTTCTATCTTTTCACATTTTTATTTGTTTTCCAAAGATCTTTCTCTATCTCTTCCTAAAATCTTGTGCTGTTCCTTTCTTTCTTCTTTCTAGATACTCTTCTGAGTGTTCTCTCTCTGGCTGTGCATTTTGCCCTGCTGCTACTTCTTTTGAAGTCAGTAGCAAATCTCTTATTGATTTCAGTGTGTGGAAGATCAGTTTTCACTCTTTTACTTCTCTCCACTTTACCATCCCTAATAGCTGATAGCAAAATCCCACTGACTGCAGCTCTGATCTCTGAAGTGCTGGTACGCTGTGCTTTTGAGTTTTGATCCCAGTCAGATCACTTTTTTTTCCTGACAGCCAGAACTGTATCAAAATAGAAGCTCTAATATTAGAATAAAAAACAAGGAAACAAAAAATACCATAGGAAGAAAAAGGGATAAGCTGTTTCAGAATTTTCAGTTAACGCTATTAATATTTCTTATGCCACATGATCTCTGTTCTCATCTGCTTACCTTCTTTCAGGCATCATGATCCTGGCATTCGCCGATTCCACCCAGTCAGTAAGACAAGCTGAAAAGGAGGCAGAGCAAGCACCTCTTCCACTTAGGACATGGAATTTCTTCACCAATTATCTCCTAAAATGCAGTTGTGTAATTTGGGGATATTTAAATTTATATAATTTATATCAATAGAAAATATAAGAGCCACACCATCACTGATAACAATTTACTTTCACAAATATTAAAGAAAACATATTACATTCTGCTTGATACCTTCCTTAAGAATTTTTTTTAAATTTAGTTATCACAAGGAAAAACGTTATCATTAAATGTATTTTTTACCTTAGCTTAATGACAGATGGGCTAGTTTTGTCACATGCATGAGACCTGAATGCCCTGGGTTTAAACCTAAATTTGATTTTATTTGCTTGCAGTTCTATATGCTTGTGTATATAGATACATGGATCTACAAATATGTATGCACACAAATGTAAGAAAGAGACCACAGACAAATGTCCAAGTTGCCCATCATCAGTTGAAAGGTAAAAATAATGTGACAGATTGTGACAGTATTGGAAACTAAAATCAACATATAAATGAAATTTAAGTAGGTTAGATTAGTATGCATTTGTCACAGAGCAAATGTTTCTCTTATGTAGGCATCATTATTATACAATACAGGAAAACATACGAAACAGTTTCAGAAAGATAAAAATAGACATTAAAAATACTCTCACATTAAGATAACTGATTAATAGTCAAGGGCAATTTTAACCACTGAATCTATTACTACAGATTAAATAATGTCAACCGTTGAATTGAATCATCTATATTAAAACCAGTCTTGTTCTACAAAGTCATACTGCTAAGATTAGTAAGAAAATAGGCTCTCAAGCCAATCTGTTAGACTGATACACTTTTTTTCCAGTACTAGTGATGCCCATCTTAAAATGATTTTTTTGTGATGCCCTCAGTTCAAGAACTATGTCAGTGCTTTGTAAATAAAAGAATCCCAAAGTATTTAAACATCATTCAAAAAAATATTTCCACTTAAAGTGATAATTGAAATGCAGGTGGATAAATTTACATTTTCTTTTATTAGAGACACAAAATCCAGCAGATGACATGCAGAAAGCTCAGCTGAAAGATGATTATATTGTAAGACTAAACTTGAACCACTCTGCAGGAGAATATAACACTAGCTAAAATGTCCCATTACTAAAGATAAGAGCGTGTGT
Organism: Perdix hodgsoniae; assembly: GCA_035772895.1. Classification (NCBI taxonomy): domain Eukaryota; kingdom Metazoa; phylum Chordata; class Aves; order Galliformes; family Phasianidae; genus Perdix; species Perdix hodgsoniae. The sequence goes on along the minus strand of JAPSGF010000002.1, from coordinate 2,064,855 downwards.
TTTAAGAGGTTTTAAGTCTAAGTTAGTGGTATTTATCCAAGAAATCCTAAAGCTCTAGAATATTCAGCACATTACATTAAACAAACATATATTATGTCATTTTTATTAATAGTGTAGAAAGCCAAGATTGATAAACAGTGATTGTTGACAGTTTGTTATACCTTCAGTCCTAACTGAATTCACTTTATTGTCAAATGATAGAATTACTCTTTCATGTATCTTCAGATGATTTAATTATGCATGGATTTCACACATGTACTATTATTAATGTTATCTTTTCCAAGACACAGAAAGGGGGGAAAAAACAACAACAACAATTGTTCTTACTTTAAAAGCATCAAGTTATATAATTGACCCCAGATGTCTTTATTTCTTTCCATGAAATCTACAACAAATACAAAGAGCACAACTGCACTCTATTTGACAGGGCAAATTCTCAGCTACAATACACTCTTTTAACATAGTTACATGATTAGCTATGCTTTTTCATGAGCAATGAGCAAGGGACTGCATGCCATACAAAAATCTGCACCAGTGGACATGACCTACTGTTACTTCTGAAACACATCACCCACCAACTCACTGTGCTCAAATCAAGTTTGGTCTCTATAAAGATGCAGCAAGCATCCATGAAATGTCAATGGGTGCCATATTTTCCACATGGGGAAATTAAATTCCACCCCTCTGCTTCATACATACTCCCCTACGAGACAGTTCTGTCATACCACCTGTATGGGAGCTGCTGAATCGCAGCCTGAACCTTTGATTAGTTATCTGAGGCAAGAAATATGTCAGCCCTGGGAGCACAGGTGAAAGTAATTCACCTGTGCTGCAGGAAGGGGTGGAGCCAGGCTCCACCTCTCCAGACCCATTTAAGTGCTGACTGCCAAGAAGGAAGGATCTCTTCTGAGAGATCCACTCCTTTGGCGCCCTTTGCAGTGAGCCCTCTGCATGGGTAAGCATTCCACCTATTTTCTCTTTGTTCCCCTTGTGCCTAACTCTTTATTGGTTTATTTTTGATTATACATCTATTTGACTGTACTTTTCAAATATATTATTTTTTCCTTGATTGTACACCACCCCTCTGCTACCATTTGTCACATAGCAACAAATTCTAATGGAATACTGGCAGGAAAATTTAGCTTCTATTGCTATATTACCAACATCTTCCTCTTATGTTGTGGGCCAACATAAAGTAGGAGGCATTACTCTCAGAGCAACCCTTGTACAATAGGTCATTTATTGAATGATAGTTCACCAAATATAGTCTTTATTGGCAAAGAATTAGTATATAGAAAAAGTCAAGACAAAAAGGCTATTAACTTTAAGAAAGACCTTTGTTTTGGAAGCCTCTGTAGGACAATGCAAGGTAGTTTATTAATGTTCTATACGTTTATACTATATGCCACCTGTGGGAAATAATTCTTAAATGAAAAACTTATGAATCAAGTTGATAACTGAATCTTCACATACATCTTTTGAATAAAATCTGACACTATCTCTTGTGAATTGATTTACCCAAACACTATTTTTACTCACTACTGCCTATTGTTCCTTAAATTATTCTTTGAATCATGACATTCCAAATCTTGCCTACAGGCAAGACTTAGACCTTTGCGTCTAGGAGAGAGTTAGATTTTTTTCTTCAACTTTTGCCACAATTAGGGGAACAAAACTGAATAAAAGAAGATTATAGACATCAGCTGTTAAGATGACTGAGCTATAAATAAAGTACCAGATGCTTTGTTCTTTAACAGAATTTATTTGGCATCTAATTGATTAGATTTTCAGAACTGAAAAATAACACAAGGTAGTAGATATTAGTCGATCAGATCTTCATAATTAAGCACAGCTGTTATGTACAATATACATACATTTTCCTTCATGAGTTTTAGGGACGAATGCTGCCTGAAACTAAATGCTATGATACATATTAGAGTAATACACACAGTTGTAAAGAACTCAACATGAGGTAACCTAACCTTTTGCTTTCATCACTGCAGCTCTATGAAAATCACTAATATGCAGATGCTATCTTAGAAGAAGACATTTTACTGGGTTTCAAATAAAAAGTATTTATAGCATAGGAAAATCTGTAGAAAGCAAATTCTAACATATTAAGCAAGATTCTTAAAATATGCAAGCTATTCAAATTTCCATTGAAATCAAACAGGCATATATATATTTTTTAAAAAAGTAGCTAATTATTTGCAAGTCTAAATAAGTATAACTAGTTTAGATATTAGTTTTAGTATTTATATCCATATCAGCAAGAGGGAGATATAATTTATAGTTTATGTAATAGTTCATCTACACATGACTGCATTGTGCTCCTGGTACTACAATAAGCATCTTTAATATTTTAAGTTGTATTACAAGGTCATTCTGCAGGCAGCTTAACTCCTGAGAATAGCTTCCACACAATATTTTACTGTTACTTTAAAATTAATGAAAGGAAATTCATTTATTAGATCTAGGTGGATAATTAACACCAATCTGTACTTGATTCAAAATTCAAAAGGAAAGATACTCAATATATGTTTATAAACTGTTTTAATTCTAATTATAATATTCTCCTGTCAAAGACATTTGATTATAATCCCAGGTATGAAAGACCAGAAACTAATCATTCAAGTTCAATTGTTTGAGTTCTTCCTTTTTAACCATTAGAAGAGAAACTGTACGGCATAAAAGTAATATAAAGAATGAAGGACGGTAGGAATATTTTTATATCAACACTTGAAAAGGAAAATGCATTCTGATAAATCAAGAGGCTTTTACATACTCACTAATAAATATGCCAAAGTGCAGTTAGTAGCAGGTTTAAACTAAGTTTTTATTTATGGTGATCAAACACTGCAGGTGTTTGCTTTGCAAACAGTATCTAGTTCTTTTTGTGTACAGTTTCTGGAGGCACATAATATTTGCTATTGCAGATAAAGACGTGCAAGAGCTTTAGTATCTTTCACATAACATCACTTTCAGGAGAAGCATTTAATAGAAGTTTCATCTGACAGACTGGATCTATTAGAGTGAGGATACAGACTACTCTGAACTGTTGTTCACCGGTCTCTGAAACACTCCAATATTCCAATAGTAATAATGAATTAGATTTAAAATACATAGTAAAGCCTCTTCAAATTTTAAATTAAATAGATATGGGTTTTATGGAACAAGTTCTAACCTCATACTTTTTTCCTCCTGTTGTATTCATAATGAGCAAGTAGAAATAGGCAAGAAACAATCACAGTGATTTATTCAGCTCCTAGATAGGTTTTTTCCTGCTTTTTTTCAACATTAGCAATAAAAACTTATTACCACAGTGAAGTGCTTGTAGCACAGGTATAATGGACGCTCAATAAAATAAGCAAACAAATAAAATGAATTTCCAAAAATGGATCTTAAAAGGCTTACATGTTGTTTGTAATTTGCTGCCCCGGAATTTCATCATATGAGACTTTCTTTGCTTGACTGCAGATCATTTGTTTCATGTCCAACGTGTGCATTACAATGTATGGTGATTTTTCTGCCAGATTGTGTTTCTTACGGATTTTTACTACTAACCAGAAGTGTATGCTATGAAATAAAATCATACAGATTAAGTGAAGATCTGCATTGCATATTAACTATTTGGATGTTATCTGTAAATCCATGTTATTTAATTATTAAAAACATGCTAAATTATCTAGTCCAGATTAATGATAGATACTGTATAGCTGTTCTATTTGCTTGTTCCAAAGAACAGGGCACTAATGCATACTTCAGGGGTTCAGAGCAGGGATACACATTTACTACATTAGTGCATTAGTCTCCTGTCTGCAACAGTTGAATTTATTTGTTTCAGAGGCATATGTGCTCACTCACTAATCATTTGGAGAAAACAAATCAGATTGTTAATTCTGTTTCCAGAATTCTATCCTTTTACTTCTGTGCTTCCTTTCTATTAACACAGGCATTGAGAAACTTTGTGCCAAGATGAACACCAAGAACAAATGAAAGATGATTCTGCAGTTCATTAAACAGGCAATAAAAGGCAGACTGTGGTAGGCAATAATGAGAAACAAACAAAAAAAAAGCAGATAGTGCTTGTCTTGGTGCAGTACTAGCCACTACTACAATCTTTATACAGCTTTTCAAATTTGTCATAAAGATCTCAAAAATGAAATTTACATTTAAAAAGAATTGGACATTGCTCCCAACATGCTCAATAGCCATAGATGACAAGAAAGTAACTCTCCAACTGTCTCACTCCAATTTATAGGAGGGAGCGGAGGTTCTTTTAATATTACACACACTGCGTGAGATTAAGAAACAACAGTTCAAATGTTGGTCCAACCAGTTTATTATAAATCCTAATCAGGGAGACGGGGAAGGGAAGGAGAGCAATAGAAAACATAGGAACAATGCAAGAATCGTGCAAGGCTGGGATAGTCACTACCAGGATCCAGCAGTGGTCCCACTACACACTGTTTCGAAGGTCCGAGGCAAAAGCAGCAGGAGGGGGAGAGCAGCAGCAGCATAGCTTGCCTTTGGCAGCAAGCCCAAGTAGCAGGAAGAAGTCACAGAGCCAGTCTGGGAGGAAGCATCAGGACTCAGGTAAAGGCTTAGGAGAGTCCATCAACAAGCAGGAATTCTGTAGTGGGAAATCTGATGGCAGACACATTTGTTCTTCTTCAGTATGCTGGTAGAGCACAGAACAAGACCAGGAGGGAGAGAGGCAGGTTGTGAGGCTTCTCATGGCAGAAACCTCTTCTTCTTCATGAGGAATCTGTTGCCAGAAAACCTCAACCTCATGGTTGTAGGCCCTGTTTTTATCCTCCTTCTTCTGCCAGCATGGCATTCCTGGGCGATTGGGTAAGCACCTCCTGAGATGGCCATCTTCCTTGAGATAAGCACACACAAAAGACTGCTTCATGGCCATTAATGTGTGGCTTATCTCTCTCTCGTTGCCCCTGGCTTTGTCCATCTGTGTACCTCAGACAAAGGATTTCACAACCCTTGCCCAGGACTTGCTGAGACTTGTCCATTTGTGTCCCCAGCAAGCTTTGAGACAATGATGTAAAAGAATAATCTCTTACACCAACTTCCAAATTAAAGCGAAACAACATTTAGGACAGAACAGAAAACATTTCTATGAACTAGCCAAATATTTGCTCTGTGCACATTCCCTTACAGTTACAGGTGACACATTCTCCACCTGTAATGAATTCACAAGTTCTGTTATTCAGACTAGTACAAAAATTCATGTTTACTGACTAGGACCGCATACTCAAAGGACCACAGATAAGCAGGAATTAAGCAACAGGCTTGATAAGTACTTTGAAAGGCTGCATCCATAGTAAAGATTGCTGGCTACATTACAATTTGTATTTTATAATTAGGAAAAATGGGGAACACACCTCCTACAGTAGGTCAGGAACATATTGTAACATAATATTATGTCTATAATAAATACTATAATTAGCCTGCCACAGTAACACTGACATTCACAAATCAAAACAGCCAATCAGTACAAAGCAAGAGTATTACTAGTACAATTAAAAACTAAAGCAAAAGTTTCCTAGAGTGTTATGTCTGCTGCCCAGATCAACACCACTAGTAGTCCTGAAGAAGAAAGGATGATGTTTGCAACAAGCCATAGACAACTGAAGTTGTTCAGTAGAAGTGTTATTTTAACAGCAGCACTTTCTTTTTCCTCAGTCTAGAATTCACTAGGTACAGTTTGCATGCATTTTCTAATACAGTTTTAAACTTTTTTCATGTTCACTACTATACAGGTCCACTCTATAGCTGAAGCCACTGTACTACTACATATAATGTATTTTTGTTAGATATCTGCTCTTTGTTCTGTACTCTCTGTACACTGATTTAAAGCCAATAGCTACCTCTGCTGAGGAGAAAACATGCCTAAATAGAAAATTTCAGAACATCTATTTTAATTCTGAAATGTAAGTCATAAAATCATAAAACATGTACACCAAAAGGAGTATTCTAGAAGTTCAAGATTTAACAGAAGAAATCAAAACTATTAAAATATATTAATGCTGAAGAACTAATGCTGTTATATGACCATTACAAATAGCCTAGTATGAGATGTAATGCGATATTCACAGCTGTATAAATCAAATCACCACATTAGAAAGATAAATAATTTGTGCACCCACTCTACATAATGAAACCGATGAATGGTTTGTACCATTCAAACAGTGAGACAAAAACAGTAGACATATACCTCTCCCCCCCCCCCCCCCAAAAAAAAAAAAATAAAGATGACTAATACCACCTCTACACTTGTGCTTCAAAAAAGGATAGAAAAGAAGAGAAGGGCAGGAAGTGAGCATCTGCTCAATCCACGGCTGATGCTAAGGACCTGTTCTTATTACTACACCTGTGGAGATGCTATGACATAATACCTTACAGCCCTTGGAAAAAGCATACTGCCCTTCTCCATATCATTTTTAAGCAAAAAGATTAGACAGGTACAATCATACAATCAAGACCAGTCTAGAAATACGCCTCTTCATATATACTGGTGACTCTAATTACAAATTAAATTACAAAGGAAAAAAACAAAATAAAAATTTTAAAATAGCTTTTTTAGAACATGTTGAAACAAATAAGCATTAACAAGAATGCCTCTAAGAAGACTTAGAAAGTGGAATTCAAAAGATGAAATAATTTTGCATTTGGAATACTCACTTTGAAATTTAATGACTTTCTACAAAAGGTAACATCTGCTTCTGTGCAAAAGCAGATTAATGTGTATCCCTTGACATCCTCAGAGCAGGTGCAACAAAATTGAAGGGAACTATCAAGGCCAGATTCTTACTGGTTGGTATTCAATTGTGCCTGAAACTGAAATTAGGTCTGCTTGATGGTTAATGAATTCCTGATGATGTCTGGAGACATAAAAGATTAGTTTCAGAGTAATTATCTCACATTTCAGTTTCTTGGTAGTATTGCAGGAATCCATGCATGGGTGTATGTCACCTGCTATCTCCATTTTACCCTGCCATCCATTAATCTTTGATTCTTAACATATATTTCTGGGGAAGCAAATGAGGGGGAGATAGTGCTATCACATTAGTTAATTCATCTGAAATCTTAACCAAGAACAAAGATTATCCAGGAAAAAAAGAATCTAAAAACAGCTATACATTTCAGTGTTGGCAGTGTCTTGCCTAAAGCACCTATTCATTGCACGTGGTTACCAGATGCCCTTACCGTGATTAACCTTGTAGAAAGCCATAGAAAATGTGGAATATAACTACTTAAATATTACTGAAATTCACTTTTTGAACACACAAGCAGAATTAGATGCTAGGATAGTTAAAATGCCCCCTTGTTGTTGTTGTTGTTGTTGTTGTTAAAAATAAATAAAAAAAAAAGCCACATGTCAGAGTCTTGCAATAGCTATACAAAGATAGAAAAGAGCATTGTACTGCTCTTTTTATCCGTTTAGGAATGAACCGTCATGGCAATAACATAATATGAAGTACTGCAAGCAACTATAAAGAAAAGTCAATATTATAATTGAAAGGGAAGAGACTTAGGACAGAACCAATACCAAAGACGTAAGGCTCTAAATTATTAGTGCTCAAAGTATAGAGCTGACGCCCATCTGCACAGAAGTCTGTAGTTGAACAGCACATTTCTCAGAATGTAATGGAAAACAGATCTGAGGAATATCTGAGAGAAAAAGAACATGTTCAACTAGAACTGTTATTGTATGCCACCTAATCCTCAAACCACTAACAGTTTTTGCTTTATTTTTGCCTGTCTTCTATCATAAGTTCAAAGAATTGAAAATGTATGTTCCTATGGGTGGCTGCCAGAAGTCATACTTTTTAGTTATTATTGTTTTCTAAAGCTGATCTCAACTCATAAGCTGATCTGAAAATGATGTATTAAGTCACACAAATATTGCACTTCACAATCAACAAAAATTCCCACTTCAAAAAAGTCAATAAACAACAACATTCATTATAGTACTATGATGAATACACACTGTATAATTAGCATCTACAAGTTGCTAAGTAAAGACACTTGGAAGAAAAAAATAAACATCAATTTTCTAAAAAGACAGAAGGAAACTTCTGCTACTCACAGAAAAACAGCAAACAAATAGAAGTTAAAACCACATAAACTTCAGTGGTGTCATGATTTTCACTGACATAGAAGTATTTTTCTCTGTAGACTCTTATATGATACTTTGTTCTGGATTTTTGATGAAAACAATAGTAGACAGATGCACACTGATGATTTAATTGCTGATGAGCACAGCATACAGAGTCAAGGACTTCCCTGCTCCTCCTGCTGTCCTGCCTGGGGAAGAGTAGAGAGTACCCAAAATGGCCAAATGGATATCACAGAATCACAGAATCGTAGGGGTTGGAAGGGACCTCCAGAGATCATCGAGTCCAACCCCCCTGCCAAAGCAGGATCCCTACACCAGGTCACACAGGTAGGCGTCCAGGCGGGTCTTGAATATCTCCAGAGAAGGAGACTCCACAACCTCCCTGGGCAGCCTGTTCCAGTGCTCCGTCACCCTCACCGTAAAGAAGTTCTTGCGCACATTGGTGCGGAACTTCCTATGCTCCAGCTTCTGGCCATTTCCCCTTGTCCTGTCTCCGCACACTGCTGAAAACAGTCTGGCCTCACCACTTTAGATATTTATAGACCTGGATCAGGTCCCCTCTCAGTCTTCTCTTCTCAAGGCTAAACAGACCCAGATCACTTAGCCTTTCTTCATAGGGGATATGCTCCAGGCCCTTCACCATCTTTGTGGCTCTCCGCTGGACTCTTTCCAAGAGATCCCTGTCTTTTTTGTACTGAGGAGCCCAGAACTGGACACAGTACTCCAGATGAGGCCTTACCAGGGCAGAGTAGAGGGGGAGGATCACCTTCCTCGACCTGCTGGCCACGCTCTTTTTAATGCACCCCAGAATGCCATTGGCCTTTTTGGCCACAAGTGCACACTGCTGGCTCATGGCCAACCTGTCGTCCACCAGGACACCCAGGTCCCTCTCCGCAGAGCTCCTCTCCAGCAGGTCATCCCCCAGCCTGTACCGTTGCATGCAATTATTCCTCCCTAGGTGCAAGACTCTACACTTGCTTTTGTTAAACCTCATCTGGTTTCTTACTGCCCAGCTCTCCAGCCTGTCCAGGTCTCACTGAATGGCAGCACAGCCTTCGGGCGTGTCAGCCAATCCTCCCAACTTCGTATCATCAGCAAACTTGCTGAGGGTGGCCACTATCCCCTCATCAAGGTCATTGATGAAGATGTTGAACAGGACCGGACCCAGCACCGACCCCTGGGGAACACCGCTGGTTACAGGTCTCCAACCAGACTCTGCACCGCCAATGACAACCCTCTGTGCTCTGCCAGTCAGCCAGTTCTCAACCCACCTCACTGTCCACTCATCTATTCCGCACTTCCTCAGCTTCGTTATAAGGATGTTGTGGGAGACAGTGTCAAATGCCTTGCTGAAATCAAGGTAGACTGCATCCACTGCTCTCCCCCCATCCACCCAGCCAGTGACAACATCATAGAAGGCTACCAGGTTGGTCAAGCATGACCTCCCCCTGGTGAACCCGTGCTGACTACTCATGATAACCTCCTTTTCTTCCAGTTGTCTGGAGATGGCATCCAGCACAATCTGTTCCATCACATTTCCAGGGACAGAGGTGAGGCTGACTGGCCTGTAATTACCTGGATCTTCCTTCTTGCCCTTTTTGAAGACCGGAGTGACATTGGCTATCCTCCAGTCTTCAGGCACCTCCCCCATTCTCCAAGACCTCTCAAAGATGATAGAGAGCGGTTCAGCAATCACCTCTGCCAGCTCCCTCAGCACCCATGGATGCATCCCATCGGGTCCCATGGATTTATGAACATTGGTGTTGCCTAGGCGCTCTCGGACCACATCTTCCCTGACTAAAGGGAAGTCTTCCATTCCCCAGGCCTTCTCACTAACCACCAGGGACTGGGATTCCCAAGGGGGAGCTTTTTCACTGAAGACAGAAGCAAAGAAGGCATTCAGTATCTCCGCCTTCTCAGCATCCCCCGTTACCAGAACACCCTCCTCACTTAGTAGGGGAGCCACATTCTCCCTAGTCTTCCTTTTACTGTTAACATACTTAAAAAAGCCTTTTTTATTATCCTTTACCACCTTTGCTAGATTCAATTCCAAGGCTTTAGCCTTCCTTGTCGCATCCCTGCAGGCCCTGACAACATTTCTATATTCTTCCCGAGTGGTCAGACCCTTTTTCCACATTTCATGGACCTTCTTTTTCCCTTTGAGTTTGCGCATGAGCTCCTTGCTCATCCACACAGGTCTCCTGCCACCCTTTCCTGATTTCTTGCTCACAGGGACGCACCAATCCTGGGCTTGGAAGAAGAGCTGTTTAAATGCCAACCAGCTCTCACAGGCCCCCTTACCTTCTAAGACCCTAGCCCATGAGATAGCTCCAAGTAGGTCCCGGAAGAGATCAAAGTTGGCTCTCCTAAAGTCCAGGGTAGCAATCCTACTTTTTGCTTTGCTCCTTCCACTCAAGATCTTGAACTCCACCATCTCATGGTCACTACAACCCAAGCTACCCCCAACTTTTACTTCCTTAACAAACCCATCCTTATTAGTGAGAATAAGGTCCAGTAACACCCCTCCCCTCGTTGGTTCCTCCACCATCTGCATCAGAAAGTTGTCTTCGACACATTGCAGGAACTGTCTTGACCGCGCGTGCCTGGCCACGTTGCTTTTCCAGCAAATATCTGGATAATTGAAGTCCCCCATAAGCACTAGCGCCTGGGATTGCGATGCTACTTTCAGTTGCTTGTGGAAGGCCTCGTCAACCTCCTCCTCCTGATCAGGGGGCCTGTAGTACACACCCAGAACGGTGTCACCCATACCAGCCTGCCCCTTGATTCTCACCCACAAGCTCTCTACTGCTACATCACCCTCCCCCAGGTGGAGTTCAATACATTCTAGCTGCTCTCTCACATAAAGAGCAACTCCACCACCCCGCCTCACCAGCCAATCTTTCCTAAAAAGCACATAGCCCTCCATGACAACATTCCAGTCATGTGAGCTGTCCCACCACGTCTCCGTGATCGCAATGAGATCATGGCCTTGCGACAGCACACAGATCTCCAACTCTTCCTGTTTATTTCCCATGCTGCGTGCATTAGTGTATAGACACTTTAGGGAAGCAGCACCCCCCTGCCTCACTCCATCCCTTTGAACTCCACCCTTTTCACCCATCGAACTCCGTTTTGAGCCACGAACTACCCGCTCAACCCCAGTGGCCCTCATTCTGTCCCCTTCCCCCTTCATACCTAGTTTAAACACCTTTCAATGAGCCCTGCCAGTTCCTGGGCTAGGATCCTCTTACCCCTTGGAGACAGGCTACTTCCATCTGCAGCCATCATGCCAGGCGCAGAGGATATCCCAGATCATGATATCATGCTCTTATAGTTTAAATCAGCAAGCAACTGAACACCTTTAACACAAAGGAGAGCACAACAATAATAGCAGAACATCAAGATCCCAGGCTGCAGCAAATGAAGATTTGCTCACACACAACAACCATGGGCACAGAAACAAGGAAAAGAAGATGCTTATCATCAGAAGGTTTCAAGTATGCAGGGATCTCTAGATAGAAAGCCTTTCCTCCTCTACCAACCCTGAAATGAGGTTTAGTATGTGACGAATCCTGGCTCCACCCCTCCTGGTCCTCCCCTGGGTTGGCCCTACCTTCCTACCAAAGGCTCAGTCACTGCTTTGAGCCCTGACTTAGCATTTCCACTACAACACCACACGGCCACTGCTCAAGGAGGAGTGAATGAAAGAATTAGAAACAAAATAGAACATGGGAGTTGAGATAAAAAGCTATTTATTTACTAAGACAAAAGAGGAAAATATAAACAAAAATGCAATGATAACTATTTACATATAGGCAAAATTCAGCTACTTACCAACCAACACACAGCAATAAATATAATTGCCCTTCAAATGATGCCCTGCCAGCAACATTTCCCACCAACCAATACACAGCAACCACTGAGCAGCAGCTGCTGTTTGCTGGCTAATTCTTGTTCAGTTTTATGGCCTTCCATGGTTCAGAATAAGGGTTGGCCATTCACACTACCAATAACTCAGATCACCTGTCCTGGCCCCAAACCACAACCTGTTGCACAGTCCTAGTTGTGCTCCCATCACCACACTGTCAGAAACAACCAAGACATCACTGTGCTGCTAATGCTTTTTTGGCTGAAAACAAGATTCAGGCTCAGCAATAAAACTGGGGTAAAGACTGAAAAAGAAAGGGAAGTTCAAAGTGATGGTGTTTGTCTTTCTAAGAAAGTGTAATGTGATGAGCCCTGCTTTCCTGCATGAAAATAGTATTTTGCACTTACAAAGTTTCTGGAGCTTTTTCATGAATTTTGAAAGAATATTACTTTCGCATTTATCATTGAGGAAGAGATCCTCCAATTAATATTATAAGCAAAACTTTCAAATTACAATGCCTAATTTGATTTAACTTCAGGTTGCAGTCCTTTTGTTTTTTGACACTTGTGCACTGAATTATTACATCTGGACACTATTATCTACATGTTGCAATCAAACTTGAAATGGACTTACTTAAAATTAAGATACTGCAGAAATATGGTTCAAATGTATTTTTCTAATTTCAGCCAATTAAATTCATTGTTATACAGCATCATTAAATGAAGAAACAACAAAAAAAAAAATTAAAAGAAACAAGAGGTACCCAATCAAGACAAACATATTTTTTGTTTTTTTTTTTTTAATTTATTGTGACTATTAAAAAAATGGTATTAAATTTAAATATCTGCTGTTAGTGATTATATCTTAAATAACAATCCATTTAGCATGAAAGGAAAAATTTGCAAGCAAAGATAGCTTTGTCTCTCAGCGATGCCTCTCAAGACTGAAGCTACTACTCTTTTTCTTTCAGTTACTCTTAAAGTTTTACATCATTTTGCCAAGGTTTCATTTCTGAAAATTGTAGAATGTACTTCAGGTTCTTTCAGTGTTCAGAGCTATTAACTGTACACATAGTTTTATATTTTCACAATAAATATTCACTCTTACACATGGACAAGATTTCCAGTTTACTGTGAGCCAAAGCAGTGAACCATTTCTTCTTGCATATCTTTCCCTATCTGGCTTCAAATTCCCATAGTGAAACTATGTTATATACTTTAAAAGAAAACGTTCGAATATTTTTTGAACCCATTATGTGGTTGTTTTTTTTTTCTTTTTTTCTTTCAAACTTTTCATATTCTAGGTTAGGATGTCAATTCTCTATTTGCTGATCCTTTAGTGATGGCATGAAAAGAACACCAGATCTATCCTAAAAAGCCATAGAAATGATCAGATCAACAATAAATATATTTTTTGCTCCAAGTTGTTCTGATCAGTAAAAGAACAGCTTGAGAGGAAGTGCTGAACAGCCCCAACGATACAGTTTGCTTTACCTTCTATATTCTCTTCCCTCAAATCTAAACAATGAGTATGCTGAATATGTTTTGTTTCTTACTCCAAGAAAAGAAGTATTTCAGTTACATATATATATATATATATATATATACTTTTTTCTATTACCAATTCATGGTATTATCTACATAGCCTTCAGAATTCAGCTAGTTCTTTTACTCATCCAATACATATGCTGACTCTTTCCTTGCACCTGCCACAGTTTCTCCCCATTCTCTTTACATATGGAATTCCACTTGGAATTTCAAGCCTCTGCGGAACTCTTCAGAAGTTTCTTCTTCTTCTCCTGGTGGCAATGGTCACTGCAAGGCTACATGTTTTATCTAGGTAGATGTTTTTCTTTGTTGGTTAGTTTGTTTTAAAAATTACTGCCAGAATGGAGTCAGCATATGCTAATTCTTATGTCTTCTCCATCTGTATTGTTTATCACTTATTATATTTATTGTTGCAAAAATTTCCAATATGTGGTCAAACTATTTAAGGCTGAGAGCTTATTTTCTGAATTGGAATTATCAAAAGTAGTTTGGTATTTAGTACTTCTTCATTTTTGGTATCAGATGTGGTTCTTCAAAGGCCAAATTTTACTTCAGTCTTAATTTTATATCACAGAAGATCAAGTCTGTTAAGATGTGTTAACTATAAGGACCAATTTTTTTTTCAATGGCTTCTTAAAAATTTAAGTTATTGAAGAACTTTGGAAACCTTGTTATAGGTGGGCCTTAAAATCTTATTATAACTAATTGATCATGACATTAACTATAACTATAGTTACAAGGAGTTATGTTTTAAATTTTTGAGTAATGCAAAGACATTGTTTCATACCATGAAAAATTACCTGAGCTGTTGGTAACTTGTTTCATCTTTCATCTTTCATATTGGACTCAGCTGTAACACGTGACTGGGTCAAAGTCAAGGATCATTAGTAATTTCTGAGATGAGAGATTGTAAAATAAAAAAGCAAAAAGCATAAACTTCAGCAGAAAACTTTAGCACTTCCTAGGTTATTACCATTTACTGAGGAAGAGTTTTTTGCAACTCACAATGATAAATAAAGAAAAACAGGAGTACCATTAACTGTGATCAAGCATTCTCTAGAAATGCTCTTATGTTTCTATATTAAAATGCTGACTGAAAAATGTATTTGGTAATCCTCCAGGAGACCCAGTATGAATCATTTAATCCATTAATCAATAAGGTACTATCAAATTGTGTGATCTTTTTTAAAGTTCTTGCCACAGTGCTCAATGACATTTACATCTCCCTTCTCTCTTTAAATATTCTTTCTTGTTGATAAACACAATTTACAGGCAGGAAAGGAGAAATAAAAGATCTTTTTTTTTTTTTTTAATTAACAAGGAAAAATGAAAACTTTTTCAGTTTAAATAGCTTTAAGGAATAAACTCAGAGATAAATTTTATAGCCGTAAACATGTATAAAATGCATAAGTGGGATACAAAGTCATCTTTCTTACTGATACGAAAATACCTTAGCATTTTTTCAAGATAACTTGATGTAAGTACAGAAGTGACTCACTCACCACAGCACAGCTCATTGAAGATTAATGAGTTGTTTCTTTGGGTTCAAGCATTCTGCTTCTTTCAGGTACACATAAGCGGTACAATAATTTTACAACAGTTGGGTTTTGTCATCCAGCACTTCCTATGAAATTCTGCTATGATGAGTATTCTTTAATTAAACCTTTAAAAATGTCATCAATGTTGCACACTGCAGCTGAAATACAAAAATACCTCTGAGGTCCACAATAGCTTTAGTGTTCAGTGAGGGAAGTATTACCATACGTTTAAGATTGTTTAGCTTGCAAATGGTGAAAATATTCTATCATCTTTTTTTTTTTTTTTTTTTTTTTTTACATTCTGATTATGAAAGCTTAGATTTATAAGAATTATCAAGATGAAATACAGTAGCAGTCTATGCAACCCAGAATATAATCTCATAGGAAGGAAAGGAATACAGCAGCATACTTTGCTCTATTTGTGTATATTGCATACAATATTCTTACATAGACAAACATTAAATCTCATATACATCTATATGTCAAACATGGTGATTTTACCTTTTATGTTATAATCAATTTCTGTTTCACCCAGACAAGGAAAAATGAGAATACTATCAGCTCTCCTTCCTTTTTCTACTTCAGGATATGACTGAACATTTAAAATAATGAGTATCTTGCAGGCTGGATGTGGTTCTGGACAGCTTGGTCTAGTGGTTGGCAACCCTGCATGTAGCAGGGGAGTTGAAACTAGATGATCACTGTAGTTCTTTTCACTCCGGGCCACTCACTGATTCTATGATCTTATTAAAATACTTACTTTATTAATTCCTATTTAGTTTTTTTTTCTGTCTTAATGATAATTTTCCACCATCATAATTATATA